>OX411543.1:77232479-77664979 GCA_948146395.1 Fragum whitleyi
GACATTCCTTACGTAAATGTAGAGTGAGTAAAGATATTTATAGCTGTAAATGTAATCAGTCATGCAAAAAAGGACCATCGTGGAACTCCATAAAGTAAATTGTTAAAAAAAGAGATAATTGGTTATCCAGTTGCCCCATTTCAAAAATTCTTTCACGGGAGGGTAGAATGATCACTGTATATTCAGGAGATCATCAAAGAACAAAAATGTTTGCCTCTAGTCAGCCTGTGGAATCTGTGCAGTCTGCATGGGTCAGCTCTTAAAATTTCCAAGTTTGTCCGTTCACTTTTATCATTTATAATGAGTAGATGTAATAGAGTATGTTATCTTAATTATTTATAGATGATTCTTCTTATAACATGGTTCCTGTAACCCTTTTATATTTTTTGGAATTTTAGACTGAGCCTCTTTGAAAGAGGTTGCAGACAAAGTATGTCATAATTCCTATATGAAAGACAGGTAGTGAATGAAAACTGGGAAAAAAAGGAGAAATTGTTTTAGAATAAAATGTGGGTGCAGTTCATAAAGGAAACGTCCTGTGTGACAGAAAATATTTTGGAAAAGGAGAAATTACTTGTTCAAAGTAATTTCTTCTTTTCCCACAATACTTTCTCAAGTGAGAAAATCATAGGAGTGTAAAATTCAAGGAATTTAATAAAAAAGGTTAAACAACCATCAATGTACTATTGATTAACAAGAAATCTTTCCCAAATTTTTCAAAGTATGAATATTTGTAATCCAACAGACTTACAGTGAAAAAAAGGGGAGGGAACTAAGAAATATTATTAAGGAAAATATAGTAATTTATCTATATACCAGGTAATTAACTTTGGTGTTATTTTGAACAGAACAAAAGCTGAACCATTCAAGATCAGATACTCTCCTAAGTCTAGACACAGATACAGATCACCTAAAAGAAAAAACTTCAAGTAAGTCTTTTTATGCCCCCACATTGAAAGATCGGGGCCATATTGTTTTACTAATGTCTGTTTGTCTGGCTGTCTGTCTGCAAAACTTAACAAAAAAGCTTGACATTGCTAATTACTTCAAGGCTATTTGTGATACAATGCTCATATTTGGTGTGATAAAAGATCTCAATGATGTGCATCTACAGATGTGCATCTACAAATGTCAAGGTCATCTGTCAAAATTATCTGTCAAGGTCAAAATTGCCAGGGGGGGGGGGGGGGCATTACTGTTTCACAAACACATCATGTAGTTTTTTAGCTCTGCTGTTTTCTAAATAAACCTGAGGTATTGCTATAGCCTTGGTGTCGTTGTTGTTGTTGTTGTTGTCATGTTAAAACTTTGACGTTTGTGATATCTCTTGAAACTTGGCACACAAGTTTGCCATCAAAAGAGCAACCTGTACTATCAAAGGGGATAACTCTAGATGCATTTTGTGCAAATTATTCCCCTTTTTCGACTTAAATTTTTTCCACCATCCAGCACTCAACAGCCGAGCATAGGCACCTGTAGGCAGTGCTCTTGTTAGTTCCAAAGAATAGCATTTTAACAATCAGACTTATGGATTTGTGGTTTTAAACAGGAGTCAACACTAAGTGTTTTTGTAGATAATCAGGGACCTCTCCACATTAATACAATAAAAATTTGAAATACAGAGCAAGGAAAGGTAAATATTAGTGATGTATTCATCTTTGCAAGGCAATTTTCTGATTTCACTTTGTCCATTACAAAGTGAAATTAGTTCTTTGGCTTCAAATATTGTACTCTAATTCAAAGAACATATAACTTTTGTCATTATAGAAGGATTGTGATGGAATCCCTTGCTTTGAAGTAATGGTTTCTTTTTACATTTAGTATCAGACTCTGTTTGTAAGGTTTTTCCATGCATGAGGCATTTTGAGGGGGTCAGAGTAAAACTATTTTAAGTGCCTATTTATTTATAGGCACTTACAACAGCTCTGCTCTGACTTACCATTATATGGTATTGGCTGCAATAGGATGGTATTTTGCTAACTTGCTTACTCTAATGTCCTTGATGTCCTTGAGCTGAACTTAGAATACTTGGGTGAAAGTATCTACCACCATAAGTAGATTTAAGATCTTCTGGTCTAATAAAGGTAATTATTTCTTTCAATGCACAAAGTCAACTGGTGTATTGTGTGCAGTTAAAAGGTCTGTAGCCCCAAAGTCAAGGTCGAATCTTGGGAGTAAGAGATAATTAGTTAAAGGACATTTATGTTTTAGCCTGAATTTATTTTATAGTAAAGCTGGAGACCAATTCTAGCTGCATGCCAGTTCTCGCCAACTAACCCGTGTTATGGTAAAGTGGGAAAAGAAACCCTTCCAAGTTACAACCCAACTTAGCATTGACTTCTTTTATTCAGGAAATAAATTGTACAAGATAATAAAGCATCTTTACCTTTAATGGGTTAGTTGGGAAGAATTGGTATGCTGTGAGAATTGGTCTCCATCTGTTAAATGCTTTCCAAAAAAGTCACTTGATTTTATACCCTTGTGATTTTTATGCCCCCGATAGGGAGGCATCATAAATTTGACTTGTCCGTCCGTCTGTCCGTCTGTCCGTCCGTCCGTCCGTCCGTCATTCCGTCCAAAAACTTTAACATTGGCCATAACTTCCTTATTACTATCAAAGCGGTGTCGGGGGCATTGTCATCTTACAGTGACAGCTCTTGTTCAACTTAAGTAGATATTATGGGAAAAAAAAAAGGAATTTCTTGTTGTTTTCTATTTCAATTTCAATTACCATTTTCAGTGAGTTAGAAGTCCTCAATAAGGGTGGTGGAGGGTATATATCTGATGATGGCCCACCCCCTTACAAAACTCCAGAAAGGACCCCGGAGCCCTCCCACAAACAAATGACTAAAACTGGAGGGTATTACTCAGATACAGGATCATATCCTGGCAGGTAAGAGTACATTTTCCATATATTATTAGCTTAGCTGTTTTTATTATCCCCCTCTTTTCAGCAAAGGGGATAGAGTAATGGTCTTGTTCCGTCATTGCAACCTTCTATCATTACGTCATTCCGTCACTAAACTTGTTTAGAGCATATCTCCTAAAGTATAGAAGCTATCAACTTGAAACTGTATGGGTGGATAGACCTTGTGGAGGAAAAGTGCAGTGCATAAGAACTTAAACTCTTGCTTGCATAATTTTGGAGTTATTGTCCTTTGTTATTTTAAATATTTAGATTTTGTCCAGAACACATCTCTGAAAGTTGTAAAGCTATCATCTTGAAACTTTATAGGTGGATTGATCTCATAGTGCTGTGCAACAACTCTGGCATGCATAATTTTGGAGTTAATGCCCTTTGCTATATTAGGCTTCAGTTTACTATCAAGCTTTCATGGCAGGGCATGGCCATGTCCGACAAGGCTCTTGTTAAGCTGTTAGCCAGAAAAGGCTAAGAAAAAAAGGGAAAGACCAATTTTACTCTAATCAGGAGTAATACTGCCTGACAGTAGAAATGAATGATTACTTAAAACAGGCCGACATTTAACTGTCATTTATATTATTTCATTTACAGTGGCATACCAAGAAGTCAGAATGGACCAGTGCAATGTTCTCAACAAAATAATGTTACAAGTTCTCTCACAAGGCATTCAAAAGTAAGTAGAGACTTGTTGTATTTTTTTTATCATTTATTTTTTCAAATTTAAGAAGCAAAAATACTTCCATAATGGTACCAAGATTTTTACATCTCTCATTATTGATAGATCAAGGGCATTTGTTTTAAGTATCCTGCAGTCTGCCTGTCTGCAAAAACATTGCAAAAAACATTGTCCTTTAAATTAAACAATGTTCAAGTTAAAAAGCTTGTATTTGGCAAAAAGGTTTATATTAATAACGAGCATCTTCAGAGGTCAAGGTCATGGTCTTCTGACAAGGTCAGGAATAATTATCAAGGACAAACTTATAAGAAATTATCATTTGGGAGAATTAGAGTTTTAAAAACACATCATTTTTAGCTCACCTGAGCACGAAGTGCTCAAGGTGAGCTTTTGTGGTCGAGTGATGTCCGTCGTCCGTCGTCCGTCGTCCGTCGTCAGTCGTCCGTCGTCCGTCGTGCGTCGTCAACATTTACCTTGTAGACACTCTAGAGGCCACATTTTTTGCCCGATCAACCTGAAATTTGGTCAGAATGATTGTCTTGATGAAATCTCGGACAAGTTTGAAATTGGGTCAAGAGGGGTCAAAAATGGGGTCGCGGGGTCAAATTTTAGAAAAACCTTGTAGACACTCTAGAGGCCATATTTATTGCCCAATCATCCTGGAATTTGGTCAGAATGATTGTCTTGATAAAATCTCGGACAAGTTTGAAATTTTGTCAATTGGGGTCAAAAATGAGGTCACAGGGTCAAATCTTAGAAAAACCTTGTAGACACTCTAGAAGCCATATTTTTGGCCCAATCAATCTAAAATTTGGTCAGAATGATTGTCTTGTTGAAATCTCGGACAAGTTTCAAATTGGGTCAAGTGGGGTCAAGAATGAGGTCACAGGGTCAAATCTTAGAAAAACCTTGTAGACACTCTAGAGGCCATATCTATTGCCCAATCAACCTGGAATTTGGTCAGAATGATCATCTTGATGAAATCTTGGACAAGTTTGAAATCGGGTCAATTGGGGTCAAAAATGAGGTCACAGGGTCAAATCTTAGAAAAACCTTGTAGACACTCTAGAAGCCATATTTATTGCCCAATCAACCTGAAATTTGGTCAGAATGATTGTCTTGATGAAATCTCGGACAAGTTCGAAATTGGGTCTAGTGGGGTCAAAAATGGGGTCACAGGGTCAAATTTTAGAAAAACCTTGTAGACACTCTAGAGGCCATATTTATTGCCCAATCAACCTGAAATTTGGTCAGAATGATTGTCTTGATAAAATCTCGGACAAGTTCGGAATTGGGTCAAGTGGGGTCAAAAATGAGGTCACAGGGTCAAATCTTAGAAAAACCTTGTAGACACTCTAGAAGCCATATTTTTCGTCCAATCAACCTGAAATTTGGTCAGAATGATTGTCTTGATGAAATCTCGGACAAGTTCGAAATTGGGTCAAGTGGGGTCAAAAATGAGGTCACAGGGTCAATTCTTAGAAAAACCTTGTAGACACTTTGGAAGCCATATTTATTGCCCAATCAACCTGACATTTGGTCAGAATGATTGTCTTCATGAAATCTCAGACAAGTTCGAAATTGGGTCAATTGGGGTCAAAAGTGAGGTCACAGGGTCAAATTTTAGAAAAACCTTGTAGACACTCTAGAAGCCATATTTTTTGCCCAATCAACCTGAAATTTGGACAGAATGATTGTCTTGACAAGTTCGAAATTAGGTCAAGTGGGGTCAAAAATAGGGTCACAGGGTCAAATCTTAGAAAAACCTTTTAGACACTCTAGAAGCCACATTTTTGGCCCAATCAATCTAAAATTTGGTCAGAATGATTGTCTTGATGAAATCTCGGACAAGTTCGGAATTGGGTCAAGTGGGGTCAAAAATGAGGTCACAGGGTCAAATCTTAGAAAAACCTTGTAGACACTTTGGAAGCCATATTTATTGCCCATTCAACCTGAAATTTAGTCAGAATGATTGTCTTCATGAAATCTCAGACAAGTTCGAAATTGGGTCAAGTGGGGTCAAAAATGAGATCACGGGGTCAAATCTTAGAAAAACCTTGTAGACACTCTGGAAGCCATATTTTTTGCCCAATCAACCTGAAATTTTGTCAGAATGATTGTCTTGATGAAATTTCAGACAAGTTTGGAATCGGGTCAATTGGGGTCAAAAATGAGGTCACAGGGTCAAATCTTAGAAAAAACCTTGTAGACACTCTAGAAGCCATATTTATTGCCCAATCAACCTGAAATTTGGTCAGAATGATTATCTTGATGAAATCTTGGACAAGTTTGAAATTGGGTCAGGTGTGGTCAAAAATGAGGTCACGGGGTCAAATATTAGAAAAAACTTGTAGAGACTCTAGAAGCCATATTTTTTGCCTGATCAACCTAAAAATTGCTTAGAAAGATCATCTTGATGAAATCTCGGACAAGTTTGAAATTGGAACAAATGCAGTCAAAAAATAGGTCATGATATCAAATCTTAGAAAAACCTTGTAAGCAGTGTAGAGGCATCATTTCTTGCCCAATCGACCTGAAATTTGGTCAAAATTCTTCATCCTTTCTAAACCTACTTTAAACAATTTTTGACAGTTCATTCAGGTGAGCGATTCAGGGCCACTATGGCCCTCTTGTTGTTAATAACTTTATTCTGCAAAAACAGTCTGAAATACTGGAAAATTATCATTTAAAGTTATAACTAATGTCAGTGCATCATTTGCTTGAAGAAATTTAAGTCACTTAAAATAGTTGTGTTCAGAAGCATAAAAACAACATAGCTACGCCTTGATTTGCTAGTAAGTCAGTTTAGAATTAGTGTGTAGAATATTTTATTTTTGTTTTTCCACTTTCAGTCATTTTTAACAGACATTAAAGCAATCCCCAATTTTCACCAAAATTTTCTGTTTTACGATCCCCATACCTCTCCCCATTACCAGCGCCACACCATGGTGCATGGTTACCATGGCTACCGTCCCCCACCAACTGCTGTGTTCAAGGTATATATTCTCCTCGTGTGTGGTGATTCACAAATTAATGGGTCTGCTTTCATTAAGATTCTTGCAAGTCAAAAGGTCACCAAAAAACAATTGTAAGTGCCTATAGATATATAGGCACTTAAAAGTGTTATGTTTTGCCCTTATAGCGCAGTTGATGCATGGTTGGACTATCATTCAATAGGTCTCAGGGTTGATTCCTGATGGCGGCACTCATTCTATCTGACTTTTTGTCTTCCACCAATAGGTTGATAATTATAGACCTATCAGGGTTAGCAGCGGGAGTCTAGGATAGCATGTAATGGCAGTACTGGTGTGAGAAATACCAGGAACTCATTGTTAAGTTCTCCAGCTGCTGCGATTTAACTGAAAATTGTTGAAAGTGGTGTTAAACCCTAGTCAAACAAGTGTTAACCCCTACAGGTTTATTTTTCATGTACAATACAACTGCACTAACAATGACATGTGTAACACTTTTCACTAGTGTGATGTGAAATTAACAGAGCCTCTTTGTGACATTTTCAACACTTTAACATCATTTGTGTGTGACAAACCAGGGCTTCTTCAATATTTCATTATTCCGAACTTACATCCTATGTTGTTGGTATTAATTTGAAATGTCTCATTGAGACTTTTCAAATGAGTACCCATAACATGGGTTTTATTGGGTAATAAAAAATTTAGATTCACTTTACACCCTCTTATCTGGACTCCAGCAGACATTGAGCAGCCTGGACTGCTGTACAGTATTGTAAAAGGATCTTGTCATTTTGAACATAGACTATAGGTCTGTAGTTATCTAATAAGCGTGTGGTGAAGACTGATCAGACTGTGCAGGTGCATAGGCTCATGAGAGTCTTAACATTACACATGTTAAATTATTAGCTCCACTGGGGCTATTGTCATGGCGTGGTGTCCGTTGTGCGTCCGTCCGTGCGTGCGTGCGTCCGGTCGTAAAATTTTTCTTTAAAAATCTTCTCCTCAGAAACTACTGGATGAATTTCAACCAAACTTCACAGGAATGATGCTTGGGTGACCCTCTTTCAAAGTTGTTCAAGATATTTTGATCCAATGAAAAACATGGATTAAATGGGCGTGGCTAATTTCCAAATATGGTAAAAAGTCAGTTTTCTCAGATTCTAATTGATGGATTCCAATTAAATTTTACATGGATGATCCTTGGATGACCCTTTATCAGTCTACCAAAAATCATTGTGATCAGATGATAAATATGGATTTTATGGGCGGAGGTCATTTCTCTATATGTTATATAGTGGAAACTTTGAAAACCATTTTCTCAGATTCTAATGGATGGATATCAACCAAATTTCACTGGAATGATCCTTGAGTGAACCTTTATCAGTCTACCAAAAATTATTGGGATTGGATGAAAAATATGTATTTTATGGGCGGAGGTCATTTCTCTATATGTTATATAGTGGAAAATTTGAAAATCATTTTTTCAGAATATTATTGATGGATATCAACCAAATTTCACTAAAATGATCCTTGAGTGAACCTTTATCAGTCTACCAAAAATTATTGTGATCGGATGATAAATATGGATTATATGGGCGGAGGTCATTTCTCTATGTAATATATAGTGGAAACTTTAAAAATCATTTTCTCAGAATGTAATTGATGGATATCAACCAATTTTCACTGGAATGATCCTTTAGCGAACTTATATCAGTCTACCAAAAATTATTGTGATCGGATGAAAAATATGTATTTTATGGGCAGAGGTCATTTCTCTTTATGTTATAAAGTGGAAAATTTGAAAATCATTTCAACATCAGTTAAACCCAAAATATCTTAAAATCTAGTCAAACCTTAGATTTGCTATTTCAAGAATTTCAAGCCTGTGGAGCGACTCAAGACATTCATGGCTTTCTAGTTGGAAATGTCACAAACAGGTTCAATAATATTGTTGTTTGGTTCAACTATCATAAAACCATTTTTCAGTTACTGATGACATCATCAACATGGTTGCCTTTGAAATATTGCAGACAGTTAAAGCTTTTAGGGATAAATGAAAAATATTTACTATCTCTACTATCTCTGCATCAGAGGGTCCTAGGTTAGATCCACAATGGCAGCACAAATCATTTTTCTCCCACCAATATTTAGATAATTGTAAATCTATGTTGGATGAGTGAGTGGAGTCTCGTAATGGATGTACCATATTTCTTTTAATAAAAGCTCCTAGGAGCTATACATAACTTTTTGCCTAATTTGAGGTTAATTACCTCTAAACAATCATATATAAAAATAAATTACATAAAATTAGAATAGACGTCTCAAATGTTTCTTAAAATTTAAGCATTTGAAGTTAGGGTTTTTTGGTAAAAACTGTAGGGGTGCTACTATTAGGGAAAGTGCTTTTATTAGGCGAAATACAGTAGTTGTTTATCTACTTAGAGGAATACCCGGAATCATTGGACAAGTGCTCCAGCAGTCATGATATGACTGAAAATCTGTTAAAAGAAGCAATAGATCTATTAACGAATCAAAAGGCAATCATGCAAGGGAAAAATACAACAAAAGAATCATCTTCAAGCATTGGCCTTTAGTGTTTTAAAAATATCACTATCTGTATTTTTGTTTACATGTCTTTAACACCTGGAGTTTGTGTGGATTTTCTGTTTTTATTTCCATTGCAGAAATGACAGTACAATGTCTTACTTGACCATTGAATTTCATCTTGTCATGCTGAAACCCAGAATATTCTGCTTAGGCAGGAGGTATAGACAAAGATCAGTCTCCACACATGTGTCTATACCATCAGATTTTCCTTTTTTAAACCAGTAATGATTTAAAATTGTAGTTTAAGAAAAAAATACTAAAACACATTGGGTATATCCATCACTTTGATTTTAATGCAATTTTCCCTTGGTTTAATTCAGCATGACAAGGTTTATAAATCTTACTTGAAATAGCAGGATTAGCCTGTTCTAATAAGCAGTCATTTCTGAAGAGAATTCAATCGAAACTTAGAATCTTAAGTGAATTTGTCAGTATATAACTAAAAGATTGTCCTGAGGGGTGTGGAAATACGATTTTTCTCCACTTGTCCATGGACAAGTAAAGGTTGATATCCTACTTGTCCAGGATCAAAATGAACTTGCCCACAAAAAAATGATTTGATAAATATTGAGAAAAACATTGTTTTCAATGAAGAAATTGCTGTAACCCTGCATTTCCTTCATTAAAGGCAATGTTTTGTCCCCTTTCATATAAACAAAAGGATGAATTTTCCTCCAAGATCTTTTATAACTGTATCAAGATTTGCTCTGACATTTACTTGTCCATGGACAAGTGGTCTAAAAAAATGTACTTGCCCGCAAGTGGAAAAGCCTGTGTCAGACAAGTTGGGCATTGGAATTCCACATTGCTGGTCCTAGATTGTGTTAAACTGTACAAATAAACTGTAAGTTAAAGTTATTTTGCTCAGTAATATGATGCACTTGCAAACAAATATATATACATCCAATAATTAAAATTTCATGCACCATATATCAAAATTCTTCTCATAAAAAAACTGAAGTTTATAAGTACAACAAAATCTGCAGATACTTGGATCAATGCCATTCCATAAGGCCAATGTCATTTGTCATATGGTATTGGCAAAACTTAAAAGAACCAAAAAAAACCCTCAAATTTTCAAAATACTTGAAGCCAAATCTAGGTTCAATAAGTAGAATGATGATTTTTGTCATTGATACTCATCTATAGATACCTAGGTCAAGGTCATTTGACAAAGTCAAAGGCATCTATCAAGGCCAAACTTATGACAAATGTTGGTTCTGGGACATCTTTTTTTCATTTCAGCCTATAGAAAACCTTGAAGATAGAATACCTCCAATTGAAAATGTTAACAGGTAAATCTGAAATATTTCTTATAAATATTTGGTTGTAATTAAAGAATACAATGAAATAGCTTTGGATACTCTCAAAAGAGACAAAGATTTCTTTATTATCATTTAGAATTATTCTACTTATTGTTTTCTTTCAACTAAATGTGAGACTAAAGGCATTCAATGCTAATATCATATAAGTATCTTTAAATATCAATTAAAGCGTAGCAATATTTTGTCTTATTAACCCTTGTCATGCTGAACCCGGAATATTCCTGCCTTGGCAGGAGCTATAGACAAACATCAGCCTGCACATATGTGCAGTCTGATGTTAGTCTACACCACCTGTTTCTCACTTTCAAACCAGAATTTAGATTTAGTTTTTCAAATAAAAATTGACCTACAGTTTGGACTTTCAGTGCTTTTTGCCCTTTGATTTGATGAAAATTTTAAGCCAAAATTTATTCAGCATGACAAGGGTTAGGCCATATTTAGTTATTTTGTTTTGTTTCATGTAACAATAATTGCAATCCAATAAAATAAAGAATTCTGATTGGTTTAAATCACATCACGTGGGGAAATCCATTGCACTTTATTTTTGTTTAAAATGCAATAGGTCTTTCGGGAAACCCCTGACCTTCGATCTGCAAGTCCTGTGATGTAGGAACTTGAATTAACCTAGTTTCCGATCATCAACGCAACATTGCTATTTAATCTATTATAAATTAAGATATTCTCAAAGAATTCACGATTACAAGCTTGCGGTTCTGATTTTGAGCCGACGTAAACTTAGAAAACAGCAAGTCGACGAAGACCATCAAGCAACCCTCTAAACTAAGACTGACCACACCGCTTTCGATTAAAATAAGTATTTTGTCATAAGTACCTCTACGAATTTCAAAGTTGTCGTTTATTTGTGTATCATTTGTTTCACTTCATGACATTTCACTTCGATAGCGAGATAAAAAGAAAAAAAAACACAATCTAAAAACAGATTGTGTAATGTATATGCGCAGAAAGTAGACTTGAAGCTTTAATAATTGTCCGAGTATTTTAATAGTTTCTGATCTAGAGATTGCAATTATAAGGGACGAGTGTCTTTTTTACTGCGTTTATTGGGGTATAAAGTGCAATTGGCTTAGCACATGGCTTAAGCATTTGCCATGTGCTAAGGCAATTGCACTTTATACCCCAATAAACGCAGTGAAAAAGTCACTCATCCCTATAGTGAAAACTATTGTCCTTGGATGCAGAGGATGACATTCTAAACTGCTGTCTATTACAAAAGGCAATAGTTTTCACTGTTACATGCATCACCAATAAAAGAACTCTTTTATTACCTTATCAAAATTCTAATACTGGTCAAAATTCTAATTTATTATTGCAATAGCATTCAGCAATTCCAGTAATCTTCGGCTTAAATAAATATGTAATTAGTCCCCTACCGGTGTTCACACCGGAGGGGACTATAGGTTTGCCCTCCGTCTGTCCGTCCGTCCGTCTGTCTGTTCGTCCGTCTGTCCGTCCGTCTGTCCGCTCAAATCTCAAAACTTAATAACTAAGCAAGTGGTTTTGATGAAAGTTGGTATATGACTAGATGGCAATGTGTGGATTATGCACATCATTTTATTTTTGTTTTTCGACTTAAATTGAGGTTGCTATGGTTACAGAAATAGTGAAAATATGGCCAAAAATGGGATCCTGCGATAAGATAATAACTAAGCAAGCTAGTTTGATGAGACTTGGTATATGACTAAATGGCAATGTGTAGATTAATCACATCATTTTATTTTTGTTTTTAGACTAAAATTGTTGTTGCTATGGTTACGGAAATAGTGAAAATATGGCAAAAAATATTGGATCCTGCGATAAGTTAATAAGTAAGCAAGCTAATTTGATGAGACTTGGTATATGACTAGATGGCAATGTGTAGATTATGCACATCATTTTATCTTTGTTCTTTGACAAAAATTGGGGTTGCTATGGTAACGGAAATAGTGAAAATATGGCAAAAAATGGATCCTGCAATAACTTAATAACTAAGCAAGCTAACTTGATGAAACCTGTTTTAAAATGTAAAAAAATTTATAAGCCATGTTAGTCAGGGTGGTGATGCAGCAGTATTAATCACCTCCAGTGAAAGTTCTCATTTCTTACCAACAAGACTGAAGAAAAACGTCTTGGATCAGACAAGGTAACTGTTATTGATACTATTTCTTGCATCTGTCTATTGCTTGCATGAATTGTATAGTGGGCACAGCAGAGACAACAACTCATGTAAGTCTTGTTTAACCCTTTCCAAAACAAGACCTGTTTTTGACGTCCCTGATAGAATTGGCGTGGGAAAACATTGAGACAAACGAAGCCGGTAGGGGACTTTTGCCATGTCCGACATGGCTCTTGTTGAACTTTTAATTTGAGCAAATAATCAGTTGAGTACCAGTCAAGTTTTTGAAATCTTTGGCTGCCATAGTATTACTGTGGATCTGGTTCTTCTATCGTAGCACTTACAAACCTTTAGATTGGAACTTTTACTTTTACTTCTTTCATTTTGGTGTTTATTGTAGAAAATCTTTAAATATTCTTTCTGAGTTCTAGTTCTATAGAAGTAATCTTTGGACACATTGAATTTGTTTAAGATGAAACTCTGGAGAAAAGACATTACTCTTGCCTACATTTCTTTGGGAATGCCTTGATTCTCAATTTCTAATATTTAATTCAATTTTATATTCTGATTAAAATATTAGCCTATGTGTCACATTTCAAACAATTTCACATGTGCACAAAGCTAACCAGCCTGTGCATGTTATGTGAAACATTCCTTGAAGCGGCAAAACCCAGGTTTAGTGCATGGTCAAACACAAGCCCTGTTCTTTTTCTTGGATCTTCTGTACATCTTGAGTTTTTGTGATCCTTAATGCAATAAGCAATTATTTGAAAATATTAAAAGTTTATTTGAAATAGAGATCTGAGATATGCTTTTAGAGTGGTAAAAAAACTTAATTTGTAAAGAAAGATTTTTGAGATATCTAAAAAAGGGATTTTAGTTAATTGTAGTGAACTTCGTCAAAGGCACTCTCTTTAAGCCAATGCTGTCAGCAAGCTTTGTTCCCTTATTTAGATATCTAATTAAGATATCTTATGTTTCTTGTTAAGCAGCTTAAAAATGTTAATATGAAAAACACTTCAATTAAAGATATTTGTTAGATTCTTATTAAGATTCATCTTCTTCTAAGAAACACATCTCTAATGGAGCATGTGTAAAAAGGGCTGGTATGTCTAAAATTGGGTTTGTCATGTAATTTTTTAGCATTCAAAAAAGTTATGTTATTTTCTATGATATAAATAGTATTGGATGGAACTTGTGTCTACCTCAATTTTCTGTCATCACAACGGTGAGGTATGTGACCTTGACCTTTAATGTAACCATGGTTACCAGGGTTTGTACAGTTTGTGTGGAAGGCATGGTCTAAATTGGGCTGGATTTATACATCTAATTCATTATTCAATTTTAATAAACCTTGTCCATGTCAAAATCATACATGTGTTATGTCATTTTATTCATTACATAACATTTATATAACATATCATCTATAATTTAATGAGGCAATGATGATTTATTTCAATAAATATTTGTAAGATGTGTCCCATATTATATCAATTGAATTTTAAAGATGTAGCCAACAGTAACATAGTGTTTATAATAAATGATATAAATTTCTGTGGTGATCTTTCCCCAAGGACTGAAAAAATACATATAGTTGGTGAAGGTTAATACAAAATGTATATTTGAAATAGATAATTCATTGTATAACATGTATATGCCTTTTTATGAGAAAATCAAACATTTAAGATCCAGACAAATCCAATTAAACTAGATGTGCATTCAGAATGTGAAAGCAAATGTTTGTAATTAGTACTCTGCTTCGAATACAAATACAATTTCAAAGTGTAATACTACATGTATTTATAAAACATTTTGCAATTGTGCCTATCTTAATCCAGCCATAGGAGACACTGAGTGGCATGACAATTTCAGATTTGGAAAGTTAAGTACTAAAGCTTCCTATATAATATGGAAAGAACATAAAGGGACTTCTACACTGTGACTATTTTTCACATGAATATTGTTGGTTTTTGCATAGAAACATCATATATTATTTCTATATATTATCCTTCATATGAAGAGAGCATGTAACATTAACTACATGTATTTAGAATTATCTCATTGATTGTTCATAAAAGCTTTGTAAACAATAAAAGAAATAAGTAAAATGGTTTGGATTACAACATTTTTAGCTCGGCTGTTTAAGCAGAAATTCTAGTGTTTTACTATAGCATTGGTGTCGTCTTAGATGTTGTTAATGTCATACTGAAACTTTGGCATTTGTGAAATCTCTGGTATTACTGAAGGCATTCATTTCATTTCTCTTGCAAAAGAGCAACTTAGTCTATCATTATTTGAATGATTTCGTTTAGGTTTTCTTGTGGGTATTTCATCTGGGACTAATAACCCCTGATGGACCCCAGCCTATCCGATCATCTATTGCAGATTTTTTACAAATGGATATAGTATTTTAGAGAACCTTTGGTCAGCATCTTGCCAGCATGTTGGCAACTAGTCTTTGCCATCTAAATGACATGTCTATTTTAAATCAATATTACAAGTATTAATGCTTTGCTGGTCTAAAATAAGAATGTATTCTTCCTGCAACCACAGGCATTGGTCTGACAATTTTTTGCGAAACAGCCAATGAAATGTTATCAGTAGTTATTTATTGTCAAAAACCTTCTGTTTATATATTACCATGGAATCTTGTTAATAGCAACTCCGATTTGTCAACCCTTTTATTCTTGTTAAAAGATGCCATTTGTCCTTTAAGTCTATAGTTTGTGCAAAGAGTCGGTTGTAATTAACAGAAGTGATTTGTTCTTTAAGTCTATAGTTTGTGCTGAGAGTCGGTTGTGATTAACATGTGAGTTGCTATTATCAGGGTTGCAATTTATAGGAATCCATTGTTTTGTGCCCCCTCATTTTTAGATTGGAGCACATTCTTGTATACAACTATCTGTCTGTCTGTCCATCCATCTGTCCATCAGTCTGTCTGTCTACAAAAATTCACCCAAATAACTTAACCTGAAAAATTGATGTTTTCCAAAAATTTCAAAACTGTTCAAGTTATAATGCTTTTATTTAGCTTAAAAGGTTCCTTTCATCAACCTGCTTCTTTGAAGGTCAAAGTCATCTTTTAAGTTCAATTATCAAGGTCAAACTTTTGTAAATAGAATAAATGCTGTTTAGTTGGTCGTGTATTAGAATTTTATAAACACATCTCGTTCCCTTTGAAAAACAGCTAATACACTACTCATTTCTGTAACCAATGTCTTAAATTAGATGGGCTTGTGTTGAATAAGAAATTTATGTTGCTTTAACTCTGTGTGCTTTAGTTGAAAATATTAATTTTTTTTTTTTTTTTTACTTTAAATCATTTATCTGTAGATTCCAACACACTTTTTTATTAAGTAATTTTTTTAATAAGAATGAGAATGCATCTTTTTTTCATAAAACATGTAGTTTATGGTTCTTTTTACTTGAATAGTGATTTTAATGAACTTGGCTTTGAACTGATGGTTCATTATATTTGATAAATATTTCAATTTTTGAATGTGGAGGAAAACACACATTGCTTAAATTTACTTGATAATAATATTATTATAGCTTTTATTGATCTCAAAATGAAAAGATCCATTATTCAGGAAAGCCTGCCTTAATGATAGACAGAGACTTAAACTTCAATTCTTAAAATGAATACATGTAATTATATTGTTCATTAAACAAGAAAAAATATATTGTTTCCAGAAAGAATTTGATCTTTTGTACCTGTTTATGTATCTCAATTTTTCACTTACTGGATTTTATACGCACCCAAGGCAATTCAAAGAGAAGACATTGGAGAAAAAAGAGAAATTGCTTGTTTCATGC
The DNA here is from genome assembly GCA_948146395.1 of Fragum whitleyi. Taxonomy (NCBI): domain Eukaryota; kingdom Metazoa; phylum Mollusca; class Bivalvia; order Cardiida; family Cardiidae; genus Fragum; species Fragum whitleyi. Next base: position 77,248,912 of record OX411543.1, read on the forward strand.
AATTTCTTTTTAAGCCCCCACATCGAAAGATCAGGGGCATATTGTTTTACTGTTGTCTGTCTGTTGGGCAAAACTTAACCCAAAACTTAACATTGCTAATTACTTCAAGGCTATTCAAAATACAATGCTCATATTTGATATGATGCTAGATCTTAATGATATACTTCTGCTGGTACCAAAGTAAAGGTTATGTGACAAGGTCAAGGTCTTATGTAAAGGTCAAATTATTCAAAATTTGCCATTTTGGGGGCATTCACAAACACATCTTTTTCTGAATGTTTTCTACAAAATTTTGCAGTTTCTTTTCAATTTCAATGCACATTGAATTTACTGTCAAAATTAGTTGAATTTGGATTAGTCTGCAATAACCCAATGATGTAATTTAGGCAGGTTTTCTTGGATCAAATAAATGTGAAAAGTCAAGCAAAAAGGGACCATCTGGGAACCTTGTAAAACAAATATTCGAATAAGAGATTTGGTCCAGCATACATCAACCAGAGGTCGCATTTCAAGATTCTTTAACATAAAGGTAGATTGATCATACTAGATTCAGAAAATAAGCTTATTGCGGAAAGTTTTGACCCTAGTCAGTCTGCATAATCCGCACAGTCTGACTAAGGTGGACACTTTTCCCACCATCTAGATCAGGTCTCTTTTGATGTGACAGTTCACAAATATTCAACATTCCTCCCTTTCCTAGCTGCATGATTACTTTAGTTAGATTTGTGTGTTTTTTCTGTATCTTACAGTGTACGCTCACATCAAAGCACAGGTGGTTATGGGATTTCTGATGCACTTAACCTTGACCTTAGAGGTCATGGTGGTAATGATGAAGGTCATGACCTCGAAGAGGATAGGTAACAATATATTGATCTACCTTATCAAGTTATTCATTCAAATGAGATGCAGGGATCTTTCCTGCTTAAGTGCTAATGGTGATTTGCTCATAACCTTAAAGATTTTAAAGGTCATCGATTTAAATTATACCATTCCTCTAGTTACATTGGTGTATATCCTTTGGCAAGACATATAGAACTCCAGTCTTGTGTAAGTTCTTGTGCCATTATACCTAAATGTAACTAGAAATAATGTCTTTAGCTGTATAACCAATCAAGTTAGGTAGAATGATACTGATACTTCTGAAAAGTTTGATAAGAGATATTAGTTCAGACTCTAATAAGCCTATATTGACTGACCAGTCACCCCATTTGATACTTTCCATGCTTCAAAATGGTTCTCTCTGTATGAAATTTTATTTGCTGTGTTTAATTCCTGTAGATGCATGCACCCTAGAACCAGTAGTTGTATAGAACTACCTTTAGATTACATGTTGTGATTGTGTTACTGTTATACATGTATAAGGGTTCCTTAGTTTTCAACAAACTTGGTGACTTGTACCTATTACTTGGTGAATTGTACCTTTTATTTTTGTGAAGTAATACTATGCAGTGTCTAAATGTTTGATAGATAGGGACCACTTTCTTTTTTTCCCTTTAAGTTGAAAGAAAAAAAAACACCATTAGCATAAATATTTTTATGTTTCAGGAATCGTGATTCTGGCCTCAACAGTTCACAAGGGAGTTCTTCAACTCCACAAAACATGACCCCCAGGACAGCTAATCACATGTACGGTACCCAGGATGCAATAGCTAGACTTTACAGTAGTCCTGCGGGTACCAGGAGAACAGCAAATACATCAGTAAACCAGTCACCTTCTTCAGCCAATAGAAATTCAGGTTACAACCAATATGGGTCAACCAATCAGAATGTCCCACACAGTCAACACCAAACATCAGTGCAAAATGGGCCTTTTTCAAGGCCATCTAACATTCCCAGTTTTCATAACTCTCCTTTCCCTCAACAAAGTGACAATAATCTTGGAAGATCCCCCCAATATAGTAGTTACAATGATAGAACACAACAAAATGTCAATTCTTTCTCAAGACAAACAAATCATGATAGAGGAGGACAACAATTCTCAAAACAAAATGGATTTGCAAACCATTCTAGTGATATGTTTTATACTCAATCAAACTCAAATCAACATCATGTGACACAGTCAGGAAATGATTATAGATCACCAGTCAGTCAAGTTAATCATTCAAGGAGCAACGTTTACACAAACAATACACAGAGATTTGAAAATCAGGACGGTTCTAGAAATACATTCCAGTCTTCAGGTTTTCCACAGCAATATACACAGAACCATTCCAAATTTGGTGACAGACTGGACTCACAAAATAGGAATATGTATCAATCTCAAGAGACTACGTCATCACAACAATATCAACAGTACCATTCTAGCTATGGGGATAGGACAGACGCTCAAAATAATTGGAAATATGTTGGTAATGGAGATATAGGAAGATCAAGTCAGGGATATACAACTGGATATAATCAACAGGTATTGTATACTAAATGTAGAATGGTAATATAAATACAACTTTTATTTGGCACACAAGGCTATGACCTTCAACTTTGACATTGCTCTTTAAACTTTATAACTGAAGGCTTGTTTTTCATGAAACATGATAATTTGCGGGGTCAGGTCAAATCTTTTGTAAGTGCTTCACATGTATTTATATAGGCACACACAATAGTTTTGTACTAGCTCCTCGACTTACTCATATTAAAGAACAACAGTTTAAATTTGTTATGAAATCCATCTATCTGTAGGAATATTTCAACTAGATATGTAACCCTGACCTTAGAGCTTTCTGAAAATTTGTTTCAAATGGCAGGCCCATTCATATTGGAGAACAATTGTGCCATTCTATTTTGAAATTAATCTAAAGCTGTAAAGCTAAATCTTTTACCTTTTCATGTGACCTTGACGTTGGAAAAATATGAAAATTTGTTTCAAAATGGTACTTAAAATATGACAGATAAATTATTGTGATAAATAGAGAATAATATAGTGTCCTTAATATCAATGTTATCTGATTGAGGTTGGGAGAATTAATAATGACAAGACTTTGCCAAGTCTTGATGATTTCTCCCAGCTGCACCTAGATAACATTGATATTTTTAAGACACTAACATATAATTCCATTTATCCTACAATTACCTTTCAGTGCTGAAATTTCATAAAACTTTAAAACCAAAGAAATCCAGGTAAAAGTGGTTCTGGTTAAGATCATGAATATGCACATTATTTCTAAGAATAGGCTGCCTGATATCATTTTGTAATCAGGCAGGTAATATCAGGTCAATACAGGCTTCATTGAATGATAAATTAATATTACATTATGTTTTGTTTATAGGGAAGGATCAACAGACAGGAGTTTGATTCAAGTCCTATATTAATTTGAACAAAAAGGTTGATTGAAAAATTAACAGTGTGGTTTTCCTTGAATTAAATTTAGAGTTACTTCATTCAAGTTTCATGTTTCAAAATTTTGCATACAACTATGGAATTGAGTATAATGGTTGTTGAACTGAAGGGTGCATCAAACAATCATAACGGCGTCTCTTAAAATAGGCTATAGTTTTTCGCATATTTGATGAAAGAATGATTGCTTTTGTTACAAATCATCAGTAGCACATGTGGTTGCAATTATTCAGAATCATCTGAAGCAATAATTTTGATATGCGTTATAGAATTAAAATAATTAAAGGAAATATAAAAAGAAACTTCTATTTCAAAAGAGATGCAATGGAAAATTGTTTCTATTAATTTAATGAAAATTGAATGAATATGATTCTTGTAGAATTCCTATGTTTATTGACTTGATCCAATTTATTAACTCCTATCCCTTATTAATTTACCGTACCATTACATTGTATTTATCTTTCTGTATAGAATTTAGTTAAATGGCTATGATTATCATACAGGGTTAAATGTTTAACATTTTCATGCTTTACCCAGAATATTTCCGCTTTGGTAGGCTGTATAGACTGAGATCAGACTGTACATATGTGCAGCCTGATGTCAGTCCATGCCACCTTATTTTGCTTTTTCAAAAAGTTTGAATTTTTCTTTTTTCATAATAATTATTCACCGACAATTAGTGCATCCAGTGCTACCATCACTTTGGCTTTTTGGGCAAAATTGTCAAGGTTTTAATTCAACATGACAAGGGTTTAAAAGAATGATGAATAATACTAAGATACTCTTGTTACAACAAAGCTATATAACATAATTAAGTTGCTTGTCACAAACAGTGCTTGAACATAATGTTTAAAAGGCTACAACTACAGTAGTATATGCCATTTCAAATTTAAAAAGGTAACTTATGTAATGTTATTCTGAGGTGACATTATTTATTATGATGATCATGCCAATTTAAACCCAAGATTTTGCAATTATTGTATCCTTTTGAGTTACAGTGTTATATACCTTGTTACCAAATTATGTATAACCATGTTGTTTTAAGTGTTTCAGAAGATTTTTATCTTGGTTGAATAAGGGAGAAACCCAAGGAATTAATACAGCATCGATATTTTGAATTTTTTAGCTCACCTGAGCACATCGTGCTCAAGGTGAGCTTTTGTGATCATCGAATGTCCGTCGTGCGGTGTGCGTCGTCCGTCGTGCTTCGTCTGTCGTCATGCGTCAACAATTTAAGTGTTTACACTCTAGAGGCCACAAATATGATCCTATCTTCATGAAACTTGGTCAGAATGTTGGTAAGGTCACAAGTATGAACCCTATTGAAAATGGGAAGGATCCATGGCATATCACAGGAAAAGGGGCCTTAATGACAATTTTCTTGTATACACTCTAAGGGCCACAAATATGGCCCAATCTTCATGAAACTTGGTCAGAATGTTGATCGGTTCACAAGGACGAACCCTATTGAAAATAGAAAGGATCTGTGCCATATCAAGAGAAAAGGGGACTTATTGACAATTTTCTTGTATACACTTTAGTGGCCACAAATATGGCCCAATCTTCATGAAATTTGGTCAGAATGTTTGTTAGGTCTCAAGGATGAAGCCTTTTGAAATTGGAAAGCATCCGTCCCATATCACAGGAAAAGGGGCCTTAATGACAATTTTTTTGTTTACACTCTAGAAGCCACAAATATGGTCCAATTATCATGAAACTTGGTCAGAATGTTGGTCAGGTCACAAGGATGAAGCCTATTGTAAATTGGAAGGATCTGTGTCATATCACGGGAAAAGGGGCCTTAATGACAATTGTCTTATTTACACTCTAGAAGCCACAAATATGGTCCAATCATCATGAAACTTGGTCATAATATTTGTTAGGACATGAGGATTAACTTTTTTGAACATGGGAAGGATCCATGCCATATTACAGGAAAAGGGGCCTTAGTGACAATTTTCTTGTAAGAGCTCAACACACCACAAATATGGTCCGATCATCATGAAACTTGGTCAATATGTTTGCCAGGTCAAAAGAATGAACTCTGTTGAAAATGGGAAGGATTCATGCTATATCACAGGAAAAGGAGTCTTAAAGATAATTTACTTGAAATAACTCTAATGGCCCGAATACGGCCCAAACTTTGTGAAACTTGGTTTATGTAGAAATTATCTTCTTTAAGACATCTACCTTTTTACTTGATGTGATGTCCTAGTGATCAAAGAGACTCGGGTGAGCGATCTAGGACCATCATGGTCCTCTTGTTTTTCATAGGAATTGATCTGAGCCTTGCAATATATTTTCACTTTCATAAGAGCAATCTATTCTATCAAGGGAGATGACTCAAAAACCTTTTTGCATAAATTATGCCCATTTATAGACTTATTTTAGTCTCTATTTGTATCTCATTAGCAAAATAATTGTTCTTGTTCTTAATCACTTTTGGGCTAAGTAACATTAAGTGTTATTTAATGAAAACAGATTCTTGAGAAAATTATACCCTTTTTTGGGGGAGATCAATCAATGAATCTCAATCATGCCTTTGTGAATTGAATAAAATATAGAAACATGTTTTCACTGATTTCTTACAACTCAGCGTGTGAGATTTGACCTAAGGACTGTAATTATTGAGGACTAATCCTGTAGTTGTTTCAGTTTGCAAGTATAACTGTGTTATATTGTTGATTGTCACTCTGTAATTACATGTACTATTTTGTATTCTGTAAATGTTTCTAAGTTTGCTTTTAGTGACCTCCATAACTGAAACTGTCAATTACCTTCAAATTGTCGGTCCTCGGTTTGGTCCTCAACAGCTGCACACTTGCTATTCTTCATTTAACACTTTCCTGTTTTACAAAATTTTGGACCTGTCCAAATTCAAAGGTTTTGCAGATGAAAATTCAAAGTGGATTTAATTTGAACAATAACTATTCTGTAAGGTAGAAAATAGTGTGGAAAAAGAAGAAATTGCTTGTCAGAAGCAATTTCTTCTTTTTTCACAATGTTTTCTCAATCATAAAATCACAGACACGTCAAAAGCAGGGATTAAACAGCAAAGGGTTAAACCTATGTAGGGTGAGCAGCTGAAGACTTTTCTAATGAAGGATGGTTTGATAGTACTTGTGCAAGATATTCCAGGAATTAATGGTTAGGTGCACCGTGCTGCAGCCAAAGCAATATGAATGAAAGCAGCTTTGGACCTCATACAAGAAAAAAATTCAACAAATCAAAATACAAATCTGTAGCTCATATTCTATTGTCACAGGGATAGGTCATTAAAGCTGCTCTTTCACAATTATTCATAGAAAAAATACAAAACTTGTTCTTAGATTTGGAAATTTGTGCATTTTAGGATGTTTAAGAATCCCACATGGATATGGCAACAACTACAACTCAATACAAAATTTTTTTTAAAGAAATAAACAAATCAAAATATAAATCTGTAGCTCCTATACTAATTTCACATTAAGAGGTCATTAAAGCTGCTCTTGCACAGATTGGGAAAATGTGAATTTTAACATTTTTCGTAAAGTCAATCGGAATTAACTACCTCATCATGTTGAAGCCTTTAAAATAACAAGATTCAATCTGGTAATGCATCGAAAGAAAGACCGGTATACCCGAATTTAGGTTAAATTCATTCTGAAAAATAAAGTGACTACTAACGCTAAAAAAAATATTCTTCAATTTCGAGCCAACTATTTTTGCTTGACATTCAGCATGTTTGTCTTATTCAATCAAAGATTAAGGTTAAAGTATTTGACAGCTGGAATCTTCATATCAATACAAGCAAAAAATGAGAGGTTATTCACGGAAAATAACGATTTTGTAATAAATAGACTAGAAATAAATAGACTGGATACCTTACTGAGCTTGCCACTTCGAAAAAATAAGTTACAAAATTATTGACATGTGTTGTTTCTAGTGCCAATGCTTTTGGCCATTCTTAATAGTCTAAAAATACATACATTTCCAAAACTTAGAACAAGTTTTGTTTTTTTTCTATGAAAAACTGTGAAAGAGCAGCTTTAAGAGCAGCTTTAAGGGGAAGAATAAATACAATATAAACCTATGTGTGACATTTTCAATGATTTTACTTGTGCTCAGTCTGAACAGAGGCTTCACTATGGACTCAGTTGAGAACAAGTATTCTTGAGTTTATGATAAAATACAGATTTACAGATAAGAGGGGGTAAATTAAGACTAAAATCTCTATTTCTTAATGAAACCCTATGTTGCGGGTACGCATTTGAATTGTCTCCACAAGACAGCTCAAATGAGTAGAAATAACATAAGATTTAAGCTATAATTATTGAAATACTTTTATATGATATCCCTAATACTCCCTCTATCTGTGACTCTGAAAATAGTTGTTCCTTCTCAAGTTGATATGATTTGAAATTACTAAACCTCCTATATATACTGTTTTAACCCTTGTCATGCTGAAGCTTGAATATAAGTGCATTGGCAGGAAGTATAGACAAAGATCAGCCTACACATATGTGCAGTCTGATCTTAGTCTACACCACCAGATTTTCTTCTTTAAACCAGAAAATTTATTACAAATTTATTTAAAAATGAATACTGACACACCATAACAGCATTCAGTACTTTAGGCACTTTGGTTTTAATGCAGTTTTGCCAAGGATTTTATTCAGCATAATGAGGGTTAAAACTTTGCAATGCAACATCCTTCTTCCAATTGCTTTATTTTGCTTTCACATTATTTCATTTCACTGATTTCTCAGAAAATATTGAGCTTGAGTTACAAGCTGATCTCAAAAACAACATTAATTTTGTGTTTGATTAGAAAATTATTGTACTTATGCTGTGTTCTCATAAGTTTGCAGATGCATTTTGGTTGAACTTTTTATTGTTTCTTTAGATGTTGCATTGTAAAGTTGAACAGTCCGACTTTTCTATTAGCTTTTCACATTGTATCATACCCTCCACTTTTCTCTCATATCTGTAAATACTGATCTGGAGATTGTGATTCCAACTTTATATTATGTGGCCCATCAGGCAAAAAAGAACTATCTGGGTAGTGCAGGAGTGTGGAAATACTGAATTTCTGAGCTTGTCTCCCTACAAGTGAAATATGATTTTCTACTTGTCCAGGATCAAAAATAACTTGTCTGCAAAAAAAAAAAATTCTGAGAAAACATGTTTTTTACAGAAGAAAATACTGGATTCTAGCATTTTCTTCATAAAAGAAATGTTTTCTACCCTTTGATATTAAAATTATCATAATCAATCTCTTAGATCTGTTCAGTACTTTTCTTATATTTGTCCTGGTATTTACATGTTCACAGACAAGTGGCATAGAAAAAAGTGTTTATCCTCAGGTAGAAAAACCAGTGTCGGACAAGTCAGGCATGGAAATTCAACACCTGAGGAGTAGTGCATAAAGCATCAACCCTTAGTCATACTGTGTAGATCCCACAGCCTGATAAGGGTAAAATCTGTTCACACATGGATGATTTTCTGAAACAAGAATGATCATTATACCTTCCTGTATAAAAATGTTGAAACCCTACTTAGGGTTGACCTCTATTGAAAGAATTCTCAATTTCAAATGTTCATTTTATAGAGTTCCCCGATTTTTGCATAATGAATTATAGAAAATTACATCTTCTTCATTCTTCACCTTTGACCTGGCCTAATAAAACTTCAGTACTAAGAAATTGGACTAATTTGAATTTCAACAAGATTTTAGTTTGTGTGTGACATTTCCAACAATTTGAAATGTGCCTGGAGGGCCAACATTAACCAACCTTGACTGCCACATAGTATAATTAGAACCTGACTTTATTAAGACACTTTTGGACCCTTTCTTTTGACAAAGCACAACAGTGAAGACCCTGGATAGACTGTGCAGATGCACAGGCTGGCCAGAGTGTTTGCTTGCCACACATTTGAAATTGTTGGAAATGACACACCCCATGGCTCATTTATAAATTTTGTATGGATTTGTCGGCGATTACATGTTACTAACCAATATCAAACAATCAAAGCACTGAAAGTACTGATGGTGAACGAACCTGATGGAATTCTAGAATTATATATTGGATTCAATTAGAAAAGAGAAACTATGAATGTAAAAATAATTTAAAAAAGGGGGGGGGAATTGTCTTGACAAAATTTCCGTTGTTCGGAAATTTCAATGCAAATTCAAAGAAAGGGAAAGATTGGGAAAATCCTGTTAGGAAAATATTTGTTAGCATATGAGTTGTTACTCTGTGAAAATTTCTTTTACACACTGAAATAGGTACATTTATTAATTAAACGTAAATGGAGAGATCGATTTAATCCTATCTAAAACTGTCTTCAACCTATATCCAATGGTGTTTGTTTTTACAAAAGTAATTGTTATCATGTTTAAGCTTATTTCAAGTAAATTTGTTGTATTTGTTTTAACTTTTTTTATCTATCTTTGCTTCTTCTCAGAGGATGAAAAGGTCTTTGAGTACCAACCAAAGAAACACCTACGAATATCAGTCAGTCCTGAACTGTACTCATTGTTTAAAGTTATGATTTGTTAACTTATTAATAGTATTTTGAACCATAACCTGAGAGATTCATTTTGATCATGTCTGAAGCCAAAACCACTTCCGAGGTTGACACTTATGTCGTTATTCAATTTTATAACACTGCAGGATGAGAAATATTTAGGTATAGGTTAAAGTGTGTATTTCCGTTTATTTATCGTCTCTACCGTAGCAAATGCCCATATGAGCGACCCCCCCCCCCCCCCAGAAGACGGTTAGTTGTTACGGGGGATAGTGTAAGGATACATGACGAATCTACTGCTGAGATCCGCCATGGTTCATTAACGTGCTCGGTGTAAAGCACCGTCTCACGGGGCCTCGGTTTAACGTCTCATCCGAAAGACAAGTTGTTTTTGTTAGTGTACCAGCCCGGGAACCGAACCCACGCTGTCGAACTTCAATGGTTTTGAAGTCCGGTGCTCTACCAACTGAGCTAATCGTGCTGGTCGTATAGGTTAAAGTGTGTGTTTGTAGGATTTAGGTCCCTCCGTGCTCTAGGCATATATGGTAAGGACCATGAGAGAGAAAGAAGCGGATACGAGGAGATCCGGGTTCATACGCCCCTAGCTCTTCTACGAAAAGACCTCCTTGGTTCTTTATTGTGCCCAGTGTAGAGCACCGATACTCGCGAAACTACCTCTAGGTTTCTTACCAGTTCACTTCTAGCTGAAAATTCCTGCCTGGGTTGGGATTCGAGTATAGGTTAAAGGAGGTCTAGTGCCTTATTAGTATAATTCATAGATAATTTCTGTTTAAGGTTTAGAAATTAAAGTATAACTTTTTATATTAAATAATTGCTTCATAGTAAATTGCATACTTACTGTCTTTATAAATATTATTTTTGTAACGTAATTTCCACTTCAAAAGCGAATAAGAATCGTATTTAAGAAGTTTATTTTTTTAAAGGGAGGTAATAATTACATGAACAAATAGTTTAAGTATAATACCCTGTTTTTTTCCTCCCGACTTTCCTCCCAATAAGAATTGAGAATCCTTACAATTGTCGGTTTATTTTTTGCACGAGAACCTATTGTTTACATTCAAGAGTCTGGATGCTTGTAAAATCACTCACTATAGATATCTTATTACAGTATTGCGGCTGATATTAGACTTTTCTTCTCGGAGCTAGTTTTTTCTTAAACTGTAGTTAACCAATTCTAAACGTATTTTGGAAAGGATGGAACCAGTTTTTATTCATCGATTAAGATTTTTATGATTTCTGTAAAAAAGCAATGACTTTTCCGAATAATTTAACAACTAAACCCGCCTGTCGAATTGTAAACAAGTGCATGACGGATCTGCCCCCCCCCCCCCCCCCCTTGACAACGGCAATATATACTCGTCAATTGGAGTGGTATCTAGGGTTGAATATTTAGCTATCATTTATTTAATTTTCAAATAGAATTTTGAATTGACATAGTTTTACAGATTGAAATGAAACACGAATGCCCCCGGAACAGCATTTTTTTAAAGTTTGACCTTGACAGATGACCTTGACCTTGTCACATGACCTTGACCTTATCACATGACCTTGACTTTGGTGTACAGCTTTGTATGTCAAATACTTTTGGAGAAAAGGCAAAGGTTAAGTTTTCGGGTTAAGTTTTCGGACAGACGGACGGACAGACGGACGGACGGACAGACAGACGGACGGACAGACGGATAGACAGACAGACAGACAGACGGACATGAGTAAAACAATATGCCCCCGATCTCTCGATACGGGGGCATAAAAATGCAAAATAGAATGGCCCCAATGAAATATCTTCCGTGCCTGTCGCATTTGGTATTCGGCAATATTCGCTTCTGAGATAGACGAATACGAAACGTTTTCGCTGGGAATAAGCCCTACTTCAGCCAACGCAATTTTACAGAAAAATCTTAAGAGCGACGTTCACCCCTATTCAAATAAAAGATACAAGAAAGGTTGTACATGTAAAACACATGTCGAATCATTCTTAAAACCCGTCTCGAGACTGACTGTCGCTAGTTGAAAAGTTATGTAAAACCGCGTTCTAATGACACAAGGTGTCTTGATGTGTCATTCGTCTCAACTCGGCCGATTCCTGTAACCTACATTTAACTTGGAGCCGTCGGAGATCGCCCGAGTATTGCCGAATGTAAGTTCAAGAGGACACGACCTAGATAAACACGTATTTCCGGCTAATTACTACAAGTTGCACCAGCGAAGGCTTGGGTCAAAAACATAGTATCTGTCTCTTCGGTGTTTAGACACAAACTTTGTTTTTGCTTTAAACTCTCGACAAGCTTACGCCGATCAAAAATTCCCTTGATAAACATTGCAAGATCATATTGTGTTTTTCAAGGCGAATTTTCATTATCTTCACTTGATAAAGAAAACTAGAAACACGCCATTAAAGAGATAAAAAGTGATTTTGCGGAGAAAAATGTTGAAAGATTCTAAATTGAATTTTAAGAGGCGCTACTTTATTTCAAATGTATTAACATCCAACAGGATTTTCCTGACATGGTATATAACACTGGTGAACGACGTTCGTTCACCAAAAATTGAGTAAAATAGCTACAGTAATCTGACAAAAATCTGTGATAAAGTTAGGAGATTAGAAACCTTCTTTTCTGATACCCAATTAGCTGTACTATTAACCTTTTTCATGCTTAATTTAAATTTTGTTTAAAAAAAATGCCAATGTTTGATCCATTTCAAGGTCATGATACCTGCTAGGTTATTTTAAGTAGAAAGCAGGTAGTGTCAGGCTTAAGTCAGACTGCAATTTTGTGCATGCTGATCTCATTTTATATTGTCTGCCAAACTTTGTGCACAGCAGATAAATAGTTAATGAGCATTATTCTGGACTATGAAAATGCAGCATCTTTGTTAAAATTGTGTTCTTTTTTGATTTGGAACTGTGCATGAATTAACTAATGATGCATGATAGTCTTGTTTGTCTCAATACCTCATTATTCTATGCTTTTAGCTCGGCTGTTTTCGGAGAAATAGCCTTGATGTCGTCATCATTGTTGTCCTGGGAAAACTTTGACATTTTGTGTTATTTCTGATTCTACTGAAGGCATTCACTTGAAACTTGGCCCATCTTCACCATCAATAGAGCAATAGAACAGGGGATAACTGTAGATACATTTGGGCAAATTATGACCCTTTCTTGACTTAGATTTTATTACCATCCAGCACTCAAGAGTAGGCACCTGTAGGCAGTGCTCTTGTTGTAACTGTATGGCAAGTGTGAAAAGAATTTGTGTTAATTCTATATCAACTTTCTTTACTTACAGGCTTCGAGTGGTAGTCGGTCCCCGTATAAACAATCACCAGCTTCTTCACCTGTTAAACAGGGGACCAACCAACATCAGATGGCTGGTACCAGGTCACCAGGAACACAGACCAGAACTGGGGGACCAGTCAACAGAAATAGTGGCATCCTGTCACCTCCATCACAAAACATCAACTCTCCTGATAGTGCAATCAGTTCTCTACCTAGTTCTTCAAACATTAATGGATACCATTCTGGTTCAGGAATGGGAACCAACCCCTACCCCTCCCGCAGCCCTTCATCCTCACCACAGAAAAACAATAATGAAACAAACTTTGCTCGCGTAAGAACACCAGCATTTGGACGATCAGATATATGGACGGAAATTTGAATCTCACTTTGCCAATTTCTTAAACTTTATTTAGGTCCCATAGGCAAGTTTAAGCCTCATAACCAATGAAAACATACTTTCTTGGAGTTTTACAATTATTCAATTTCAACTAAAGCTTGCTTGCTCATGTAAGCTTTGAAGACTTTTCCCATATTGTTTTCCACCCAAAGAAGGAAGAAAAAATAAAATAAATAATTGAGTAAGATTCTGCTGATTTGATATTGTTGCCTGCTGCATCTTTTAATTAATATCAGACTTACAATTAATGTCCTGAGATAAAACTAGCAATATGTGATAACTTCTCATAACAAAGAGGATATTCCTCTGTTTCATAATAAGATCGATTTATATTTTTTTGAGTGAACAACAAGAGCTTTGCCAGAAATGAAAATATAGCTTTTGTTGTTAACAATATGAATGATTTATTGATCTTGCACGAAAACCAAGCAGTTATTTTATTTTAGTATACCAGGTAATCCTAAAATTAGATGAAACGAGAACATTATAGGAGAATTTTTCTATAGGAGCATATTTTCTTCTTGGAGGCCTCTAAAAGAAAAAAATGTGTAGGAATGGGTTTTTAAACAAAAACTTTTTCTTAATGAATTTTAACCTTAAATTAAAATTTACATAGAAAAACTTTTTTGTTTAACCTACTTTTCTTCTAATTGATCCCATCAAGGTCATAATAGAGCCTGGCTAGCTCAGCTTTAATACTTTTGGGCTTTTTGGGCTAATACTTTTTATGTCTCTGACCAATGGGTGTATGATAAGAAGTACACCCAAGAAGGATAAGAGGCTTGTGGCGCTAATGAATGTTGTAGTTGTACTGGTGTGAGAAATGACAGAAAACTTTGGATAGGTGTACCAGCTTCCAATAAATAACTGCAATAATATTGAATGTGGCAGTAAACCCCATACAAACAAACAAATCCATCAAGATCATCAGGCAAAGTTAAGATCATCTATCATGGTTCAACTTATGAAAAAATGCTGAGGAGGGGGGGGTGTGTGTGTTCATAGCTTATTCTACTATTCTCAAACATGATCTGTTTAAATATTTCACTTTAACTCTAATGATTAGGATTAGGGTATTGGAACCATAATAGTTTCGCAATGGTTTGAATATCATAAACTTTAACAGTGTTATCTGAGGTTTCCTCAGTATTTCATTAGGAAACCTCAGTTCACATTGTGAAAGATCATGAGTTCAAAAATGTTGCTGGTCCACTACTGTAAGTCTAGAAATTCTGTTACCTGTAGATACCTTGTACTTGATTCCTGGCTATGCAAAGGGCACAAGGCTTTTGGCTAACAGCATGACCAGAAAACATCTTCAGTCTTAAAGAAGTAGAACATGGCCCTTGAAATAAAATTATATTATGTTTTGGGGTATCAAAAAATCAAACTTTTACAAGATAAATAAGGGTTATTTTTATGCCTCTACCATTGATTGTCTGTCTATCCTGCTGTCTGTCTGACAATTGATCGCTCATATTAGTCATGAAAATAGAGATCTCATTGATATGCATCCAAGGTCAAGGTTATGTGACAAGGTTAAGGTCATCTGTTAAAGTCAAAACTTTGAAAAATTGATGTTTAAGGGGCATTTGTGTTTGACAAACACATGCTCAGGGGTGTGGAATTCCCATGCCCGACTTGTCCGACTTGGGCTTTTGGACTTGAGGACAAGTAAATTTTTCTAAGCCACTTGTCCAAGGACAAATAAATACCAGGGCAAATCTTGGAATGTTACTTAAAAGAATTAAGAGAGAAATCATCCTAATGTTCATATCATAGGCTGGAAAACATTGTTTTTAATGAAGAAAATGCTGGATTCCAGCATTTTCTTCATCAAAAAGCAATGGGTTTTTTTTTCAAATTTTTCTATTTACTCTTTAGCGGACAAGCTCATTTTGATCCTGGACGAGTAGAAAATCCGCTTTTACTTGTCCAGGGCCAAGTGGAGAAAACTCGTATTTCTACACCCCTGATGCTGTTTTCTAATCACCCAAAACAATTCATGACATCTAAACTCAGAAATTTAACTTAAAATGAATTTACAATCTTTGTTCAGAGGAATCCTTTGATTAATTCAATTAATCAGCTGAAATGCTATTACTGAGATCAATATTGTGTTAAGAGATGAAGAGGGTATTTGTTGCTTTCATGGAGGTAGGAAACTAAATACCTAATCACACTAAGAATAAGTGAAGCAGATTCATACATGAGTGTGATTAGGTTTTTAGCTCACCTGAGCATGAAGTGCTCAAGGGAGCTATTGTGATCGATCGTTGTCCGGCATCCGTCTGTCCGTCACGGCGTCAACTTTTTCTTTAAACGACATCTCCTCCTAAACTTATGGGTCAAAATCAACCAAACTTGGCAGAAATATTCCTTGGGTGGTCCCTTGTAAAAATTGCTCAAATGGAAAGGATCCATGCCATATCACGGAAAAAGGGGCCTTAATGACAATTTCGTCAACAATTTCTTTAAACAACATCTCCTCCTAAACTTATGAGTCAAAATTAACAAAACTTGGCAAAAATATTCCTTGGGTGGTCCCTTGTGAAAATTGCTCAAATGGAAGGATCCGTGCCATATAACAGGAAAAGGGGCCTTAATGACAAATTTCTTATTTACACTCTAGAAGCCACAAATATTGTCCAATCTTCATGAAACTTGGTCAGAATGTTTGTTAGGTCATGAGGATGAAGTACATTGAAAATGGGAAGGATTTGTGCCATATCACTGAAAAAGGGGCCTTAATGACAATTTCGTCAACAATTTCTTTAAACGACAACTCCTCCTAAACTTCTGAGTCAAAATCAGCCAAACTTAGCAGAAATATTCCTTTGGTGGTCCCTTGTAAAAATTGCTAATTTGGAATGGATCGATGCCATATCACGGGAAAAGGGGCCTTAATGACAAATTTTTATTTTTGTCATCTAGAAGCCACAAATATGGTCCAATCTTCATGAAACTTGGTCAGAATATTTGTTAGGTCATGAGGATGATGTCAATTGAAAATGGGAAGGATCCGTGCCATATCACAGGAAAAGGTGTCTTAATGACAATTTTGTCAACAATTTTTTTAAACGATATCTACTCCTAAACAAATGAGTCAAAATCAACCAAATTTGGCAGAAATATTCCTTGGGTGCTCCCTTGTAAAAATTGCTAAAATGGAATGGATCGGTGCCATATCACGGGAAAAGGGTCAGAATGTTTGTTAGGTCATGAGGATGAAATGTATTGAAAATGGGAAGGATTTGTGCCATATCACGGGAAAAGGGGCCTTAATGACATTATTTTTGTTTACATTCTAGAAGCCACAAATATGGTCCAATCATCAAGAAACTTTGTCAGAATGTTTGTTAGGTCATGAGGATGAATTCATTTGAAAATGGGAAGTATCGGTGCCATATCACGAGAAAAGGGGCCTTTATGACAATTTTCTCGTAAGAGCTCCAAATGCCACAAATATAGTCCAATCTTCATGAAACTTGATCAAAATGTTTGCCAGGTCACAAGCAGTCTGTTGAAAACGGGAAGGTTCATGCCATATCATAGGAAAAGGAGTCTTTATGATCATTTACTTGAAATATCAGGTGAGCGATTTAGGGCCCTCAGGGTCCTCTTTCTAGTTTCATACATCCATGAAATTAACAAGTATTCTTTTCATATTTTATAATTTGATTTCATGGAGCGAAAATGCGCACTTAAAAATTGCTTTTATCATTAGTGAACATTGAAATGAATAATGAGATGAAGAGAGTATTTCTTTATTTTCATGAGGTATGAAACTTAAGATCTAATCACACTGTATTAATACGCAAATGGAATTCATACACAAGTGTGATTAGGTTTTTAGTTTCATACCTCAATAAAATTAATAAACATTCTCTTCATATCTTATGATTCAAAACCTTAAAGCAAAAATGTAACTTTCATCAATAATATAAGCAATTTTTCAAGCGACAATTTTTTGTGGAAGGTTACAAAATAGCTTCTAACTCAATTTTTTTTTTTTTTTTTTTTTTTTCATTGGAAAATTAAAAAAGAATTTTTAGCCAATCAGAATGCACAAAAATTTGTGGAATCATCTAAAATTAAATTGTATAGTAATAATGCTAACTATAACATCTTGTATAAACTTCATTTTGCGAATGGGAGACAGCACTCGTGACAAGTAAATGAAATTGTCTGGTTCTGACTGAAATATTGTCTGATTTCATAAGGCCTGACTGATATATTGTCTGGTTCATAAGGTCTGACTGAAATATTTTCTTATTCCCAATTGCTGGTAGGATTTTATTGTTGAAAAAGTTAAAAATGTATTGTTTTATAGAGAGAATAGAATTACAACAGATCTGAATAAATTTTATACACCTGTTTGTATTTATATATATTTTATTACCTTGCACTTTTGTAATTGTAACTTTATAATTTTGTAATTAAAAGAAACTTTTGTTTCTCGTTAATAAAATGTTTAACAGTTTAGAAATTTCTCCTTGGTTGAAACTTTACCCTATATATACTGTACCTTGGGAAATGTTCACCATGGTCTAATTCTTGCTCCAGGGTTTGATCCCCGATGGTGGCACTCATTCTTTCCATCTATTTGTCTCTCACCAATGGGTTGATAATCGCAGACCTATTTGAGATAGCAGCTGGAGGCTAGGAAAGGATGTGGTTGTTGTACTGGTGAGAGAAATACCAGGAATCCATTGTTAGGTGCTCCAGCCGCCCCAATATAACTGAAAAATGTTGAAAGCAGCGTAAAAACACCATTCAAACAAAACAATCTGAATCCTGCCCCAACAGGATCGTTTCTCCAATTTTGCCGATTTAATTACTCGTGCAACATAAACTCTCTTTGTAAAATGTCATCACGTTCATTACGAGATAATCTTGATTATAACAAAAAAGCTTTACTATACGCTCTTAGCTCATTTACATTACTTAATGTTCCTTCACGCTCTAAATCTATTACCAATATCAAGGTCATCTATTAACCCTTGTCCAAAGCAGGAATACTCTGGGTTCAGTATGGCAAGGGTTAAGGTCAAATATACCTGCTATTATTTCCAGGCAAATTTTTTTTTGACACGGCAAGCTTGGCATAATAAAGATGGCATTGATATGCATCTGTGTCAAGACCATGGCACTGTTTAATAGTCATCGATTGCAATCAATTAAAGTCAAACTTCTGAAAACTTTGTGATTTATAAACACATCTAGTTATGGTTATGGAATATTGAATTTCCTTTGAAAGCCACAATGAACCTCGAGAAAATGTAGTCATTTTGAAGCCATTAAAGTGCAAAGACCTTTAGCCCAAATTTGTGTACTCCTAATCACATACTTTTCCTTTATTGGCTTTAAATCTTAGACTAGACTTGTTGCTGAAAATTACAATCAACAATGAAAAGAGGTGCACTTATCCCATTCCAAACCATTCAAGATTGCTCACTCAAACATTCCATTTATTCATTCCAAACACTAACTCAAACCAATCACAGACTCTCAAAATCTCCCAAAAAATGCCCCTAAAGCATTCACAATGGTTCAAATCTCCATTCAAATAGAAAAATCTTTTTTGCTTTATCAAAAAAAAAAAATGAAAAGAGGTACTATGTTAAATGAATTAAAAAATGTGAGAAAAGGAGAAAATGCTTTTATAAGGTTGACATAGCTATAGCGGGATAGCAAAAACACTGTTGAAAAGAGTCATTTTGTACAGAACAAGCCACTGCATGATGGTTGGATAAAATTGGCTCTTATTAGCTCACCTGAGCACTAAGTGCTCAAGGTGAGCTTCTGTGGGCAGGTGGATGTCCGTCGTGCGTCGTCCGTCGTCCGTCCATCAACATTTACCTTGTATGCACTCTAGAGGCCACATTTTTAACCAGATCAACCTGAAATTTGGTCAGAATGATTGTCTTGATAAAAACTCGGACAAGTTCGAAATTGGGTCAACTGGGGTCAAAAACTAGGTCACGGGGTCAAATCTTAGAAAAACCTTGTATACACTCTAGAGGCCACATTTTGTGCCTGATCAACCTCAAATTTGGTCAGAATGATTGTCTTGATGAAATCTTGGACAAGTTTGAATTTGGGTGAAGTGGGGTCAAAAAGTAGGTCATGGGGGTCAAATCTAAGAAAAACCTTGTATGCACTCTAGAGGCCACATTTTTGGCCCGATTGACCTGAAATTTGGTCAGAATTATTATCTTGATAAAATCTCGGACGAGCTTGAAATTGGGTTAACTGGGGTCAAAAACTAGGTCACGGGGTCAAATCTTAGAAAAACCTTGTATAAACTCTAGAGGCCACATTTTTGGCCCGATTGACCTGAAATTTGGTCAAAATGATTGTCTCAATGAAATCTTGGACGAGTTCAAATTTGGGTCAACTGGGTTCAAAAACTAGGTCATGGGGTCAAATCTTAGAAAAACATTGTATACACTCTAGAGGCCACATTTCTTGCCTGGTCAACCTGAAATTTGATCAGAATGATTGTCTCAATGAAATCTTGGATGAGTTCAAATTTGGGTCAACTGGGTTCAAAAACTAGGTCACGGGGTCAAATCTTAGAAAAACCCTGTATGCTCTCTAGAGGCCACATTTTTTTCCCAATCAACCTGGAATTTGGTCAGAATGACTGTCTTGAAAAAATCTCAGATGAGATGAAATTAGGTCAATCGGGGTCAAAAACTAGGTCATTGGCTTACATCTTAGAATAATCATCAGGGTGAAATAGAGAACCCTTATATGTACTCTAGAGCCCACATTGTTTTCCAGATCAACCTGAAATTTGTTCAGAATTCATCATCCTTTTTCTAAACCTATTTTAAACAATTTTTGACAGTTCATTCAGGTGAGCGATTTAGGGCCACTATGGCCCTCTTGTTTTAACAAAGTACAGTCTAAAGTACCCTCCAGGTACTACTACAACCTTAGATATAAAACTCTGTCTCAAAAGGCTCATATGAAACAATCAATTTCCATCTATTTTGTCAACATACTTGTCAAACCATTTTGTCAACATACTTGTCAAACCAGTTTGGTCTTTTTTCAAAATAGATGTTAAACATGGTGCAACAGCACACCATAATATTGTGAAATATTTTGTGCAATTTATTTCAAAATATAGTTTTTTAAATTCAATGATCCATAATAAATTACTATATATTGATCATTCATTGAAATAGAAATTGATATATTGCTAAACAACCTTACAGGTATATAAACTATTAATGTCCATTTATGTTGTGATGACATACCATACCTTACAAAAATCTACACGTTTACAAAATTAGAATGACATATATGACATATGTCTTTATATAATAAGTCAAAATAAATTGCTTGCATAACTACGTCTTGGGCTCGAATTTTATACCAACGTTTTTAGTAGTACCTTGGTAGTGCTTTAGTCTTTATTTTGTTCAAATATGGGCAAATTTTATCCAACAGTCTTGCAGTTGCTTGTTCTGTACAAAATGTCCCTTTTCCACAATGTTTTGGCTATATATGGCAGTCTTGTTTTGCTTAACCGCTTATGCTCATGAATAGCTTCAATTTGATATATAATAAACATGGACATACTGCTTTTTCTAGGCAAATGAAGTGTTTTAAAATTGGGCCTCAAACGCTTTACATGAACCTTAACTGTAATATTTGCTGAAGCACAAGATGTTTAACCCTTTAAAAGGGTTTAACACATGTACTTGTTTCTCACAACAGTCTGAAAAACCCATAAGCCCTAAATTTTATAGGTCCTCCGAGATTGGTATCACTGTGAATGATCTGTCATTATGATGGTGGAACTCCGACTGGTCCCATTGTTGACTTAAAAAAAAGCTATACTGATAAATAGATTTTTCAAAGTCGATGATGGGACTATGTAGTCTAAGGTCCTCCCTCAGAATAACAGGTCCTTCATGAAAACTATAATTTATCATTTAGTAATTTACAGAGTAAATTTTATAAAACACAGTATGGAAAAAGAGGAATTTGCTTTCTTCTTTTTCACAATGTTTTCCATAGATTAATTAAAAAAGTAGTATGGAAAATGCAACTTATCTGATTTGAATCAATATGACCATTATAAACAACAGGCCTGAAGGATAAGCTGACCCACAGATTGACAAAACGTTTTGGTCGAGTCAGGACTCTAAATATACATTTGTATATTTAGGGTCCATGGTGGAGTTAAATCAAGAACTTTGAGGATCTCCTCTGTACAAGACCAAATGTCCATTAGGATTGTTTTTTGTCAACTATATATGCTTTAGAGGAACCTCCAATATATTCATTTATGGCTAGTAGACATTGTACTGACTTTCAAGTTACATCGATTGGGTTGCAAACAGGCCTACTTAAAACTTTGATTAATCCCTCTTGATTCTGCTTTCTGGAAATCAGCTAGTACTAATGCAACGGAAATGAGGACCAAGGAAAAACAGTGATCGATAGCTGCTGGAATAAAACATTACCAGAGAATAATATTCAAAACATTGATCATGTGATACTCAAATCTGGTAAGAACATTTAAATCAAAGCACTGAAAGTACTGATGGTGGACGTTTCTGTTGGCATACTAGAGTGATTCCTCCATTTGTGGAGAAAAGAGAAATTTTACATGTAAAATTACGATAAAAGGAAAATGACCTGACCCAAGTTCGCATCTTGCTTCAGATATACGTTTCTCAAAATATATTGTCGATCGTCAACAAAGTCCTGTAATTACAAGGTTTCGATAACTTTCGGGATTATTCCCTGTGTAGTTTAAACAGTGATTCTCCGATCCATTTGTTATAAAAGGAAAGAAATGACAATTAGGTGATCTAGGTTATTATTCTAATTTTTTAATGCTAATAAGTTCTCTGTAATCTCATTATTAAAATTATGGTGTTATCTGCTTAAACTAGAAACCTATGAATGGCTTGGGTCGCTCCACAGGCTTGAAATTCTTGTAAAAGAAAAAGAAAAGTTTTGACTAGATTTTTAGATATTTTGGATTCTTCTGATGTTGAAAATGATTTTCAGAGTTTCATATATTTCATCCAATGACAATAATTTTGGCTACATGATAAAGGGGTCGCCCAAGGATCATACCAATGAAGTTTGATTGATATCCACCCATAACATTCTGAGAAAATGATTTTCAAAGATTACACTAAATAACAAATTGAGAAATTACCTCTGCCCATAAAATACATATTTTTCATCCGATCACAGTAATTTTTGGTAGACTCATAAAGGGTTACTCAAAAAGATCATTCCGGTGAAATTTGGTTGAAAACCATCAGTTACATTCTGAGAAAATGATTTTCAAAGTTTCCACTAAATAACATATAGAGAAATGACCTCCGCCAATTAAAATGATTATTTTTCATCCGATCACAATAATTTCTGGTAGCCTGATAAAGGATCACTAAAGTATCATTCAAGTGAAATTTGATTGAAAACCATCAGTTACATTCTGAGAAAATGATTTTCAAAGTTTCCACTAAATAACTTACAGAAAAATGACCTCCGCCCATAAAATACACATTTTTCTAACGATCACAATAATTTTTAATAGACTGATAAAAGGCCACTCAGGGATAATTCATATTAGATTTAATTGGTATCCATCAATTAGAATCTGAGAAAACCCACTTTTAACCATATTTTGAGATAAGCCACGCCCATTAAATCCATGTTTGTCATTGGATCTAAATATCTTGAACAACTTTGAAAGAGGATCACCCTAGGATCATTCCTGTGAAGTTTGATTGAAATTCGTCCAGTAGTTTCTGAGGAGAAGATATTTAGAGAAAAAGTTTACGACCGGACGCACGAACGGACGACGGACACAACGCCATGACAATAGCCCCAGTGGCCTTCGGCCAGTGGAGATAAAAATTCTATAAAAGGATATTAATTGATTGTTCTGCGATTTTCATTCTCAAAGACAAGAAAGGGTAAGTGTTCATATAAACGCATAAAAAATTGCAGACACTCGTCTCGAGTTTGGCTTTCGTGTGTTAAAATGTAAAGTAAAACCCCTTTGCATAAAACCTTATCGCATGGCCTGAATGCTTTACTTTACCTGCTCAGACTGTATCCGTATTCATGTGTATACCGATATTTCCATTAATTTGCCTTTGTTTTATATACATTAGTAGTGTCAGGGGAGGTTGCCATTCCAGTAATTTCATTTCATGAGTGACCTCCCATTGACCATTGGGAAATAAGGGGCAAATTACTCACTCTGTCAGAAAAGTAGTTCTACGCAAGCAAAAAATTCACCTGATCTCAGAATTGAATATGATTTCACACTTAAAAGATGTCTTTAAGGTTGCAAAAAGTTACGTAGACTCCTTGTTTCACTCCATTTTTGAAATGCATAGTTGTCAGACGGTTACAATTCTTCAAAAAGAGTAAATTGAATCTTAATGAGTACTACTGTTTTGAAAACCTATTAACATCTGACAGGATTGTTCAAACGTGGTATTAACACTGGTGAACGTAAACGTCCACCAAAAAATGAAAATTTGTGAGGAAAAAATCACTTGATCTAAAGCTCTAATTTCTCCTTTTTCAGGTTTTTTTTGGTTTTTTTTCAAAACATGTTGCTTTAGGTTTTTCTGTCCGCTATCTAGTTTTTCTTTTTAAATGAAAGAAGTGCCCCCAAATCACAAACTATAATGTCAATTAAACGCCGTTTATCTTGAAACCCGTTGCAGCAGTTACGCCAGATGGGGGGGGTGAAGAAATTTTCATGAAATTCGTTATTCTAATGCAAACGGTGATCAGGTAACGTGCCAAAACAAATCGAATTTCTTTTTGGACATATTAAGCTTGATGTTTGTTGTCTTTTCTTGCAAAATTAATGTATGAAATATCATTATTTTAATACCAAGTTAAATCGAGTACACCAAAATGCCCCTAGTCGTGAAGGATTTCACATGGGAGGAGACAGAGAAGATGATTTTCATCACCGTCCCACTGAAAGGGGTGAAGACGAATAAAGTGGACGTTGTTTCGTCTGAGGAATACATTAAGGTCAGTCTTCATTTCCCTTATACCTGTACAGTGATTTCTTATATTTTCTTCTGTGGACAAATTTGAGTCTGGGTTGTTTAGGTGCATAAGCATACTGGATCATTTAAATAATGTCCTTACTGATGAGCCCGTAGATCATCCTACAGGTAGGGGCAATCCGGGTAAGTACGGACGATTTTTACTAACAAAACTTTGGTTTAGCATGAGAACTACATTCCGTACAGAATTGTAATCGAATGAATTTATTAAATTCGGAAATTCACTTCCAACGGACTTTATCCTCAATAATGCTTAATGAATTGGCCGAAACATTATCTGGGGGTTATTTTTTTGGGTGGGTATAGATCCGGGTAAGTGCGGACATGGTAGGGAAAGTTCGGACAAGAAAACGGGAAAGTTCGGACACCATTATTTGACAGGGAAAGTACGGACAGTTGATTTTTAAAAAAAAATAATGTTCATGGAGAAACTTTCATTCATTTATTTTTTTAAACATGTTAAGTAATTTTAAATTACAAAATTTTAAACTGTAGATGGGAGTTATTCAATATCTGTAAAATGGCCTCAATGTGAATAGTCTTTACATAAAATTCTAAATTACATGTTTGGGTTGGCCCTATCTTTGACTTGAATGTTTGTTCAAACTTTGGTTTGATAAGCATTTTATCATGAACTAGACCTAAACGAAATATCTTTGCAATTATAGCTGCGTCAAGTCTTCTTAAATATGCTAATGTCCTTGTTGGTCGTTCTCGTTCACTAATGACAATGGCATTCACGTCGTATGCATTTTCTGGCTCATGTCTAGCAAGGTAACCTTCGCCAATATTCAGAGATCTGTTCCCATGGTGATGCATTCCAACAGCTTTAACAGAGTATACGACGAGCTTCTTCATGCCTAGTTATGATTTAAAAAAAAATTCACCCGTTAAACGAATTCACATGAATTCACAAGATATCATATGGTGAAATATTAAAGAAACATTTATACTCCTGTGACTCATTAATACTGCTGGTGCTGATTATAAAATAGTACTGATATGCACAAAACCATGGCAGACTATTTAGACTAATGTCAGTCTGCACAAGCGTTCAGTCCGATTGTAGCCTAAACTGTCTGCTCTATACTTAATCATTTTTGGGACATCTGGTAAATGTCAAAAATCTAGTAGGTCTATCTATGATAAAAAGAAGTTTTTGGGCCAAACCTAGATGAACTAAAAACTATTTTACAAAAATGTTGTTTTTTTTTAATTTAGGTAGTCTGCCCCAATGAAAATGCTGAAATCGGGCCGAGGTCAGAAATCTTCGGTGGATACCGTTTTTTATGTTGAAATCGGCTCGAGTCGGATATCTTCGGAAGACCTCGTTATATTTGGGTTTAATCACATATTTCCTATTTACGTCATCGTCGTAGCAGTACTTAGATGAAGTAAGTGTCTGTGCATTGTATAGGTATATACGGCGTTTATGCGCGTTTATCATTGACAAAACAATCATGTCATTATCTTCCACTTGCAATCTAAATGGAAAATAAGACACCATCCGAGAAATCACGAATGATACTGATTTCAAATTCTTTCATTGGGGTCGACTACTTTAACTTATATCTAGATAGAATGTCATTCCTTATTCTAAAAGCTCTCATAAATGCAATAAAGTGGTGTTGCTTAACCCTTCTCATACTGTTCAAATATTCCTTCTTCACTCAAAAATTTGAATAGTTGACCGATAGTGTAGACAAAGATCAGTCTGAACGGAAGTTCAAACCGATCTTAGCCTAATTATTGTTGGATAAACTTGAGTCAGACTGGTCCAAAATTCTGTTGCAGATAATTTTTAAATTCCGCGGGATAAGTTTTAATTTCATTTCGATTAAGATAAAGAGACGTCGCAGCGAACTGAGGCTATAAAGCGTAACGTAATTTGACGTTATTTTTGTAGCGTAAAATTGGAGAAAAATCAAACTCGTTTCATTTGAAACAACTATTTGCCATATTTTGAATTATAACAATAGGGGTGGTTAAAAATGTGAATAACTATCATAATCAGTGGCGTATCAAATATTTTCAGGGTGAAGAATCTCTGTTATTACGAAACAAAATTAATTTTATATAAACAGAAGCATTGAATTTCCGACAAATTAAAATAAGTATTTAAAAAGACAAAAAACGTATTATTGTTGGTCTTGCTATACTATTAACACATCAAAAGCGAGGAGAACTTTTTATTCAATTTATTCCGGTTAGTTTTTGATTTTTTGGCCAAAAATGTCGAAAAAAATAACGATAAAACGTGAAGCACGCAACGTAAAACGTCATTAAAATGAGAAAGCGTGACATTTTTTCCAGACTTTTTAGCATTCTCGTATTTAGCGTTAAATTCACAAAATATAGATTGTTATATATTTTTGGAAATAATAGACTGACCATTTTTTCTAGTACAATTCTTATTTAATTTCATCGACATTTAATAAGATTTTGGTAACTCCTCGCGAAAATGGTACGGAAAAAATGACGTAATTTCAAAAAGCGTGACATTTTTCAGACTTTTTTGCGCGAAAATATTGTATTTAATTAAGGAACGAAAATAAACCTAATTCAAACTGAAGAAATAAAAGTCTGACCATTTTTTTAAAATGTGTTTAGATTTGACAATTTCTTTTATTTTGTATGATTATTTTTACATTGAAATTTTTCAGTCGTCATTTTTTGCTTCATTTTTAGCAGCGTTACACTTTCCGCTATTTTGATTACGTGAAGAGATTTTCGTAAATTTTCATCCGAAACTTTCGAAATTCACACTGCATTAGACCCGATGTTCTATGTATTTGTGTGTAAAATTTTATTACGATAAAGAGTGTATCCGCGATTTTATGGCATTTGAACATGTTTTGAAAGAGAAGCATGTTACGCGTTACATGCGCTTTTTGGCGATTTTTTCATAAAAAAACTTGATAATATTTTTCATTCACACTTATGGGTATCAGAATTTAGTGTCTATAAGGTAGAGCTATTCAAACGCTTTAAAATGGTGCAAAATAGTGCGCTGTTTTAGCCTATACAGCGATTTTATTTTAAAATTAAACAAAAATATGACTGAATTTCATAAAATAGCCCCACGTTACTGCGACGTCTCACAGTAATAAAAAATCAATGGAGGTGTTTGGCTAACGATAGATTGATCCTGAAAGTTTAATGTGAGTTGATCATGTTCAGCATGGTTACCCGTATTTACTTCATTACTTGTCAATGCTTCATTAATTAAAGGCTTATCCGTTGGCTGACTTGGGCCAAAGAGTTTGTCCGGAATGATGCTGCCATCTAGGGGGTATATGCCACACGCTCGAAAACCACTCCGAATATTTGCACCTGTTACGGCTCTGTCCCAAGCTTGTCGAAAAAGTGCAGGGAATGTCCATTTATTTACTTGGTGCAGGGCGTTTTCCTGTAAATAAGAAGAGCAAAGCTCATTGTATGCACGATTGAGGGGACCAAAAACAGCCTTATCTAGAGGTTGGAGAGCGTGTGTGGTATGGGGCGGAACAGCTAGTATGTGTATATTCTCTTCCATTGCCTTCATCAAGATACCGAGACTCTCATGTGACGAATGGCCATCAAGGATTAGTAGCTGGGGCCTCTCATTTCCACAAAACTCTAAAAGGACTTCTGTAAACCACTTTTCACCTATGGTATCATCGATCCATCCATTCTGCTGGTAGCACCAGCGTGTACCAACTGGTGCACTTAAGGTATTGAAACCGTGTAAAGGTCTGGAGGTCTTTCCTTTAGTTATAAACATTAGGGGCATTCTCCGCCCAGAAGCGTTTACACACGCCATAACAGTTATATTGTTTGACTTTGAGCAAGTTTTGCTAACGCATGTTTTTTCACCCTTTTCTGCAACAACTCTTACAGGGTCATGCTCGAAATTTTTACCCAACTCGTCGCAATTCCAAATCAAGTTTGGCTTACCCTGGATATTTAAGCCCTCTATGATGGTCCCAAGGTCATTAAAATACTTCTGGATGACCTCCCTGTTCATCATTCTAGCTCGAGTTGATGCTAGTTTTTCAGGCTTCCTTACAACCAGGTCGGGATGTCGTCTCCTTACTCCTTTCCACCAATCCTTTCCTGCTTTAAATGTAGTGTAAGAGGATGATATTTTCATTCTTTAACACATAGTACTCGTCTTCGTCAATATCTGTTTACTAGTTAAACATATGCCTCTCCTCGCTGCCATTTTTACTGCACCAACGATTTCCTGCTCAATTTTCTCAGGGATATGCGGAGGTCTTCCATTTCTAACATGAATATCATGTTTTCCACTGATCCTATCGCCAATCGTACTCTTCGGGACACCAAAATGGGCTGATGCCTTTCTAACAGACATAGAGTTCTCTTGCACTGCTTTGACAGCTTTTTCTAAATCTTCTCTGGTATAATTTTGGGGTTTTCCCCTTTTAGTGTTAACCCATTTCTTTTGGCATTCTGAAATGGTGATGATGATGATGATAATGATAATGGTGAAATGACTATATAGATATGATATTTCGGGTGCTGAAGATGAGATTTATTTATTCAAGAAATCATCTGAAAAGAGGGTAGAATGATGCCAGACGTCTAGATAGTTTTAATCCACTAATACGACGCAAAAAGCAGAATAACTGAAATATGCATCGACAGTCAGATGTTGATGGAATTAGACATATAAGCAGGGACACGGGTAGACGAACATCTCATCAGATGAAGAAGCAAACGTTGATGAAGAGAATTTACACAGTACCTGCACACTGAAAGATAGACAACGACTAAGAATAGACAGATCAGCATGTGACTTACAGAAACACATTAAACGGGCAGATAGTGTAATTGCTGAATAGAGACAAGCTACGAGTACCAACAGAAACGAATGGCGACTTACAGGTAGAAAGAAACAAAAACAGAAAATCAGCATCCTGGATACCAGAAATCAGACACAGGCGAAATTATGAACAGACTTAATAAAACAGGCAGACCACGACTTATATGCACACAGATAAGAGGACAGTGAGTAGATGACGACCATAAACACAGACAGACTAACAGATAAACAGGTACACAGACGGACAGAATCACAGTCATACTGTATTCGAGAAAACAATTTAGACTGAAATTGTGACTTAACCACTCGAAAAGACAGAGATCTATAAAGAGAGGCAGCCAAATATTGACAGATATGATCCTTTAAAATGTTTCTTATTGTGATGATGATGATGATGATGATGATGATAACGATATAAAAATCAAAAGATGAATAATTTAGGTTATTTTTTAGTTTTATTTATCAAATGACTAGTCCAAATCGCTAATTGCAAAAAAGGGGCAACAGAATGGCGCATTTTAAGCCCAAATAAGGCTGAAATTGCGACGTTTGGTCCCCATTCACGAAACGTTCGTACGTTCTTAACCTGGAAAGTCTAGTGTCCGTACTTTTTCGACTTCAAAATTAGTTCGGAAAGTACGGACACTTTAGTTTTTGTTTAATATCTTAAATAACGCTTTGTTATCAGGTATATATAATATATAATAACGATCGGTAAAAGTTCGTTATGATATGGAACGAAAAACGGGAAAGATCGTAAATCAATATGATACCTTATTTTATAATTTATTGACACAATTCAAATGTTCCCGCTCTTTAAAGATGAGGGTATGCGCAAGAGGAAGAATGGTCTCTATGCATGTCTATCAATAAAGATGTGGGTCAATGCAGAGTTATCGTTACTTAAAAGAAAGTACGAAGGGTATTCTAATGGAACGTGCCTTCTAAACAACTAGGTTCCGTGCAATTTCCATTTTTTTAAATTGAAAACCTTTAATGTCCGTACTTACCCGCCCGTCCGTACTTACCCGGATTGCCCCTAATAGAAGTTTTCGGTCTTAATGTAGGCTGCACCACTTTGCTGGGTGCATAGAAAAAACAAATTATGCCTGAAATCCGAATTTCACCAAATTACATTTCAAAAAAAGGGTTAAATATTGTCCCTATTTCAATTTTATTGACTCATTTTTTATGGAAATCTTTAGTATAATAAATCATAAATAATATGTAGGGGGTAGTTTGTTTAAATGTTTTATTCCCATTTATTTGAAGTTGCTGAATTTCACTTATGACCATCGTACTATTCTATAAACAGTGCGTAAATAAACTGTCTAAGATTTCAATCATAATTCAAATAACTGATTTAAGTAAGTTAATACGTAATCTATATAATGTGATTCGGTTTATACCTTACTCCATAATTGTCAGGAAAAATGTAACTCGGTTTACACTTCTTTCATTAAGTGTGATTCGGTATATACCTTACTCCATAATTGTCAGGAAAAGTGTAATCCGGTTTTTCTTTCACCATTTTAGCTTACAAATAGTCAGGTGACAAATTCAGTGATCTCAAACATTTTGTTCAACATCTCACTCAATTTTTTTTCATTTAATACAATATTATTTTGAAAAAGTATGATATTGTTCAAATTGTGTACTGTAATTTGGTTAAATTTGGCTTAATTCGGTGAAATTCTGGTTTCAGGCGTAATTTGTTTTTTCTATGCACCGCGCTTTGCTTGTTCTAAAAATGTTGTCTGAAAATGTCTTAAGATTATGATAAGCAGGGTGAAAATAATTTATAAACTACAGAATTTAGAAGTTTGTGGTTTTGTTAACTGCGTTAGAAACAAGACAGTGTTCACAGGGGCTAATTAAGGCTCTAAAGTGTAAACCTTGTAGTTTGTCACCAACTGGCATGGTACCAACACCGATAGGTAACCCATGATGCAACCAATTGGACCAAAACAGAAACATGGAAAAAATGGGAGTACAATTTTCCTCTTGTTGGCAATTCCTATTTTCATCAGCTAATTGAGTTATAATTACTCATAAATTTTGATTTTCTGCGCACCAGCATAAAGGCTCCAGTACAGCTCCAGAGAGCACAAGAGTGAAATTTCTCTCTAAAATATGTACAATTCTTCCACGTCCCCTACATACATGTACATATCAATATGCAAAATAAGCAAAAGGAACAAATATTCTGTAACTATATTCTACTATATTAGAGTTTGTTATGGAAGCAGAAATTTGAGAAAGGATTCTTTAACAGTATTGCATATCTGTTAACGCTAAAAATCCTTCTTATGAACTTTTGCGGATAGGATTCACAGAGTTTTACACAGAAATTCTGGGGGTGCAGCATTTGAGCTGAGGCACAGAAAATCCAAATATGGAACAGTTCATACTTAGCTGATTTGTACAAGCTAGGGCTTGCCAGATTTCGGCAATGTCAGGACAAAGTTTTTATTTTGCAATCACATTATACCTGCCGATGCAACGATATCTTATTCTTTCGCTAGCAGTGAGGCAAAAATTGTATGGTCAAATAACAATACAAGTTATTTATACACCAATTCCACAAAAAGGCATCACTGTGACTTAAGGCTTTGATGATGCATCAGTATGTTTATGTAATAGTTGCTTAAAGAAGAAAAAACAAGTTGGTGAAAAGATAAACATTTTTATTTACTGTTTGATGTAAAATGATGTTTGCTAAGCCTGCATACTTAAGAAATTTGTATATGATTAAAATGCTAAATTAGATAATTTCAGGGGAAGATTTTTTTAATCATTAACTTGTATGAATTTCAGGTTAGCTACCCACCCTATTTGTTTGAATGTTTCCTGTATGGAAGTGTGAATGACAGAAACAGTACAGCCCAGGTAGGAAATGGTGCAGTTGTGTTCAAACTATTCAAGACAGAGATTGGAAAGTGGGGACAATTACAGTCAGACATCATAGGTAATGAAGAAAACAACAACATTTTCATCATATATGAGTATGTACCTCTGATCATAGTTAAAAACATACAAAGAAGGATTTATTTTTTCATTGTACATGTACACTTAAATGACCTATTTGTATGCCTCTGTCCACGTGTGAGTGTTCATGTGTTCAATTCTTGTTGGGCGTATAACTTCTACATTTATGGATGACTTCCAAAAAAGCTTGGCAAAGTTGTTCCCCTGGGTGAGAGCTAGTGTCATGCAATGATTTTGTCTGGATATGTAACCAAAGTGGGTTTTACATAGTTCCTAGGTTAGGGAGGATTGGATAACAAACGCAACTACAGCTCAAAGTTAAACATGATTATTTTCTCATCTCATTCCATATCAATAAAATGACATCAATACATGTTACCGACAACATCCTGAAATATTTACAAATAAAAAGAAATTGTACCTAGTACAAAACATACTTTGAAGCATACATACTTTGAAGCATACTAATACAACCTTATACAATTGGAAAAGGCTTATATACACTTTTTTCTCTATTTAACGCAACATTTTAAAAATTAAACATAAAGTAAGAATTGGAATAAAATAAATAGTACAAATTTATGGAAAGAAGACATAGCTTGTGAGCCTTGATTATATTCTAGATAGTTCCTCTCATCAGGGCACCATCTAAATATTCTTTGACTTTAGGTAGTGGACCCATAATAGTTCCACAATGTTTCTGAAATAATGAACTTTAACCCTTGTCATGCTGAATAAATTTTGGCTAAAAATTTGCATCAAAATCAAAGGGCAAAAAGCGCTGTAAGTACCAACTGTAGATCGATTTTTATTTGAAAAACTAAATCTTTTGACAATTCTGGTTCGAAAGTGAGAAACAGGTGGTGTAGACTAACATCAGACTGCACATATGTGCAGGCTGATGTTTGTCTATAGCTCCTGCCAAACGAGGAATATTCTGGGTTCAGCATGACAAGGGTTAACAGTGTTAATGAAGGTTTACTAATGATTTTCATAAGGAAACCTTGGTCAACATTGTGAAAAAGTTCCTGAGTTCTAAAATGTTGCTGGACAATTACCGTTTCACTACCTTAAGTAAGATCATATGTTTGTACTTTATTTTAGATGATAAGGAAGCCATGAAAAAGAAGAGGGAGGAAGTCATTTTAAAAGTCCAAGAAAGGACTAAAGAAGACGAAAAGAAGAAAGCAGAATTAAAGAGAGAAAGAGAGCAGTATGCATTGAAGGAAATAATGAAGGTACATACAATGATTTTACTTTTACTTTGAATTCAAGAACCTAAAAATGGTAAAAGAGTGTGCTGTTTAAACCTATCAGAAGGGCTTATTCTTACCCTTTTTTTAAAAAAAAAAAAATAAAAATCATTGAACTCTTAACAATGAATTCAAGGGGTAAAAATTATTTTTTAAAGGGTGACATGTCATAAGAAATTGTATTATATAAAAAGAAATATTGTGGGAAAAGAAGAAATTGCGTTATTATTTTCTTCCTGAACAAAAAAAAATCTTGACAATGTTGACAGATTAAAGTCATTTTATGCCAACATAAAATCTTTTATGTAGTGCTACTGTAGGACGGGTTCGGGGAATTCTGGTTCAGATTTTAGTTGCAAATACACCTCTTTTAGTCATTTGGGATTACTTTTCCCATGAGCCCGTCTTGTTGGGAGGTAGCCAATGGCTGGTCAGTTCGTCCATCACGTGATGGATCCGACCAACCACAGACTAGCTAGCCATTAATGATATTTTTCTCGGAAAGAAGCTAGAAGGTTTTCACTCAGTTTATATATAAAAATATTTCATTACATTGGCTTTGTTTAGAGACAGTTAAAAAACTCATAGACATATTTATTAATCACATGAAATTCAAAGAGCTCATGTGTAATAAACTTTATCTTGATATCAATTACACAAGAGCACCTCACTCTGCTGCAATTCGAGGGTTCAGTGCAAGAGTGTACTTAGTGTATATACACTGTATATACACTTAGTACACTCTTGCACTAAACCCTTGAATTGCTGGATAATGAAAAAAGTCTAGGTAATATAGGTGCAAACCTCTTAAATGGTTCTAGTTATCCCCTGTAATAGTCTTGCTACCTGGTTTGATGATGAACACATATGCCAAGTTTCAATTAGTTATCTTCAATGACATTAGAGATATGGCCAAAGTTAAAGTTTGTTATCCCAACACCAATGATAATGCCAATGACAACGATGCCAAGGGGACCACAATAACCTTTTTCCCCCCAAAAAATAGCCAAACTTACAAATCCCATGCAATCTCTTGTTTTCAATGTTTGAATTTGTGGTTAATGTTTATTTCTGCTGGTAGGCAGAAGATGTAGAGAGAGCTAGAATTGAACAAGAAAAGGAATCGGAAAGAAAGAAGGCCACAGAAGATCTGGAGAAATGGAAAGAAGAACAAAGAGAAGCTGCAGAAAAGGTTGTATAAGCTTTTATGCTAGATATAAAATAAGCCTATGCATGACATTTCCAACAATTTCACTTGGGCGAGAGGCAAAATCAAAGAGCAGGCTAGACAGTCACATAATGCAATAAAAACATTTGCTGACCATTTGAAGAAGGGTTAAGACTTTATATATGTATTTATTGTATAGTGAAGACTCTGGTCAGACTGTGCAGATGCCTGTTGGAATTGACAGGCAGAGGCTCAAATGTGTGGGTTTTTTTTTAAATTTTTAGGGTTTGTGATATCTTTTCAATTTCACTAGTCCTTCACAACTTGCCCACAAAAATCTGCTGGTCAACACTATTTTTGAAGGGGTAAAAAATGTAGAAAGGTAAAGGGAAATGTCCATTTGGGAGGGCTAAATACATTTTTTCAATGTGAAAGTTTTCAACGTTACTTTCTCAACTCCCTTTGGGGGTTTTAAAGTTATAAATGAGATCTGTTTTGACAACAAAAGTGTGAGGCCTTATTTTAGCTCCCAAGCAAAGTAAAAATAATGGATTAATTGAAAAAAAGACAATCTTTTCAAAGTTTTCATTTTAAGTATGTCCTTTATTCAATATGAATTAAGGTCAACTAGTAATTTATTTAATAAATGAATTGAAAAAATGAATAATGAAAAACCAAGGATTATCCATATTTCAAAGGTAAAGTGTCTACCAGTATATAAATTGTTTGATAACAGTTTATGGTGACCCAGGACTTGTGTTAGCATTTCAAATGAAGGAGTCATTGACCTCCTTACCATCAAATTTTAGGGATCAAAACTGAATTTCAATGGGTCAAAATACATGTTAGAGAAAGAGCAAATCATGAGTAGAATTCTGGAGGTGATTGTAAAACCACCTTTTGCTGTAAAGAAATAGAGAAACCATTTATTTGTAAAATTTTAGATAGTATATAAGATTCAGCTTTGAAAATTTATAGGACAAAATCCAATTTTGATCTTTGGAAATTTCTCTCATAGGGGTCAAAATGACCCCCCTCGGTAGAAAATTTTAAAGGTCAAAACACATTATTTTCATATTTTTGGGGTTCAAACCCCTTGTTTAAGGGCCAGCCACGAGGCCTGAGACCACTTCATCTCTTGAACAAATCATATTTATATTATATTTTAAGGAGAAGCAGAGATTGTTAGAAGAAAGGAGAAAAGCAGAAGCAGAAGAAAGAGAGAAAAGGAAACAGAAGGAAAGAGAGGAAAAACGCAAAACCAGAGGTACAGTTACAATGTTTATGTTGGGCTTTGGGTTATTTGATTTTATTTATTGTATTTAAGTTTTTAGAACAAATAGCAATATGGAAGTTAAAAAAACGGGTGTGTATTATAGTCTGGATTGTCTATACTTTTGGGGAATTCTCTTTCAAATTACTTGATTTTGATACTTTCGTTGACGGGCTGAGTCTTATTTTATTTTGAAGTGATTAATTGAAAATGTTTCTCTTTATTGTTCATAAGATTTCAGAGATAGGAAACAATCATAATACATGAAGGTGCATGCAAAAATTTCATTTAATGTTGTGACCTGTCACGCATGAAGGGACCATCTGAAATAATTGAACAAACAGATTAAATCTAAGAAAGGTCAATCTGATGTCACTTAAAAGTGAAATGGTCACTTCAGATTGACAACACAGCCTGTTTAAACCAGCTAAGGTCTGACTAAGGTCATCACTTTGGGCACTGTCTAAATCATTCTTTTTCACTGGGAAAGAATTTAATACAAAATACAATGTATCTCTTTAACAATATTACAGGTAAGAAGGCAAGTATATTTGAGGAAGCCTCAGATGGTGCCCCAAAACGTGAAGTTGGAAAAATTGTGGTGACGCACACAGAGAGGGTGTTTCCTACACCAGAAAGAGAGTCTGTCAAACCCATGGAGGAGGAGGTTGGTCTAATTCTGTCTATTTCAACTACTAAGACTAATAAGGAAATATACAAAAAATGTATATTACAGGTACATTGTGAAAATTTGGCCTACCTATGAAATTTCAAATACATATTTATGCAGCAAGTAAATGTTCAGATCTGCATCCACCCAATCTGAATAACTTTTACACTAATAACTGTGTAGATAGGGACTGACTGATGTCAAGGCAAACTGTTTGCACCATTTTTCAACCTCAACACAGGGCAGTGCTTTCCTGACATTGATGTCCAAGTATCAAAAGATTGTAAGTACCTATACATGTGTTTTACTAATAATTCTAGAAAGGAGTTGAGCAAGACATGTTGAAATGTCTTAGAAATTGGCAATTTGTAAGAAACAAATCTTAAATTCAACAGGAAAATGGTTGAGCAGGACTCATGATTGACCCTTAAACCTGGGTATTGACCCCCAAAATTCTGAAAATATTCCATTTTGACTCCAAAAAATTTCTGTCAGACGGGTCATTTTTACTCCTTAAATTTTCCTTATTGTATCTTGATAATGCTGCAAATTACAAGTTTAAGAGAATTAACTGTCTCCAATATATCTTTATCAGAAATTCATAATTCAAATGAATCTCTTGTAAAGATATGAAGGAGACAGCTCAAGAAGTCAAGAAATATTTACATAACATCCCCTTTGACAGCTGTTTTGACCCCTAAAAATCGACAGACAAGGGGTCAAAGACTCCTGAAATTGAAAAGCTAGCACAAGCCCTGGTTGAGATGGTAAACCCAGAAACTTTTTAATTTTTCGTCTTTCATTACATTGTTTCAGTGGTTGAAGAAACAGGCTGAGACTAGGAAAATCATTGAGTTGGAGGATTCAAATCTCTCAGAGGAGGAGAGAAATCCAATATGGTTACGAGATAAGGGAAAGTAAGTTACCTGAGATACAAGGCCACTCAAAAAACAGACAGTTATTATTTTAACATTTGTAGCCACCGTCATAGCGCAGTTATAGCACATTAGACTGTCAATCTAGAGGTCCTGGGTTCATTCCCTCAATGCAGCACTCTTCCTTTCTGCCTATTTATCTCCCACCAATCGGTTGATAAACATAGGCTTATGTGGGATAGTAGCTGGAGGCTAGGAAAGGTCATGATGGTAATACAGGTGTGAAAAATGCCAAGAAACCAGTGTTAGGTGCTCAAGTCGCCTTGGTATGACTGAAATTATGTTAGAAGTGGTGTAACAAACAAATCTAATATTTATAGTGTGTGAAATCCAAATATCCGAGTGTGTCAAAATGAGCCTAGTGAAAGGAAATCATTGTTAACCTTGATCTAACTGCTCCTTGATCTGTTTGAACCCATCTGCCTATATACTAAGGGTATATATGTTACCCGTCAAGTGAAAAGGGACCATCTGGGTAGTGTGTAAAGTATTTACCCCAGTCAGACTGTGGGGATTGCTCAGACTGATTCGTGTCGAAACTTTTTGCAATGTGCTTATTTTCTGAATCTAGAATGATCAATCTATCTTGCAGTGAAATATCTTTTGAGATAATGCCTCTGGTTGACCTATACTGGATCCAATCCCTTTTTCAAATACATTTTGTATTCATATTACAGAGTTCCCAGATGGTCCCTATTTGTGTGATGGGTCACATTTGATATTGTACTTGAGTCTGTGTGTTATTTCCAACAAATTTTACATACTGTATGTTTCTGACGTATGGACAAGGCTTGTGCTAGTCCATGAAATTCAGGAGTCATTTGTCTCTAACCATAATAATTGTTGTCACAAGGAATTTTTTTTTTTCTTTTCAAAACAGTTTTTCCTTTCAATTTCTTTTTAATTCATTGTTTAATATTAGATGTAATTTTCATATTGCTCAGGAACAAATATAGACTCTCTGAAAGACCTGCTAAAATTAGAGAAGATCCTCAAGAATTTGAATAAATAATTCCTGTGGGCACATGTCTAAAAGAAAATCTTATCGACTCTTGTACATCTTTGTTATAAAGTTATGCCAGAATGGTTGTTTCTGTTTTGGCTCTAGTCAGCAGTTTTTGTGTTTGAAATGCCTCCTACAGTTTTTTCAAAGTAGGTTAAAACTTGGTCACATATTTAATGCTTTGTTCAGTTGTGTATGCAACCTTGAACATTTGAAAACTTCATCTGTTCTGGAGTAGCCTCTACTTCCTTACAAATGTCTCTAGATTGGCTATCTTTGCTTAAATTTATTCATAATCATAAAAGATTTTATTTGGTCCATGGAATTATGAAACAAAATACCTAACAACACTTTGTTTGCATCTGCTTTCCATGTCCAAACAGGCAAACAATTTGTTAAGGATTTTAGTTTAATGCCTTCATGAATTTAAAAAAAAAATCTTCAACTCTTCAAGTATCAAGATTATACCAATGTTTTATATATCATTTTGTTTGTTTTCAGCGAGTTTTTCAAGGCAGGAAATATTGAAGCAGCTATCAATGCATACTCTCATGGAATACGTCTCAACAATGCCATTCCAGCGTATCCTTTCATCTTATTAGGAATTCCAACTGAATTTTACAGAAGGAATTTTTCCTTCAATCAAACCAAAAAGGGAAAACAGTGTGGAATTGAACACTTTTTCAGTATAAAATCATTTTCTGTTATATCTTTCTCTCTCAATTTTATTATACCCCTGCAAAACAAATATTTTGGGGATATACTGAAATTAGTCTGTCTATCTATTAGTCTGACCATCCGTATATGTTCATCTGTCTGTGGACATTATACTACAAATACTAATTTTGTGTCGTGAACTTCAATAGTAATGAAGGTACATACATAGATTAATCACATGTTGAAGTTTGGAATGATACAATTTTAGATTCTTAACTCCTTCTGGTTCAAGAATGATCTCCCCTTGAGCTTTGACATTTTTGTTCTCTTTGTGCATATATACTTGTAATTTTGTGTAGCAAAGTCCTCCTTTAGTTTTCATTTAATAGTAATGAAACTTCATGCAATAACTGATCATATGTTGAAGTTTTACAAGACACAATTTTAGAATCTCAACTTCTCCTGGTTAAAGAATGGTCTCCTCTTGAACTTAGACATTTTGTCCTCTTTGTGCATATACTAGTCATTTTGTGTCCCAAAGACCTCCTTCAGTTTTCATAGTAATGAGACTTTGTTAATCAGTTTTCTCTTCTTAAGGAAATAAAATCTCTTTAAATGACCATGATCAACAAATATCTCATTAAACTGATAGCCCCTACAGGAATTAAATCACATCCTGTGATAAGCTCTAGTTTAATCCTTGATTAAAGAGGATTTTATTACCAGTAGTTTTTTACTTAGAATGTTCTTTTCACTTATTGCACAATAACTTAAGAAAAGATGGAGTTTTTACTCTGTTTTAATCTCTTTTTATGCCTTTATCGCTTTAACTTCAGTATTTTTCTGTGATGTGATCTTTGTCTTCATAACTAATTATACCCCCCACCTACCAAGTAGAGGGGGGTATATTGGTTTCACCTTGTCTGTCTGTCCATCTGCCATCCATCCGTCGGTCCGTCCGTAGACCTTTTCCTTTCCAGACTCTTAAGTCAAGAACCAAGTGGCCTACAATCGTGAAACTTTATACAAATGTTCCTTATGACCGACGGAAGTGCCCTATTGTTTTGGGGTTACATAGGTCAAAGGTCAAGGTCACAGTCAGCCTTTGTTAAATTTTTGTTTCCGGACTCTAACTCGAGAACCAAGTGACCAACAAGCATGAAACTTTATGCAAATGTTGCTTATGATCCAAGGAAATGCCCTATTGTTTTTGGGTAAAATAGGTCAAAGGTCAAGGTCACAGTCAATTTTTGTTGAATTTTAATTTCTGGACTCTAATTAACTAGAGGCGCTTGAGCGCCTGATTCGCTACACAGGCCTCAATATTCTGATAATGATTATTAGAGGATGATAAGGCTGTTAAAAATAAGGATCATTCCAGTGAAATTTGTTTGAAATAAAAAATAAAACATTCATACTAACAGAATGTTGCTGCATAATACACTGGTATTTTGTCCACAAAATTTTGATTGTAGATCTTTCCGCTTTTCATTGAACACCACTTTAAGGGTGTTACTTCACAATAATTGTTTGTCACCAAAACAAAATTCTATCTAATAATAAGAAGAAGTAAAATATTAAATCCAATATTTTTATTCTGCCCAATGCCTTAGAGTGCAGTCAACTCTTTTTCTTTCCCACTCTGAACCTCAGTAGGCCACTTGACACCACTTGACCTCTTTCACCCTTCGTTCATCTAAAGTGACCAATTCTAAGGGGGTATCTCAGGCTCCCTATTTCACCTAATGTTTCTGCACATTAGGATTCTAACAAAGCTTATGTTCCATCTAACCTACAATCTTTACACCTATTAAATTTAATGAGTCTAAAAAAATTCATCATTTAGGTGATACCAAAAGGGTGGTCATATATTCACTTTATATGTTGAAATGTCCTCTGCCAATATAGAGCATGCTGTTCATCTAATCAAATATTTTTTGTAGCCTGATATAAATTCACAGAAATAAAATTTCTATGATACTTGGTTGAAATCCATCTGTTTGAACTTTGAAAAAAGTTTGTTTTACCCCATATTGGATATTACACCATGTAACATATCAAAAGAAATGACCTCTGACAATAAAATACATATTTTGCATCTGATCACAATAATTTTTTGCAGACAGATAAAGAATCACTAAAGAATCATTCCATTGAAAGTCGATCGATATCCATCAGTTATATTCTGAGAAAATGATTTTCAAAGTTTTCACAATATAACATATAGAGAAATGACATCCGCCCATTAAACGCTTATTTTTCATCTGATCACAATATATATTTACAAACTTGTAAAGGATTGTTAAAGGATCATTCAAATGAAATTTGGTTGTTATCCTTTTGTTAGGTTCTGAGAAAATGATTTTCAAAGTTTCCACTATATAGCATATACAGAAATGACCTCCGCCCATAAAATACACATTTTTCATCTGATCACAATAACTTTTGGTAGACTGATAAGGGGCCACTCAAGGATCATTCCAGTAAAATTTAGTTGATATCCATCACTTACATTCTGAGAAATTAATTTTCAAAGTTTCCACAATATAACTTATAGAGAAATGACCTCCGCCCATAAAATGCATATTTTCCATCCGATCACAATAATTTTTGGTAGACTGATAAAGGGTCACTCAAGGATCATTCATGTAAAATTTAATTGATATCCATCAATTAGAATCTGAGAAAACTCACATTTTATTATATGTGGAAATAAGCCATGCCCACTACAGCCATGATTTTCAACCGATTACAATTCTTTGAAGAAATCTGAAAGAGGGTCACCCAAGGATAATCCTGTGAAATTTGATTGAAATCCATCCAGTACTTTAGGAGGAGAAGATTTTTAAAGTAAAAGTTCACGCTAGGAAGCATGCACAGACGCATGCACCGACGACGGACACCACACCATGACAATAGCCCGCTGGCCTTTCGGCCAGTGGAGCTAAAAACCAAGTGACCTAGAATCATGAAACTTCATGCAAATGCTGCATATGACCTCAATATTTGTTACCAACACATCCTGCACTAATAGCACTTGCATTCTGACAAAGTGCTTGTGGGGGGTATAAGTCCCCTCTGCGACAGTTCTAGTTGAACAAGGCTAGGAAGGTGTAAGAAAGTACCTTGCATCAACAATTGCAATAATTGAAAAGAACATTCAAGGTTCCCAACAGGGTCAATTATCAATGTCATAGCCTCAACATTTAGTCATTA
Organism: Fragum whitleyi; assembly: GCA_948146395.1. Classification (NCBI taxonomy): domain Eukaryota; kingdom Metazoa; phylum Mollusca; class Bivalvia; order Cardiida; family Cardiidae; genus Fragum; species Fragum whitleyi. The sequence goes on from OX411543.1 coordinate 77,291,517, forward strand.
CTAGCATATTTTTATACTAGAAAGCCGTGAATGGCTTGTGTCGCTCCACAGGCTTGAAATTCTTGTAAAAGCAAATAAAAGTTTTGACTAGATTTTTAGATATTTTGGGTTCTACTGATGTTGAAAATGATTTTCAAAGTTTCAACTAAATAACATATAGAGAAATGACCTCCACCCATAAAGGACATATTTTTCATCGAATCAAAATATTTTTTGGCTGCATGATAATGGGTCACCCAAAGCTCATACCAAAAATGTTTGATTGAAATCTATCAGTTACATTCTGAGAAAATGATTTTCAAAGTTTCCACTAAATAACATATTGAGAAATGACCTCCGCCCATAAATATATATTTTTCATCCGATCACAATAATTTTTGGTAGACTGATAAAGAGTCACTCAAGGATAATTCCAGTGAAATTTGGTTGATATCCATTAGTTACATTCTGAAAAAATGATTTTCAAAGTTTCCACTATATAACATATAGAGGAATGACCTCCGCCCATAAAATACATATTTTTCATCCGATCACAATTATTTTTGGAAGACTGATAAAGGGTCACTCAAGGATCATTCAAGTAAAATTTAGTTGATATCCATCGATAAGATTCTGAGAAAATGATGTTCAAAGTTTCCACTATATAACATATAGAGAAATGACCTCTGCCCATAAAATGAATATTTTCCATCCAATCACAATAATTTTTGGTAGACTGATAAAGGGTAACACAAGGATCATTCATGTAAAATTTGATTGGTATCCATCAATTAGAATTTGAGAAAACTCACTTTTTACCATATTTGGAAATTAGCCACGCCCATTTAATCCATGGTTTTCATTGGATCAAAATTTCTTGAACAACTTTGAAAGAGGGTCACCCAAGGATCATTCCTGTGAAGTTTGGTTGAAATTCATCCAGTAGTTTCTGAGGAGAAGATTTTTAAAGAAAAAGTTTACGAACGGACGCACTGACGCACGGACGGACGCACGACGGACACAACACCATGACAATAGCCCAAGTGGCTTTCAGCCAGTGGAGCTAAAAACATCTAAGACATTATAATTAGAAGATTAAACCTTAACTGGCTGAACAGTCTTTTTTCTAACAGAGCAGCATGCCATCTCAAGAAAAGAAACTTTTTCAAATGTATAGAAGATTGTTCAAAGGTTTGTAGAGATATCAGGGCCCGAGGTTATAAATCTTTTCTCAGGCTAAACAGAGAATTTTCTCAAATTTTAATAAATTTAGGAAAATAAAAGAAAATACAACTTATTTATATTATCATTTTTGTTAATACATTAAAATTAGTATTAAAATGGAATTACGGCTTTAATCTTAAATTGAAATTTGAGAAAATTTTGAATTGAGAATGAGAAAAGTTTTATAACTTCGGGCCCACATCCATGAAGTCAATTAGGTTGAATTCCAGTGAGCTAAACTGGTAGAATGCTGTGATTTCAAATCTCAATCTTGCTGTTCCCAGTTTAGAACCTGGCATGGCCAATAAACTTTTGGACATTTGGCAAGAGCCATATTTACATTTATCATTTGTCATGTATCAACAGCTTTTTCTTTTTTCTCCCAGTTTATTATATCCTTTCTTTTGAAATTTTACACCACTCCAATTTCAAAGAAGTTGAGAATGACAATTTTGATTTGAAGTCATTTTAAAACTCCTTTTCTTCTGGTGAAGAAAACATTGTAAATAATGAAGATATTACTTTGAACAAGCAATTTCTTCATTATCTTCAATATACATGTATTTTAAATTTTGTTTTCCTAAATGGGCGATAGAAAGTGAGATTTTGTAGAAAGGGGTTAAATTATTTGACTTTAACATTGTTTAAAGAAACCCAATGGTTTAAAGATGATTTATGTACATGTATTTCTGACCTATTTCTCCCACAGGCTCTAGAGTTACTTGTCCCTCCAGTTCCACAGAATGCAGCAAGTCGGTGTAAGTCACACATAAGGCGGGGTACAGCATATTGTCAACTACAGATGTATGTTGAAGGTAAGAGAATTTCTACTAGAGTTAGTAGTTCCTGCAGTCCCGCAGAATACAGCAAGTAGGTATGTCACACATTAGACAAGGTACAGCATATTCTCAATAACTACTGTTTTAGTTTGAAGGTAAGTGAATTTCTACTAGAGTTACTAGTTCGACCAGTTCCCCAGAATGCAGCAAGTCGGTGTAAGTCACACATTTCCTCAGAATGCAGCAAGTCAGTGTAAGGCACACATTTCCTCAGATGCAGCAAGTCGGTGTAAGAAATACATTTCCTCAGAATGCAGCAAGTCGTTGTAATTCACACATAAGGAGAGGTACAGCATATTGTCAACTACAGATGTATGTCGAAGGTAGGGAGAATTTCTACTAATGGGAAACTTTCTATACCTAAAAATATTTCAGTGTTTCTGTGGATGGACCATTTTTTTAATGTTACAAATTGACAAAAATTGTTGACTTGAAAAATTAAGAATTTTGACAATTTTTTGTTAGTTTGTATTTTAAGATATCCTCATGTCAAGCAGACACCTTATCCTCACTGTTAAATAACATTTACTTCTACCTACAAAATGTTGTTGACTTGTTCCTTCAAAAGGTTGTGTTTAATTGTCCTGAAGAAACAAAGCAATTACTGCATGTCATTTATAGGGATTGCAATAAACAGGAATCGTTTAATATCTCATATTAATGCATAAAGCCATTTGTACTAAACACTAAATTGCTTTTGTCATTTGCAATGAAGCGTTCAATTGAGGCATATATATAGAATTGCCTATGTTTTCCAGGATTACAAGACTATGAAGCAGCTTTGAAGATTGACCCTAATAATAATGAAGTCAGGGAAGATGCAGATAAAATCAGGGATGTCATACAGAAAGAAACTTATTCTTGATTTATATTTTGAAAAAAAAAAACTATCTTCACCTTTCTCATACAATCCACAACATTTTCTTGCTAAATATAAAGCTTTGACAGATAGTGAAGTCTAAGATCAGCCTGCAAAAAAGGGCAGTCTCACCTTAGCCTACAATTCCTCTTTTCTGCATAATTACTGAGAAAGTATTGAATCAGTGTAATTGAGATGTCCCAAAATTACCAATTTGTTTGAAACTTAGATCAATTTAGCAATATAATTATGAAATCATCTCATTTTTCGTGTTGATGAGTCCATGAATAAAGTCTCTGAGGGAGGAGTTACATGTATATATGGAAAAGGTAAAATCTGAGGGCGGAGTCCGAGGATTTTACTTTGAATATAACCCCCCCCCCCCCCCCCCCCCCCCCATCAGACGTAATTCATGGATGCATCAATGGAAAAATGAGATTATATCCATTTTAACACGATCACAATTTAAAAAATAGTTTTTTGCCTTTTGTAGGTTTAAAATAGTCTTAAAGGTTGGGAGAATTTCACTGAAAGCAAAGTGCGTCAATTAGCATGTGGTTTATATGATGTCAAAAGCATTAATATTCCCTCTAAAGATAATGAGAATAATAAATGGGTGGAGCTATCTGTGTACACGGTAAGACACATGACATAAATTCTATTGCCAATAAAGTTCTATATAACTTCCTCTTATTTCATATAATGCTTCTTACGCCAATGTGTTATAATGGTTAATAATTGGACTTTTGAGAAATTCTGTAAGAAATGTTGAAGACATACAAAATCCAATTAAGAACAACCACATGAATAATTTTCTGTATACATAGCTGAAATTTGTGGAACCTTCAAGATAAGCCTTTTTGATTAACAATGATGATAAGATGATAAAAGACTTTTTCTATGCTTGTCGAAGGATGGGACATATTATGGAATCACCAGCGGCGTCTGGTGTCCAGGTGTCCACTACTTTATCTGGAGCATAACTCTGTCACCTTTAGTCTGATTGACTTGAAACTGGCAGTTATATTCCTCTCACGATTAAGGAGTTCAATGTACAAGATTCCTAACTCTATCTAGCTTAATTTTATAGTTATTTTCCTTTGATGTTTTTCATACATCCAGTTATTTAACATACGTTTCTTTTGACAATTTGCCACCTTGTTTTAATTTATATATTTATTATTGTTGTTTTTGTCTTTACAAAAAGTAATCAGCTCAGCTGTTTTTAGAGAAAATCTGAGGTAATGCTATACACTCATTCTCAATTGTTGGGTCCATTTAACAATCAGGCAAATTATTCGGAAATAACGATGTGGATAGAAATATTCTATGTGTCGTGTGTTGCACAATCAAGTCTTGAAACTTCAGCGAAATTATGAAGATTGTACGGCTTTTTTCCTTTATATGAGCTTTATTTAAAGTCTGTTTTTTAAATATCCGTTACTGTCTCCAGCTCTCGGTCACAAAATTCATTGTCTATTTACAGAAAGCTTAAACGCTCCTTATACTACATTCCCTTTCAATACGGACTAGAAGAAATCGGCAATATTCAGAAAGAAATTCAATATTATATAGGGAGATAACTTTTCCCACCAAACCATTATAAACACATGTCGCCAGATTTTGTAAAACATGCGAAATTTCCGATACTGTTGAAATCAAAGCATTCATAAAATGCAATTAATGAAGAATTTATCATTTAACTGTCTTAAGTAAGTCCATTGCGTATTTCTTATTTGAAAGAAAATCCGCGGTCGGTTGTAAGAAGAGCATTTCTGAAAATATCTTACAAATTAAAACACTACATGCCACAAAAAGTAAATTCGTCAAATTTCCGTTATTACGTCTATTCGTGACATTGATCATCATTTTAATATTTATTACATATTTTTCCAATAGTACCATCACACAAAAAGAAATGAAATGGAAAACCTGCCTCAAAAGTTTGTATCTTGAGAAATTTTCGTGATTTTTTAATGTCTTTTAAATTTCCGTGATTCAAATTTCCGTGACAGCTTTGTAAAATTTACGAAAACTTAACCATACAGTTGTCACCGGACTTTGAGGTAATATATGACGTCATTGCTTACGAATCGTTTCCGATGTGGCTTATTTCGTTCACCTTGAATACGTTTTTGAGGTCAGAATGTACAAAAATAACTGGTGAGTTTTACTTATTTTTTCTGTCTCGAATTATTATTGATTATGTTAATATACAGAGTTTCAAACCATATAAAACTATCTTGCCATGATTATCCTTTATTCTTAAAAGAAGGCTGTTTTCATATACTTAAGAATCAACATTCTGGTTGGAAATAATTTCATGTAAAATTTCCGTTACATTAAGGTAACGGAAATTTTCAGAAGTCTATCTCAGCCTGGCCAAGATTTTTCAAAGGTATTAAGTGACCAATGCTAACGAAGTTACCTATTCTATTTTAAGAATCAGAAAGAAGTAAAGGCATAAATAAGCACCAAATGTTAAATAATTCCATTTAGAAAATGTGTCCATATTCAGTAAAAAGATTTAACTTCATACATAGTCAGACAATTTATCTAGTAGACCGATTTTGTTTTATAAATTGAAATTCCACTTAAGTTTATCAAATCAGATTGGCTATTTGAATTTTCCTCACCAAGATACAGAAAAATATTGCAATTGACAGTGGTCACGGAAATTCTATATAGAAGTAACGGATATTTTTCTGTTTTCTTCAATCGTTTTCTAACATAATTAATTCGTTTTGACTTAAATAAACAAATTAAAAATATTCATCAATAACATTCACAGATATAAAATAACGTTTGATAAAAGCTTTTAGATAGAAAGACGGATTAAAAAGTGTTTTTATCATCAAATATGAATGTAAAGTTTCCGTTACTGATGCTAAATTTCCGTTACTAAGACTGGTTTCTATTACAATTCCATAGTATTTGAGAAAGGAATATGTACTTCTGACTTGGATGTGTTATTTCGTTGGTATATACACTGTTTAAGAAAAAAAATACCAATAATATTACAATACCGAATATGTTTTTCAATCACATACAGACAATGCTATATTGAGAGTGAAATTTAGGAAATTCGTATGGAGATTGAGAAATTTTAATTCAAATAAATTTGCTGTTGGTTTACTGTTCAATAAAAAATTACTTAAGATTCATCACTCTCGTTTATTTTTTACTTAAATCTTTCTTAATCCCATCTTTATTTTTCCATTGTGCATTAAATATCCGTTACCAAACTGGTGTTTCTGCTTAACAATGGCTTAGAACGAGTTCGAACTATTTATCTGCGTCTTTTTTACGTTAAAAGTTTCCCAAATCAAAATATAATGCATTTAGAAAAATAAATTTGCATTTCCAAAAGCTGTAAAGGTATAACAAAAACTGAAAAAGTTGGCTTTTTAACTAAACATATTCTCAATATTCATCCCAGAAAGTGTTCCAATCAAACAATGCCGGGGATGAGAAAACTTAAAGAGCATTCAGCAAAAGTTATACTGCAGTAGCTAGAAATATCTTTCAATATCAGAATTAAAGTAACGTCTTATCACGTTGAAGTAATTATATTTTGTAACATTGCTCTATTTCTAGTCAGTGTTATAGTATCGGATATTTAAAGTACAAGAAAAAGAGTGAATACCGCTGTTTACTTCGACAGTCAATACAGAAAGACCAATTTACTTATGCATCAGAAAATTTAGGTTTCATTTCTAGACATATATTGAATTATGGGGGAAGTACTTAAAATTGAATTTGACCATGTTGATTTTTCAACTATTGTTTCCTTGAAATGGACCTTACAATTGAGAATCAGTGTATAGCCATAGTGTCGTGTTGATACCACATAAGAAACTTTGACATTTTGTACTATCTCTTGTATTACATAAGGCATTCACTTGAAACCTTGAATATATTCACAATCAAGGAACAAATTATTCTATAACAGGTAATAATGGTAAAGGTCAGAATTAAATGTCATGATAAATTTGTAATGTCTAGAGTATATCTTATGCCCTTTTTATTCGATTTCAGAATGATTTTGTGCATTTGTTCCCTTTGATTAATATTAGTGCTTTAACCCTTTGCTGTTTAATCCCTGCTTTCTACGTGCCTGTGATTTTATGATTGAGAAAACATTGTGAAAAAAGAAGAAATTGCTTCTGACAAGCAATTTCTTCTATTTCCACACTATTTCCTACCCTACTGAATGGTTATTTTTCAAATTAAATCCACTTTAAATTTTTGTCTGCAAAACCTTTGAATTTGGACAAGTCCAAAATTTTGTAAAACAGGAAAGGGTTAAAAAAATAGTTTTAGTAGATGGGAAAGTGAGCTATTGTGATCACCTTTTGTCCGTCGTCCATTCGTCGTCAGTCGTCCGTCAACAACTTCTTTAAACGACATCCCCTCCTAAACTACTTGGCCAATTTTAACCAAACTTGGCAGAAATGTTCCTTAGGTGATCCCCTTTAAGAATTGATAAAAGAATTTAAATCAGTGAAAAACTCTTGTTGCTATGGCAACCAGTTAAAAATTTAAGAAAATCTTTAAAATTCTTCTTCTTCTGAACAAGCAGCCCTACAGCCTTGAAATTTGGCATGGATGATCAGCTCATAGACCTAAATAAAAATCGCTTAAATCATATCTGTTGGGCCACCAGGTGGGGAGCACCAGGGGGGGGGGGGGGGGGGGGTAGTACTTTGGGTATATTTTGTAATCTTTAACTTTCTTCTTCTGAACATGAAGTCCTGCAGCCTTAAAATTTTGCATGGATGATCAGCTCATAGACCTTAATAAAAATAGTCAAAATCTTATCTGTAGGGCCAACAGGTGCAGAGCACCAGGGGGAGGGGGTAGTACTTTGATGAAAATTTTGTAATCTTTAACCTTTTTCTTCTTCAGAACCAGGAGTTCTACAGATTTGTATATTGGCATGGATGATCAGCATATGGACCTTTATAAAAAATAGCTAAAATCATGACTGTAGATTCACCAGGTGCGGAGCACCATGGGGGAGAGGGTAGTACTTTTGTGAAAATTTTGCAATCTTTTACCTTCTTCTTCTTCTGAACCACAAGCCCTACAGACTTGAAAATTGGCATGGAGGATCAGCTCATAGACCTTAACTAGAGGCGCTTGAGCGCCTGATTAGCTCCACAGGCCTGAATATCCTGATAATTATTATTAGAGGATGAAAAGGCGATTTAAAACAAGGATCAATCCAGTGTAATTTGTTTGAAATCCAAAAATAAAAATTTAAACACTAACAGAATATTACCGCACAATATACGGGTCATTTATCTACAAAATTTTGATTGTAGATCTTTCCGCTTTTCATTAAACACTGCTATAAGGGTGTTACTTCACAATAATTGTTTGTCATCATAACAAAATTCTAACTAATGATAATAAGAAGTAAAATATTAAATCTTATACATTTATTCTGTTCAATACCTTAGAGTGCAGTCAACTCAGCTCTTTTTTCCCCACTCTGAACCGCAGTGGGCCACTTTACACCATTTGTAAATCCTCTTTGTGTAGTCACCCTTCGCTCTGCTTAACTGACCAATTTTCAGGGGGTATTCTCAGGCTTATTCAACAAATGTTTCTACACATTTGGATTCCAACAAAGCTTATGTTCCTTCTAATCTACAATCTGTACATCTATTAAATTTAATGAGTCTAAAAAAAATATCATTTAGGTGATACCAAAAGTGATCAAATATTCACTTTATATGTTGAAATGTCCTCTGCCAATAAAAAGCATGCTGTTCATCTAATCAAATATTTTTTGCAGCATGATACAACTTCACAGATTTAAAATTACCATGATATTTTGTTGAAATGCGTCTGCTTAAACTTTTAAAAAAGTTTGTTTTACCCTATATTGAATATTACACCATATAACATATCAAAAGGAATGACTTCTGAAAATAGAATACATACTTTGCATCTGATCACAATAATTTTTTGCAGACTGATAAAGGATCACTATAGAATCATTCCAGTGAAATTCGGTTGATATCCATCAATTAGATTCTAAGAAAATAATTTTCAAAGTTTTCACTATATAACATATAGAGAAATGCTCTCCGCCCATAAAACACTTATTTTTCATCTGATCACAATATATATTTTACAGACTTGTAAAGGATCACTAAAGAATCATTCAAATGAAATTTGGTTGATTTCCATTAGTTTGGTTCTGAGAAAATGATTTTCAAAGTTTCCACTATATAACATATAGAGAAATGACCTCTGCCCATAAAATACACATTTTGCATCTGATCACAATAATTTTTTGTAGACTGATAGAGGGTCACTCAAGGATAATTCATGTGAAGTTTGGTTTATATCCATCAATTAGTTTCTGAGAAAAGCCACCTATTACCATATATGGAAATTAGCCACGCCCACTACAGCCATGATTTTCAACGGATTAAAATTCTGTGAAGGAATCTGATAGAGGGTCACCAAAAGAACATTCCTGTGAAATTTGATTGAAATCCATCCAGTACTTTATGAAGAGAAGATTCTTAAAGTAAAAGTTTACGGACGGACCCATGCACTCACGCACGCACACACAGCGGACACCCCGCCATGACAATAGCCTGTTGGCCTTTCAGCCAGTGGAGCTGATAAAAATAGCTAAAATCATGACTGTAATGCCACCAGGTGCGGAGCACCAGGGGGAGGGGGTAGTACTTTTGTGAAAATTTTGTAACTTTAACCTTCATCTTCTAATGAACCAGGAGCCCTACAGACTTCAATATTGGCATGGATGATAAGCATATGGATCTTAAATAAAATTGCTAAAATCATGAATGTAGGGCCACCAGATGCGGAGCATTAGGGGAGAGGGGGTAGTACTTTGGATCAATTTTGAAATCTTTAACCTTATTCTTCTCCTTGATCAGGAACCCTACAGACTTGAAAATTGTCATGGGTGCTCAATATATTGACATTGATAAAAATAGCTAAAATCATGACTGTAGGGTCACCAGTCTCGTACCATTTGTTTATTTTCGAAATTATTTTTACTGAATGTGTTCCAATGAATGATAAAAGTATGTATGAAAATCGTATTTTGTTTTTATTGTGAAACCAGGGCTGTGTTTTGCAATGGCTTGTTTCCTGTCTCTCTCAGTGTTTGTTGACCCAGAAGCAATTATCCTATTTCTTTGGCAAATTCCAAATATTATCAGATTTTCTCGAAACTTTTTGAGGATGAAAGTAGGAAGGTTTCTCTTGAAAATCAAGATAATCTAATGGAAAATGTTAAGTGTTCGAGACTCCTTATTTTTAGCTGAACTATTCGTAGAATTGGGGGGCTATTCTGGTCAGCATTGGCTTTGGCATAATGCTTTGGTTAAGTGTTTCGAATCTCTATGTTTCTACTTAGGCTATTGCTTTGAAACATTGCACTTTCTTCTGTAACCATAATATCAGCCCCTGGCAAAGATTCGTTACTCTGATATCGTAGTTTTTTACATGCAACTATCGTATATCAAATTCTAGTTAAGCTTTGGCTTGGCAACTTTGTTAAGTTTTTACGTGCAAGTGTTTCAAACCTTTGTTTTTACTTGAGCTATTGCTTAGAAACTTTGCACTTGTTTCTGTAACCATAATATCAGCCTCAAGAATAAGATAAATTACTCTGATATTGTATTTTGTGCAATTTTACCCCTTCTGTAACCATAATATCAGCCTCAAGACAAAGATAAATCACTCTGATATTGTATTTTGTGCAATTTTACCCCTTTGCAGACTTAAAATTCTTGGTAAATTTTTTACATGCAACTGTTGTTTATCAGTAATATTTCGGTTTCTACTTGTGCTGTTACTTGGAACTTTGCACATACTTCTGTGGCCATGATTTCACCCTGAAGACTAAGATTCATCACTTTGATATTATATTTCGTGGAATTTTACCCCTTTTCGAACTTAGAAATTCTTGGTTATGTTTTGGCATGCAACTATGGTTTATCAGTTATATCTCTGTTTCTACCTAGGATATTGCTTGGAAACTGTTTGCATGCTTCTATGACCATCATATCATTTTTTCAGTCAGAATTTAGGTCTGTCCAGTTTCACAGATTTTCGGTGAGGGAGTATTATGGAACATCTTCTTTTCAACAATATTTCCTACCTAGTACAATATTGTCCACCCTACCCTCAGCATAGATTCCTCCATTAGATAAATTGGCTGTGTGTAGTATGTATTTGCCTTTTTAGCTCACCTGAGCACATCATGCCCAATTTGAGCTTTTGTGATCATTGAAATTTCGTCATGCGTCTTCCGTCGTCAGACGTGAACAATTTAAGTGTTTACACACTAGAGGCCACAAATATGGACCAATCATCATGAAACTTTGTCAGAATATTTGCCAGGTCACAAGGATGAAACCTATCGAAAATTGGAAGGACCCATGCCATATCAGGGGAAAATGGGGCCTTAATGACAATTTTCTTGTTTACATTCTAGAGGCCACAAATGTGGTCCAATCATCATGAAACTTGTTTAGAATGATTGTCAGGTCACGAGAATGAACCCTATCGAAAATTGGAAGGATCCGTGCCATATCATCGGAAAAGGGGTCTTAATGAAATTTTTCTTGTTTACACTCTAGACGCCACATATATGGTCCAATCTTTATGAAACCTGGTCAGAATTTATGCAAGGTCACAAGCATGAACCCTATTGAAAATGGGAAGAATCCATGCCATATCACAGGAAAAGGGGCCTGAAAGACAATTTTCATGTTTACACTCTAGACGCCACAAACATGGCCCAATCTTCATGAAACATGGTCAGAATGTTTGCCAGGTCTCAAGCATGACCCCTTTTAAAAGGGAAGGATCCATGCCATATCAAGGGAAAAGGGACCTTAATGACAAATTTCTTGTTTACACTCTAGAGGCCACAAATATGGCCCAAACTTCATGACACTTGCTCAAAATTTTTACCAGGTCACAAGAATGAATTCTATTGAAAATGGGAGGGGTCCATGCCATATCACAGGAAAAGGGGCCTTAATGATAATTTTCTTGTTTACAATCTAGAGGCAACAAATATGGCCTAATCATCACGAAACTTAGTCAGAATGTAGGTCAGGTCAAAAGGATGAAACCTATTGAAAATGGGAAGGATTCATGCATGCCATATTACAGGGAAAGGAGTCTTAATGATAATTTTCTTGAAATAATTCCAATAGCCACAAATATAGCCCAAACTTTGTGAAACTTGGTTTTATGTAGAAATCATCTTCATTATGACATCTGCCCATTTAATTGATGTCCCAGGGGTCAAAGAGACTCAGGTGAGCGATCTAGGACCATCATGGTCCTCTAGTTTCATTTGATATCTGTAAGTTATGAAATATGAAGATAATATTTTTTTATTCATGCAGGTATGAAACTATAAAGATAATCAAAACTCTTAATCATTTTGTCTGAAACATTTTGACTGAAACTAGCAAACTAATCAAGCTGAAACATGGAAAGTATTATCTACTATACTTGTTAACCCTTATCCTGCTTAATTTAGATTTTGTTTCAAACAAATTGTCACTTTTGGAACTGATCTAAGACTATATTATCTACCAAAGTATTGGATACAAGAGAAAAAGAAAAAAGAGAGAAAGATGTTTACAAATTTTCGGAAAATCTTTTTTTGATATCATTTTTCAATACTAAAATCTGATATCATTTTCACAAATACCTTAGGTCTAAGTGCTTAAGTGATTATATCTTTTCTACCACTGAAGAGGTCAAAATTTTTACTTGATCTTTTTCACTTGATTGCCTGTTCCTACTGACTAATTTTGTTTTTTTAATTCAAAAATATGTTACAAAAAAAGACACACAGATAAGAAAAGTCAATTTTATAATTCATAAGATTGTATCATTCTGCATGTTTATTGCAAGTGGGTAACAGTTTAGTGTGCATGTATGAAACAGTTCATGTATGGTTGCCCGGTCACGAGACTAATCGTTCAGTAAACTATGAAACAGTTTGAAATGGTTAATGTAGCATTTATACAGGAGGTCTTGTAATAACATTGTATAATTGTTAGAAATATCATAGAGAAATCGGTTTCAACTACAAGTTCTTCATCATGAGTTAATTGCTGTACAAGTTAAAGCCTAGAAAAATGTCTTGAGCTGTGTTAAGGTAGTGGACCCTTTATTGTTCACTAACACTTTGGAACTCATGATCTTTCATATTATTGACGAGGTTTCCTAGTGAAATCATGAGGAAACCTTGATTGACACTGTTAGACTTCATTACTTCTGAAATATTGATGAACTATTACGGTTTTACTACCTTAAAGTAGGCTAGGATCTCATGTCTTAAAGGCTTCCTCTTAGCCTGATTGTTCTATCACAACAGTAACTATTTACTGGAATGTACTACATGTTTTGATTAGTAAACAAATTCTTTATACACTACCAAGTTTGGTCACTATTTCATTGATAACATCATGTACACTATTATCAATGTCTATGGAAAACCCACATTCATCTTCATCTAGTTCTTCTAGGGTGTCTAATTGAGACTGTAGCAATGACTTTGGCATAAAATGACCCTTTCTAGATGATAGTCTATCTTCAAGAACTTCTAGTGAACCAGTCAGGTGAATAAATACTGGAACCATTCCATTACTATTAGAGTGATCTCCCTTTGAATTTGATTTTGAAACTTCATTTGTTACATTTTCTGTATCATATCTTGTTTTTGTTTTAGTACTTTTGTTTTCCTTTTTATCTATGCCAACATTATCTTTTATTAAAGTTGGGGTAGTATTGCTGATTTTTTCTGTGGATGTGCCACTTGTACAATCCATCCTAATTGAGGAGAGTGTTTCTTTTCCAAGCTGCAGTACTTCTCTGTAGAAATGCTTCAATGCAGAACAAGTTACCACAACTGACTGTCCATCTTTATTTTTACTGAAAAAAATACAGAATTTAGAAAGCTTAAAAAGAAACAAAATAAGACATTACAAATTAAGATTATCATAAGAACTTATTTTTCATACTTCGGAGAGTTTACTCAAAATTTCAAACTTGAATTTTAACAACAAAGAACTAATTGTGAATTAATTGCCACTTAGTAGCATCTACAAAAATGGTTTACCCGGTACATGATTTTTTTTATTTTATCATGCAATGAAGCCTGTATTACCCTGATAACACCTGCCTGATAACATAACATGATATCAGTCAGTCTATTTTTAGAAACAATTTGAATACACTTTCACCTGAATTTCTTTGATTTTTAAGGATTTATTATAATTTAGCGCTGCAAATGATTGCATGATAAATAGAATAACACGTTAATGTCTTAAAATATCAATGTTATCTGGTCCCGGCTGCGAGAAATTATCGTGACTCAGCAAAGCCTTGTCCTGATAAATTCTCCCAACCTCGACCAGATAACATTGTTATTTTTAGACACTAACATGTTATTCTCTATATCTTTCCATAGTATTTCATCAGTTCCTAAATGTATTTTAAATTTGGATCACTTGAAAAGAGGATCTGAATGACTCTGAACTGCTAACCTGAATATTTTAAGTATGGTGCATCTAGATGATAAACACGTCATAAATGAAAGACCTAAAATGCTTTTCTCAGTTTTAAATTCTTAAGAGTCTAAGATTTTAGAATAAGATTTTTAAGAGGCTAAATAAGAATCTTGAGATATCTAAATAAGGAAAATTTAGATGGTTTTGCATTGGCTTAAACTGAGTATACCTTGACAACATTGAATATTTTCACTCAAAATACCGAAAATCATATCTTATGATGCCTAAATAATTTTGACAAGCAGGGTTTTTCATCTCGCTCTATAAAAACTACCGAAGCCTATCCATCCATAATTCAATCCAAGGTTTCTATGAAATTGAATGAGAGCAAAAAGATGTATTTTCACAGGGTTTTTAAAGAAAAGATAAAAGCCACTTGCTGTTTCAGCAATATTTATAGGCCAAGTAAAAAAAGCGATCAGAAAATATTGAACAAAACTCAAACAAGGAACATTGTGGCAAGTTTTCAATAAAAGAAGTTCAGCAGATCAGAAAACTAGAAAGCCATGAATGGCTTGAGTCACTCCACAGGCTTGAAATTCTTGTTATAGCAAATCTAAGTTTTGACTAGATTTTTAGATATTTTGGGTTCTACTTATGTTGAAATGATTTTCAAAGTTTCCAATATATAACATACAGAGAAATGACCTCCGTCCTTAAAATACATATTTTTCATCCAATGACAATAATTTTTGGCTGCATGATAATGGGTCACCTAAGGATCATACCAATGAAGTTTGATTGATATCAATCAGTAACATTCTGAGAAAATGTTTTTTTTGGGGTTCTACTTATATTGAAATGATTTTCAAAGTTTCCAATATATAACATATATAGAAACGACCTCCGCCCATAAAAAAACATATTTTTCATCCAATCACAATAATTTTTGGTAGACTGATAATGGGTCACACAAGGATCATACCAGTGAAATTTAGTTGACATCTGAGAAACTGATTTTGAAAGTTTCCACTATATAACAAATAGAGAAATGACCTCTTCCCATAAAATACATATTTTTTATCCGATCACAATAATTTTTGGTAGACTGATAAAAGGTCACTTACGGATCATTCCAGTAAAATTTGATTGATATCCATCAATTACATTCTGAGAAAATGATTTTCAAAGTTTCCACTATATAACATACATAGAAATGACCTCCGCCCATAAAATACATATTTTTCATCTGATCATAATAATTTTTGGTAGACTGATAAAGGGTCACCCAAGGATCATTCATGTAAAATCAAATTGGTATCCATCAATTGGAATCTGAGAAAACTCACTTTTTACCATATTTGGAAATTAGCCATGCCCATAAAATCCATGTTTTTCATTGGATCAAAATTTCTTGAACAACTTTGAAAGAAGGTCACCCAAGGATCATTCCTGTGAAGTTTGGTTGAAATTCATCCAGTAGTTTCTGAGGAGAAGATTTTTAAAGAAAAAGTTTACGACCGGACGGACGGACGCACGACGGACACAAGGCCATGATAACAGCCCCTGTGGCTTTAAGCCAGTGGAGCTAATAATATCTAAGAAAATTTGTTACCTCATTATGAAATCATGGATGGCTAATAACCAGGGAATTCTGTCCTGTAGGAGAAGATACATGTATTGTAAAACAAATTAACCCTTGTCATGCTGAATAAAACCCTTGGCAAAATTGTATTAAAATCAAAGTGCTGTTATCACTCTACACCAATTGATAGCCAGTAATTTTTTATTTAAATACAATTCTTAAAATTTTTCTTGTCTAAAATAGAAATAATGTGGTAAAGACTAAGCTGAGACTTCATATTAGGTGCAGTCTGATCTTTGCTTATACATGTAGAGCGAGAATATTTCGCGTTCAGTATCATGATAAGGGAAAATGGGAAATATTGTTGTGTATTTCCTTTAGTTTCACAAAGTTTAAAATTGTTAAAAAATATATGGTTGCTGATGACAAAGTAAAGTGTGTAATTTGAAAAAAAGCATTCTCTTTGATAGAAAAAAATTGCCGGAAATCTCTTGTTACATTTTTTCTTTTTCTGACATCTTTATTCTTCCACATCAGATGGATCATTTTCAAATTGTGTCCACTTTTCATTGCCAACTGCAGTCTTTTTCCAGGTTGGACCAGCCTAAAATTCTGTAAACAAGATGTGTTTGTGAGACACAAAATGCCTCTGAACCAGCATTTTTTCAAAACTTTGACCCGAATTAACTAGAGCTTGTCACTGAATGTGACTTTATACCCCCGCAAGTGCTTTCAGAGAATGAGATACTTTGAAAGAAGAGGCAAAGAATGCTTCGAATATAAAGATAACTCTTGGATTTGAGACCTCTAAATTGCATCTTGCAAAACTTAAACATGTGATAAATGTTTTCAAGCTATTGAAGGAATACCGAAGGAGGAGTTTGTAACACAAAATTACTAGTATATGTGAACGAAAAAGAAAAAAATGAAGTAAGTGTAAGGGCAGATAATTCTTAAACCAGGAGGAGTTGGGACCTCATAATTGTGTCTTGCAAAACTTCATATGCGGTAAATGTTTGTATAAAATTTCCAAGGTATAACATGAAAACTGATTAAAGGAAAACTGAAGGAGGAATTTGGGAAACAAAATTACAAGTATACATGTTCAAAAAGAAAAAATTGTCTTAAGTTCAAGGGGAAATAATTCATGAACCTGGTGGAGTCGACACTTGAAATTTGTGTCTTGCAAAACTTCAACTTGTCATCAATATTTGCATAATATTTCATTACAATTGAATGAAAATTGAAGGAGGAGTTTGTGACAAAAAATTATAAGTACATGGTAAAAAATAGGAAAAAATGTCTAAGTTCAAGGGGAGATAATTCATGAACCAGGGAGAATTGAGACTTGAAATTTGCGTCTTGCAAAACTTTAACTTGTGATGAATGTTTGTATAAAGTTTCATTTGTATTGAAAGAAAACTGTAGGAGGAGTTTGCGACACAAAATTATAAGTATATTGTAACAAATAGGAAAAATTGTCTTAGTTCAAGGGGTGATAATTCATGAACCAGGGGGAATTGAGACTTGAAATTTGTGTCTCGCATTACTTCATTATGTGACGAATGTTTGTATAATGTTTCATAACTATTGAATGAAAATTGAAGGAGGAGTTTGTGACAAAAAATTATAAGTACATGGTAAAAAATAGGAAAAAATGTCTAAGTTCAAGGGGAGATAATTCATGAACCAGGGAGAATTGAGACTTGAAATTTGCGTCTTGCAAAACTTTAACTTGTGATGAATGTTTGTATAAAGTTTCATTTGTATTGAAAGAAAACTGTAGGAGGAGTTTGCGACACAAAATTATCAGTACATAATTACAAATAGGAAAAAAAATGTCTAAGTTCAAGGGAGATAATTCATGACCAAGGGGGAGTTGAGACTTGAAAATTGTGTCTTGCAAAACTTTAACTTGTGATCAATGTTTGTATGAAGTTTCATTACTATTGAATGAAAACTGAAGGAGGAGTTTGTGACACAAAATTACTGGTAAAAATGTCCACGGACGGACAGACAGACAGACAGACAGACGGATGGACAGACAGGCTGATTCCAGTATATCCCCGAAAACATTCCTTTTGCGGGGGTATAATGATGATAATATAAATAAAGACTTTATTTATCAAGGCAACACAGTTGGGTTTACCCAGTCTTTCCTATGGGCCTCTACGAACCTTAACAGGTGACCTTGTCACATGACCTTGACCATGGTATCTGTAGAGGCATATCAAAGAGATGTATAAATATGAGCCAAATATGTTAACAGAATAGGCTTGAAGTAATTGGCAATTTTCACTTAAGATTTTTGGTTAAGTTTTGCAGACAGACAAATGGATGAACAGAAAGATAGACAAACAACAGAAAACTATATGTTTTATGCCTATATGACCTTATCATTGCAGGGACTTTAAAAAAGGAAAAGGTTTAGTAGTTAAGCAACCAGTAAACTACCAGGGTCCGAGGTTATAAAACTTTTTTCTTGCTCAACCGAGAATTTTATAAATCTAGAATTCAAATAAATAAAAGATGATATTAATAAGTTGTTATTTATAACAACTTTTTAATATTATCTTTTATGTTTTTCCATTTATATAAGTATTGAAACAAAATTACGGCTTTAATCTCTAGTTGAAATTTGAGAAAATTTTTAATTGAGAATGCGAAAAGTTTAATAACCTCGGGCCCAGTTATTTAATCTTGAATTCATATGCTTACAGAGGTGTAGAAATACAACTTTTCTCCACTTGTCCATGGACAAGTATAAGTCAATTTCCTACTTGTCCAGGATCAAAATGAAAATTTTGAGAAAACATTGTTTTTAAAGAAGAAAATGCTGTAACCCAGCATATTCTTACTTAGAGATAATGTTTTCTCCTCTTTAATATGAACAATAGGACAAATTTTCTCCTAGATCTTTTTAGTGATTTAACAAGATTTACTCTAATATTTACTTGTCCACAGACAAGTGGCCTAGAAAAATGAACTTACCCACAAATGAAAAAGCCTAAGTCAGACAAGATGGGCATGGGAATTTAACACACCCCTGGCATACTTTTATCATCTGGATTTACAATAATTTCATCAGAATATTTTGTATCACTACATGAAAAGTTTGGATTGTGTTTGTTATGAACTGATTTTAATTGTGTCCATCAAAATTTGTGAAATCTGATTGGCTTATAAAAAGGTTTGATTTTACAATGAAATGATTTTGAGTATGCAGCTGCACGAGTTGATGAAGCATGAAACTCAAAAGCTAATCACATTTAAGTGTAAATGTGCTGTGTATTCATACAGTGTGATTAGAATTTTATACGCCCGAAGGGTTGTATTATGTTAACGTCTGCATCGTCTGTCTGTCTGTCTGTCTGTCTGTTAGCAAATTCGTGTCCAGTCCATAACTTTCAAAACTATAAGGCCTATGGTCTTGAAACTTCACAGGTGTATAGATCTCATAGCTAGGGTGTGCAGAGCGCAAGAATCACAACTCTACCATTTGTAATTTTTGAGTAATTGCCCTGTGTTTGATTCAGTTAGCAAATTCGTGTCCGGTCCATAACTTTAAAACTATAAGGCATATAGTCTTGAAACTGTTTGCTAGAAAATACATACTAAGGATCAATAAAAAGTTCAAAACATCACCCATTTATTTCTGAGCTTTGGGTGTATAATGCGACCCCCAGCGTTGCTCTTGTGAGTGTCATACCTTCATGAATTGAAAAATAAGAGAACTTTTCATTTCTTAAATCTTGTCATGCTAAATGAAATCTTTGGCAAAATTGCATTAGATAAAAGTGCTGAAATCTCTGGATGCACTTATCAGGAGTTTATTAGAAAAATGTAATTTTCAAAATTTTTGGTTTAAAAATGAAAATCAGGTGATACAGACTAAGATCAGACTGCACATATGTGTATACCTCCTGCCAAAGCATGACAAGATTTAATTGGGTTACTAGCAATTCTACCTGATCACTTAAAGGTTGACCTCTGGCCATTTTGGCTTTGTTGGCGTCGGAGTGGAACTGGTCAGCATCTGCAAAATCAAAGCCCATCTGAAAACATAGAATGGTACCTTGATAATGGTAAATCATGGAAAGAGAACTGCTCTTATATCACTTACAAATCTGTTGATTTTTTATCTCCCATGTACCATTTACAAATTTTATGAATTTAAAGTATTTTTTAGTGAAATTACACCACCACCACCCACAAACACACACAAAAAGTAGAGAGGGTACATTGGTCATACCATCTGTTAGTTTGTCTTTAGACTTTTGGCTTCCAGACAATAACTCAAGAACAAATAAACCTACACTCATAAAGCTTTATACAATTGTTACCCTTGACCCAAGGAAGCATCTTTGCTAGCCAATGATGATGTCCACTATTTGTTCTATTCACACATAGAACAAGTAGAGAACATCACCCTTGGCTAGAGAAGATACCAAGGAAGTGTCCTATGTCTTTGGGCCATAAAGGTCAAAGGTCGCAATTACATTCTGTCCAAAAACCATTTTGTGAACTAAATATAAGAATTCAATAGTGTTGAAGATACAGGAAAATGTTTGTTTCACAGGTTAAGAATTTACAGTCAGATAGACACCTGTAAAACAATAGATGCAATTTGGCATAAAAATTCAATATAAATATGTATACTAAATTCTAGATGTGGTAAACTCTTACCTTCTCTGCTAAGAGGCTTCCTACTGTTGTCCTGTAAATAGATGTTAAATAATAATTTAACTTTTAATGTTTCCATCAGTTTTCGTGCATTCTGATTAGCTGAATTTTTTTTTTTTTATCAATGAAAACATTTTTGAGTATGCATCTATACTGTATACTGTAAGCTGCCACAAAAAGTATTCCCCTAAGAAATCTATCAATTATTGACAAAAATATTTACATTTTTACATTTTTTGCTTCATAATATTAAATTATAAGATATGAATAGAGTATTTGTTGGTTTCATGGAGGAATGAAATTAAAAACCTTATCACACTCATGTATGAATCTGCTTCATACAGTGTGATAAGGTTTTTAGTTTCATACTTCCATGAAATCAACAAATTCTCTCCTCATCTCTTAATTGTTATCTCTTCTGTTCTCAAGCTGAATTAAGGAAATTTCACACTTAACATACTTAACTTACATGTATATGATAGGTGTGTACTCAAAATTTGCTTAATTGAGGAATAAAACCAATTTTTCATTAGAATACAGGGCTTGAAAATTCTTGAAATTTCTACTCATCCTGCTATACAAGAGAATATAGTGATACAATAATTTCATAAGTGAAATCTTGCAAAATCCACTCATCCTGCTTATATAGACAAAGAAGGAAAAATCATGCAGGACAATCGGACGAGTACAATTTTCAAGCCCTGGAATAATAGGAATCTCAGTAGACATAACCAAGATATAATTGCTTGCGACTGTAAAATATGTCAAGTCCTGCAATAATGTTGAAAGTATTAAAACAAACTACAGAACACTTCATTCTACAACATACATTTACACTTTAGCCATTGAAATAATCTGACCATTTTATTTGGCTTAACCCTTTCCTGTTTTACAAAATTTTGGACCTGTCCAAATTCAAAGATTTTGCAGACGAAAATTTAAAGTAGATTTAATTTGAAAAATAACCATTCAGTAGGGTAGAAAATAGTGTGGTAAAAGAAGAAATTGCTTGTCAGAAGCAATTTCTTCTTTTTTCACAATGTTTTCTCAATCATAAAATTACAGGCACGTAAAAAGCAGGGATTAAACAGCAAAGGGTTAAAACATGGAAGATCAAAATCATTTAAGAAGATTTACGATTTACACCGACAATGTTTTGCTTAAATACTCATGATTTCACTGAATAATGAACAAACATAATTTGAAGTGTGAGAATAATTCTATTGTAATTGCCTTTGTATTAAATGGCACTTATAATAGTATTGCACTGACCCCCCAATAGGATTTAAAGTACATTTCATTTTTTACTTTTTACAAATGTCATCTTCCAGGTCAAACAACAAAATGTTGAAATTTTATTTGCTTGTGACATTGACTAGATTGACTGATTGGTTCAAGTATAAAAGCCTTTCAATGTGATTTTAAATTGTAAAAGGGGTGCTTTCAAGAAAACAAGCATAGGAAGGAAAATATCAGTATTGTCCCCATGTATTGTCACTTTGATTATGAGCTAGCGAGAGGTATTATGAGTTTGGTTCAAATCCCTGGCAATGTCAACTCTGCAAATTGGGAAATTAGTTGCTTGCCTAAAATGGAGAACATGACATCAGATTTCAACCAAAATGTAATTACAGCTTCTTTAAAGAAACTCTTTTCTTGGATTAATGAAGAAAAATGCATGTATTACATGTATACCCCTGATGCAAAAAGTCAGTATCTGAGCATAATTTAGCAAGTTGGACTCACCACTCTACAAAGAGACATCAATTCAGTATTTTATGCTTTGGAAGCATAAAAAGATTATTAGCCATATGATTATTAGCCATTCAACTAAGGTTTTTCATCCATTATCAACAATAACATACTGAGCTATCATGTATTTACAAATAAAGCATGAATTTTACATGTTATATATTAGCTTAACCCATTACCATACACTATCTTTTTGACACCCTTTAAGGTAAAAGCATCGGAAAAAACATTTTCTGCAATGATTCAAGAAATTGCTTTTAACAATCAATTTCTTCAATTCAATCTATACTTGTTCCTAAAACAGAAAGATTTTTAGCTCTGCTGTTTTTGAAGAAAACCTGAGGTATTAAATTTATGATCACCTTGGTGTCATTTGTGTTGGCGGTACAAACTTTAACCTTGCTCATAACTTTTGAATTGTAGGTGATAGAGCCTTCATCTTTCACATTATTAATGCTTGGCACAAGACCTTTCTGACGTTTCTGTAGGTACCAAGTTCAATGTCATCAGTCAAGGTCGTTTTTCAAGGTTAAATTTCTTTAAAAAATTAAATCTTGGTCATAACTTTTGAATGGTAAGTCAAAGATCCTTCATATTTCACATGATCATTGCTTGGGACAAGACCTTTCTGTAGGTACCAAATTCAAGATCATCAGTCAAGGTCAAGGTCATTTTTCAAGGTCAAATTTCTTTAAAAAAAAAAAAAATAACCTTGGTCAAACTTTTGAATGGTAAGTCATAGAGCCTTTATATTTCACATGATCATTGCTTGGGACAAGACCTTTCAGCAGGTTTCATGTTCAAGGTCATCAGTCAAGGTTGAGGTTAATTTTCAAGGTCAAATTTCTTTAAAAAAAAATTACCTTGGTCATAACTTTTTAATGGTAAGTCATAGAGCCTTCATATTTCACATGATCATTGCTTGGGACAAGACCTTTCTGTATGTACCAAAATCATATATTTGCATTTTCCTGAGAAATAATAAACAGCTGAGCGCTGGCACCAACTTGCAGTACTCGTGTTAAATTTTTATCATTGAAAAATTGTCTTCATCTGCCTTAAAATTGGACCAGTCTTATAATTTGTTGTCTGGTAAACGGTAGTGTCATATTTTGGTTACAAACAAATGAAAAAATATGGTGAGTTGATTGTGGATAAAATTGCTGAAAAAAGTTTGATAACAATTTTTTTTTCCTACAGTGTTTTTACCAGACAGTGTGCATTCTAGACAATATTAGACAAATATTCTATATTAAGTTTCAAGAGGACTGTATCTGATATATCTCATATGAAAACAGCAAAGGGTTAGCATGTTCAATTTCACGGGCTAAAAAAAAGAGGGAAAAGGTGAGACAATGATGGAATGGTCATTCACTCCACTAAGATCACAAAATATCCGGATGGACCCTTTTATGCATGACACCAGTCTCAAGTGACCTAAATTATGACACTTAGAATTTCCCAAATACCAATGAATTTTATCAAATCATCTGGAACAAACAATAACAACGACATAATTAAATAGCGAAAATGGGTGTGCATTGTTATGACATACTTCCCGCTGCCACAAACTCCCATGACAACAATTATCATCTCTGTAATGTCTGGTGATATCAGACAAATCGAAAGTACATTGGACACGATCCCATTTTGTTTACATTCCAAAACGAGGCAATGCGGAAGTATGTTTCTAGGCCGTGCGTGCTTTCATTAACATAATAAATGCAAAGTTTTAACTTCGTGCATTCATCACAAAATCAATAGATCGATTTTACCAGTTTCTTTGTCCAACTTAAGTACCGCTTTTTAGGTTTTAATTAGCCTAATTGGACATTCGCGCACCTGCAGTGACCTTGACCTCACTCAGGAAGTCATGTGATCTAAAACCTTTTTATTTAGCGGCTAGCCAAGAAACGTTCGTGTTTTTTAGCGTCACTTTACCGGTGCCTTTAAAAAGGATTAACTATGACTCTTTTTCGGAAATCTAAGAGTAAAGGGGATTTGCAACAAGAGTTCCAGACCACTGTCCGATTCCTGGACGACTCAGAACCGATCCAGCTGCAAGTTACGGTAAGTTACGTGTGAAAGTATAAATTTTAGATTTCACCTGTCAAACTCGTGTATTGAATACATTCATGTGTGCAACGAGGCGTGAAAGTGATAAAAAACGTTCTAGATAGATATTATTCAAGGCCAAATGTATTACATTTTATCGACTAAATCTTTGACCCCGAGGCAAAAATACCTGTGGCTAGACTTCGGACCAATCTCAAATGTTAGATTCTATGTTGATAACATTGTGGGAAAGGTTTATATTCAACTGTTCACTTTTTTACAGATATTTACATAGGGCAATCCTTATGTAAAATATTAAATAGTAAATAATGATAATAGATATATAATTCAAAATTAAAAAATAATACAAATTTGGAAATAATACAATACCTATAATTATACAGAAACGGGGTAGATTAGAAGTTGCTTTTTCAAAAAAAGCTTATTTATTTTAATTTTAGAAAAGACGTCGTTTGTCTAACAAATATTTTGCAAAAAGGTCTTCGTTGTCATAGCCATATTGTCCAAAACGAAAAAAAATCATTTTTAGATGAAACATTACTTTTGAAACATAGAAAAACTGTGGCTGATCCTGGTTTCCTAGAGGGTGGGTGGATTCCAAGCAAAAGATTATTGGATTCGTTTTCCTTAGCTGCCTCTAACAATTTCTCTACAAAAACACAAAAAGGTTACAGAAGGAGAACAACTTTTATTTGCCAAAATCCCTCTGGATCCACTGCTTAACCCTTTGCTGTTTAATCCCTGCTTTTTACGTGCCTGTGATTTTATGATTGAGAAAACATTGTGAAAAAAGAAGAAATTGCTTCTGACAAGCAATTTCCTCTTTTTCCACACTATTTTCTGGTGTCCTGTCAACTCGGCCTGTTTAAAACTCGGCCCGCGTAAAACTCGGCCTGTGTAAAACTCGGCCCGTCAACTCGGCCTGTATATAACTTATATAGTGTATAGCCTAGTAAATGGATATATAAGCACACTTATCAGATGGTTAATCAATGTGTGCAGTGTACTTAAAGGAGGTGCAAATTCACAGTTGATGACTAAAATCTACGATCTTCATATTTGATACGTATATAACTTGTCATCTTCTTTTGTGCTTAAAAAAAACAAACAATTTGAGTAAAAAGTAAGATTATTATTATTAAAAACCATTTTTAACGAGTGATTATTAAATAATTAATATTTATTAATTATTAAAAAAAGCACATTAGGTCCCCAAAATATTTATATTTCATCGTCATACATGTACCTATATACTATATAACAGGCCGAGTTGACGGGCCGAGTTAACGGGCCGAGTTATTCACAGGCCGAGTTGACTGTGAACCCTATTTTCTACCCTACTGAATGATTATTTTTCAAATTAAATCCACTTTAAATTTTCGTCTGCAAAACCTTTGAATTTGGACAGGTCCAAAATTTTGTAAAACAGGAAAGGGTTAAAGGTAATCAAGTGTTTGAAATGAAAGTATCTCAACAAAATGTTTTAAATGAGCTTGATTTCTTAAAACTACCTTTACTCGAATAGTTTGATTTCTTAAAACTATCTTTACTCGAATGATTACAAAAGGTACATGGTTTGAAAAGAGATTGATTTGTCAACTTGCTACGGATAGAGATACTTTTCTTAATGCAATTTTAATATTTGAACATTACTTAGACAAACAGTTTGTTGTAGGTACTCACTGAAATTTTGAGATGAAAAAAGATAGTTGAAAATGGAATCAGATTATATGGTCTTATTTAGATCTTTCTTTAAAGTTCACCATCCTCATAATATGAATAAAAACCTTTGCCAAATTGCTGTAAAATCAAATGGCTAATAGCACTGCATAGATTTTTATTTTGAGTATTTTCTCTTTGAAAACACAATTAAGTCTTATCTTTGTCCATACCTCCTGTCAATGCAAGCAAACTCCGCATTCGGCATGACAAGGAATAAAGCTTTGATTTTGTTTTTCAGCTCTCTTTTGCATGCATGATTCAAAATGTAGGTGTTACTGACTAATGATGCTGTCAGCAAAAAACTTGAGAAAGATAAAAAATCCTTTGAGGAATGAATTTTCAAGTGTTAAAATAACTTGTGTTGAAGAGGTTACCATTTCATCTGATTTCAAAGTTGAAAATATACTTGCAACTTTATCTTGTCTTACATTGCATGGTCTGAAGCAAAGAAAAGTTAAAATGAAACTGTGAATATATTAAGAATATCTTGATACCTTCATGATACATTAAATGTGAAGATAAGTCAAAGTGTTAAGGATTCTGAATCATACAGATTTAGAATGGCCCTTGATGCAGTAAAGATGGGTTGTTTAATTACTTCAGCCTCCCACTGTTTTTAGCTCACCTGAGCACGAAGTGCTCAAGGTGAGCTTTTGGGGTAACTTGATGTCCGTCGTCCGTCGTCCGTTGTGCGTTGTGCGTCGTGCGTCGTGCGTCATGCGTCGTCAACATTTACCTTGTGGACACTCTAGAGGCCATATTTTTAGCCCAATCAACCTGAAAATTGGTCAGAATGATTATCTTGATAAAATCTCGAACAAGTTCGAAATTGGGTCAAGTGGGGTCAAAAACTAGGTCACAGGGTCAAATCTTAGAAAAACCTTGTGGACACTCTAGAGGCCATATTTTTAGCCCAATCAACCTGAAAATTGGTCAGAATGAATATCTTGATGAAATCTCGGACAAGTTCGAAATTGGGTCAAGTGGGATCAAAAACTAGGTCACGGGGTCAATTCTTAGAAAAACCTTGTGGACACTCTAGAGGCCATATTTTTAGCCCAATCAACCTGAAAACTGGTCAGAATGATTATCTTGATGAAATCTTGGACAAGTTCGAAATTGGGTCAAGTGGGGTCAAAAACTAGGTCATGGGGTCAATTCTTAGAAAAACCTTGTGGACACTCTAGAGACCATATTTTTAGTCCAATCAACCTGAAAACTGGTCAGAATGATTATCTTGATGAAATCTTGGACAAGTTCGAAATTGGGTCAAGTGGGGTCAAAAACTAGGTCATTGGGTCAATTCTTAGAAAAACCTTGTGGACACTCTAGAGGCCATATTTTTAGTCCAATCAACCTGAAAACTGGTCAGAATGAATATCTTGATGAAATCTTGGACAAGTTCGAAATTGGGTCAACTGGGTTCAAAATCTAGGTCACAGGGTCAATTCTTAGAAAAACCTTGTGGACACTCTAGAGGCCATATTTTTAGCCCAATCAACCTGAAAACTGGTCAGAATGATTATCTTGATGAAATCTTGGACAAGTTCGAAATTGGGTCAAGTGGGGTCAAAAACTAGGTCACGGGGTCAATTCTTAGAAAAACCTTGTGGACACTCTAGAGGCCATATTTTTAGTCCAATCAACCTGAAAATTGGTCAGAATGATTATCTTGATGAAATCTTGGACAAGTTCGAAATTGGGTCAAGTGGGGTCAAAAACTAGGTCATGGGGTCAATTCTTAGAAAAACCTTGTGGACACTCTAGAGGCCATATTTTTAGTCCAATCAACCTGAAAACTGGTCAGAATGAATATCTTGATGAAATCTTGGACAAGTTCGAAATTTGGTCAACTGGGTTCAAAATCTAGGTCACAGGGTCAATTTTTAGAAAAACCTTGTGGGCACTCTAGAGGCCATATTTCTAGCCCAATCAACCTCAAAATTGGTCAGAATGTTTATCTTGATAAAATCTCGGACAAGTTCGAAATTGGGTCAATGGGGGTCAAAAACTAGGTCAGGGGTCAAATCTTAGAAAAACCTTGTGGACACTCTAGAGGCCATATTTTAAGCCCAATCAACCTGATAATTGGTCAGAATGATTATCTTGATGAAATCTTGGACAAGTTCGAAATTGGGTCAAGTGGGGTCAAAAACTAGGTCACGGGGTCAAATCTTAGAAAAACCTTGTGGACACTCTAGAGGCCATATTTTTAGCCCAATCAACCTGAAAACTGGTCAGAATGAGTATCTTGATGAAATCTCTGAAAAGTTCGAAATCGGGTCAAGTGGGGTCAAAGACTAGGTCACAGGGTCAAATCTAAGAAAAACCTTGTGGACACTCTAGAGGCCATTTTTTAAGCCCAATCAACCTCAGAATTGGTCAGAACGATTATCTTGATGAAATACTCGGACCAGTTTGAAATTGGGTCAAGTGGGGTCAAAAACTAGGTCACGGGGTCAAATCTTAGAAAAACCTTGTTGACACTCTAGAGGCCATATTTTTAGTCCAATCAACCTGAAAATTTGTCAGAATGATTATCTTGATGAAATCTCGGACAATTTCGAAATTGGGTCAAGTGGGGTCAAAAACTAGGTCACGGGGTCAATTCTTAGAAAAACCTTGTGGACACTCTAGAGGCCATATTTTTAGCCCAATCAACCTGAAAATGGACAGAATGAATAATTTGATGAGAACTTTGACGAATTTGAAATTGGGTCAAGTTAGGTCAAAACTAGGTCATTGGGTCAAATCTTAGACAAACTTTTTTAGATTGTTAATTCAGGTGAGCGATTAAGGGCCACTATGGCCCTCTTGTTTAGAAAAAAAAACATAACAAAGTGAAGCATTCTTTGGTAAAATACTGTTTTCATCTTCTCTTTAGTAAGTGTTTTTGAATCTTTAAAGTTTTGCTTCCTTAACCCTTTACAGTTTTACAAAATTTTTGACCTGTCCAAATTCAAAGGTTTTGCAGACAAAAATTTGAAAAGGATTTAATTTGAAAAATAACTATTCTGTAGGGTAGAAAATAGTGTGGAAAAAGAAGAAATTCCTTGTCAGAAGCAATTTCTTCTTTTTTCACAATGTTTTCTCAATAATAAAATCACAGGCACGTAAAAAGCAGGGATTAAACAGCAAAGGGTCAATGAAGATACAATCTTATGAAAAGGTACTATTCATGCACAGATCCAGAGGGGGGGGGGGGGGTGGATTTTTCCTTGAATTTTTGAATAATTTGGTAATCTGGCTATGAAAAGATGTGGAATTCATGTTGCCAATTGTGGTAAAAAATGTAGTAACTACTTAGTCTTTGTTCAATCTGGAGTTTTACTTGGCTTGTTAATGGATTTACACTATATGGGTAAAACAACTATTTTTTTGGTTGCACCCTGCACCCTCCCCCCTACCCCCACCCCTTTAGAAAATTTTAAGTCCTAACAAAAAACATTTGCCTTCACTTTATTGAAATCATGGGTGTGGTGATATACAAATTTTCTCCACTTGTCCATGTTAGGGGGCATGGACATGGACAGGGAAACCTGGATTTCTCTACTTGTCCAGAATCAGAGTAGGTATGCAAAAAATAGTAGATAAATAAATATTGAGAAAACATTGTTTTTAATGGAAAAATGCTAAAACCCAGTCGTGACAATTCTAATGAGTACCAACAACAAAGGGTTTGAGAAGGGACTATTGAAATACTGTACTTGATATCCAAAATACTCTATCTGGTAGCTTTTCTTAAGATCTGCATATGTTTGATGAAACTGTCACAGTCACACAACAATCTGTTACTCAATCAATTCATAATCTTTTGTTGTAAACTGTCAGATGACTGTTACAAACTAAGAAATCATATATCCTATCTGCTGACTAAAATTTGCATACACACAGTCCATGTTGCTCTGGAGACCACATCTATTAAAAGACAATTTGTATGAAGCAACCATTTTCAAAATCTCCTTCTTTAAACAATAAATCCTATAAAACGTAGTTATACTTTTGCCCTGAATATTTTTGTAATTGAATTATATGTTGTTAAAACACATCTAAGTGACATTTTTATTTAGTATACAACAAAGGAGTATTGTTAAGTTTACAATAATAGACAAATTCAGCCAAAAACATGTTCTATATGAATTTTGTAAAATAAAGATGCAATAAGCAACTACATATTCTCTTAAACTACCGCTTAATTTTGTGGTCCCTTACTGCAATTGATCCATGGTACCATATTTCTCCTTATAAACGCTACCGGGAGCTTTACATAACATGGTCAGGGAGCCTTTATTTAGTTTGTTTTTTCTAAATAAATATTGAGATGTATTTTAGGCCCCTCTCCCTGTACATGTAATTTGATATGAATTTCCTCAAATGAATGTTTAGAGGAAATTCATATCAAATAAGCGACTGAGTCTCAATAAGTTCCTAAAATTTAGGCATTTGAAATGGGTTTTCTTAGTAAAAAATGTATGTGTTCTACTACTAGGGAGGGCCCTGGTATTAGAGATAATACGGTATCTGTAATGGAGGTTTGTAGATACAAAAAGGGGGGTAAAAATTGCTGTCCTTGTATTACAATTTTGAACGAATTTCTGCTTGGAAATACTATGATATAAAGGCTATTGAAAGGGTTCAAGGGGAATCCTCTGGATTTGCCACTGCCTTAAGTGATCGCTTAAGGTAGTCAATCTGTTATAGTTCAGCAGCATTTCAGAACGCATGATCTTTCACAATGTTTATGGAGCTTTCCAAGTGAAATCATAAGGAAAATTCTGTTAACACTGTTAAAGTTCATGACTTCTAAAACATTGTGGAACCATCAAAGGTCCACTACCTTAATTCAAATTTTACTGTATTTACTGTTGGTCTTTATAGCTGCCATCATATGGCAGATGGTAGTGCATCAGACTGTCAATCTAGAAGTCCAAGATTCGATTCCTGATTGCAGCACTCATCCTTTCTGACTATTTGTCTCTTACTAATTGGATGATAATCGTAGATTTATGTGAGATAGCAGCTGGAGGCTAGGAAAGGATGTCAAGACAACTAGTTAGAGAAATACCAGGAATCAATTGTTAGGTGCTCCAGCTACTGCAATATAACTTAAAGATTATTGAAATTGGCGTAAAGCTCCATTCAAAGAAACAAAAAAAACTGTTGGTCTTCCTAAACAATAAAAAAAGATGGTTTTTGAGCCTTAACCAGTGCATTTCACCAATAATTAACTTTAGTACAACCAACATTAAAGTAATTAGGATAGAACAATTCAATTGCCTGTAAAGTTTGTACTAAAAACCTCTGAAATGTTTCTCCAGGTAAATTACTAATACTCAGCCACCATAGGTATGATACATCCATGCAAGTCTTGGAATGTAAACATTTCATTGGTTTATAAATATATATTTGACTTACTGTGTAGGAAGCCGGTGTAATGTATATGAATATTTAATGGCTTTTGATAGTCTGCTCAAGTGGTAGAAGAGTCATTCAATGATTGATGGCTTTCCTACTGCAGACTAATTCATTGCTTATCTGTGGGAAATTTCAAACATTTTTGCCTTGAACTTACAACCATGTACCAAATATTTGATGAAAGAAATGTAGTATTGACTGGCACAAAGTGTATTCGATATTATAATGGCACACAATTTTGAAAACGACAAGAACAACAAAATAATCTTGAAAAATCCTTTTCAAACATTGATAATTTCAGAATCCATGAAATGAGTGAGTTTTAAGTGAAATAAAAGGGAGGTAATTGAAAACTGCTAATGTTATTCAGGATGAACAAAAATAGCGATATATATATGACTCCTTTTAATAGGATATGCATACAAGATCTATAAAAAGCTTCCTATTTCTTCAAGAAATTGCGTTTTTTCTATTTATATTCATTTTGATTGTAGCTGTTGATTGTATCTTTTTGAGTAATTTTGGAGTGTTTTTGAGTGAGTGTTTAGAGTGATTGAATGGAGCGCTGAATGAGCAATTTAGTCAATTTCACAATGTAACTAAGTGTTAAATGATATTGCTTATCCATTATCTCTTATCAGAAGTGGGTGAATTTAATCTGACTAGTTAGTGTTTTGCCGATTAACACACCCTGGTAAAGTTTGGCTCAAACCACAGACCTCCGGATCAGGAGTCGGGTGCCTAAACCCCTAAGCCACCGAAGCAGTCAACAAAGCTTTTGACATTTTGATGACAAAAAAGCAGATTTTGATATTGAAATTGATCCCTCTATAGTATAGAGTGTAATTTCCATATTGAAATGATCATCCCTCCATAGATGTGCTAAGTTCTGAACCAATCATCAATGATGGACAGTGATCTGTAATTAACACATTATGAGTTCAAAACTATTCCAAATGCCTGTGAACACAAAGAAATTTATGAGTCTTTTGAACTGACCGATCTCTATTGTGGTCACTGGCTAGGAAATTGACATTGCAAGGCTTTTATGACCCCTCATGGAATCGGATGCCATATGCTCTTAACAGAAGCACAGACAAGAGGGGGTAAAGCCAATCTTAAATGTTTATTTCTCAATGAAACCATATGTTGTGGGTACTCATTGGAATCGTCTTGTAGAGACGATTCCTATGAGTACCCACAATGTAGGGATTGTGCTAATATTATTGAAATACTTTGATCAGAAATTCAAAATACCCCCTTCTATCTGTAGCTTTGTCTTAATAAGGCACTGTTGATGTCCAATGGAATGATGCGGGTCCATCAAAGAATCATTTGGTGTTAGTATCTGTATGATTATTGATTTTTAATTCTCTCCATTATTGACAGGCAGGCTTTTATTAACATGGTGAAGCATCATCAAACCTTGTAATAGGACACCGTCATGACAGAAGCTAAGTCCTTGTCCTATGGGAGATTATGGGATTTGTGATGGGAGTTAATATGTATCCTTAAATACCCTCTCTATCTATAGCCATGTCTTAATAACATGCTGTTGATGTCCAATGGAATTGTGCGGGTCCACCAAACAATCATTTGGCGTTTGTATCTGCATGACTATTGATTTTTAATTCTCTCCTGTTATTGACAGGCAGGCTTTTATTAACATGGTGAAGCATCATCAAAGCTTGTAATAGGACACCGTCATGACAGAAGCTAAGTCCTTGTCTAATGGGGGATAGTGGGGTTTGTGATATGAGACAATATCGATGGGTCAGTGCAACACTATTGTAAGTGCCTATATATTGAGACACACTTACAATAGTGTTGTACTGACCATCTACATGACTCTTTAAAGGGAGAATTTTAGGGTATTTTGTGAGTTTCTGATCAGAATATAACAACAAATCCTTTAATCAGACATTTTCATGATAAAAGCCCTTGTCTTCAAATCCTGTGGGACTGGATTTTTGACCTTTACAGGGCTTCATATATAAGGGGTATTCTGGATACAGATATTTCATTGAAGCTCACACAAAATGTGCTTTGAGATGATTCATTTCCGTACAAACAAGACAATTTTTTTGTTGAGAAAGAAGAATTTTAGACTTGCTCTATCCCAGAACCTCTGCATGTACACTATAAAGGATCCTTTTGGGTGGTCCTTTTTTGCATGACAAGGCACATTGTTTATTTTGATAACATAAGCCTCACTGGGTAAGAAACTGAGTTTGGGTTTGTATTTTCCACTTGCATAAAAAACAATTATGCCTTGCCGTAATTATGCTTCAATAATGTTGCATCCATGACCAGAGGCAAAGAAAAACATCAGTCTATCCATCATTATACAATAAAAATTTATGGTAGATCTTATTTATACTTTTGAAATTCAACCAAGTGAAAAATATGTATACAACATTTTTAGTTTTTCTTGTCGATTTGTATTTGGGTTTTCACATTGTGAGTTCTTAATCCTAATATAATTCTGAATAAAAACAACAGCAAAATTACATTTAAATCTAAGAACTCAAATCTATTTATGCAGTTGAATTTAATATGAATTAGTATAGAATTTCAAAATAATTTTGAAACTTTTCTGACTAAAAAAAATCAGGTGGTTTAGACAAATATCAGACTGCACATATGTACAGTCTGATCTTTGCCTATACCTCCTGCCAAAGCAGGGAT
This sequence comes from Fragum whitleyi, assembly GCA_948146395.1. Lineage (NCBI taxonomy): Eukaryota > Metazoa > Mollusca > Bivalvia > Cardiida > Cardiidae > Fragum > Fragum whitleyi. The sequence goes on from OX411543.1 coordinate 77,325,873, forward strand.
ATTCTGGGTTTAGCATGACAAGGGTTAATCCATCTTGTTGATGTAAAATAATTTAATTCAATCTTGTTGTTTCATTAAACAAAATACAGGTTTTTGAGAAAGAAATACTCGTCCCACTGGACCTTGCACCTCACATGCAGCTAGTACTTGCTGTGTCTAAAGCAAGTTTTACTCATCAGATGGGCTCGTGTTTGACCCTTAAACCAGGGGTTTGACCCTCAAAAATCTGAAAACCTTTTAAATTGACCCATAGAAATTTCTTCCAAGGGGGTCATTCGGACCCCCTTGTTTAAAATTTACAAGAGTCAAAACAGGATGAATCTTTCATATTATTTAGAATCAATAACTTACTTCATAATTTCATACTTCTTGACAAGAGAAGGTCAACTGATACAGCATAGGTGTACTCACAAAATATGCTTTTTCTGTTGTTTTGATCCCTTTAAAATCAATTTTGACCAAAAGAATTTCATGAGTAAGAAGTCAATGACTCCCTAATTTCAGAACACTAGCACAAGCCCTGGATCATCAATTGTTAAAACCAACCCTAGCACCAAATTTTTTCATGATGAATGTGAAAATAGATTGTATTTACATTGTATTATGTTTTACAAAAACATGCTTATTTTGAAGTGCTTAAATCTAGTCAAACTTTTGGACTCTGGTCTTTAAGGCATATATTTGGAGAAGTTCCCTGCAAAAATATTTGAGATTAAAGATGAAACTGGCCTGGTAAATAAATGTCCCTGGAATACCAAAGTTATGATTAATAATATGATGCCTGGTTGAATGGCTGAATGTAACAGCTGTGGGGATATTATTATAATAACACTTTTTATAAGAACACTTTTTTGGTCATCTCTTGTATACATGGGCTGTCTTAAGAAATAAACTTATTGCATAAACAAGGCTTTTTCCAAGTTCTTTGGGAAAAGGCCCCTAGTAATCATTTGGGAAAAAACTATCCACAAAATTGCAATATTGGGATTTTTTAGGTATAACTGTTTGAGTTATTTCTTGCTAACAGTTACAATTTTTTTTAGAGAAAGCCTTTTTCCTACATTTTTTAAAGTGAACAAAACACATATTCATGAGTTCAAGTAACAAATGTGGCAGAAATAAGTTGTTTGGTTAATTCCATTTCTCTAAATTGGGAATTTTTCCCCAAATTGGGAAGAATTTTGGAACCTTTTTAATGGGGAATGGGGCCTTTATTGGGCCCCTGAGAGATAGCAGAAAAAGCCCTGATAAACATGTGTTTTCAGAAAGTAGAATTAAAGCTGGCTTTAATCTCATTATAATGTTGAAAATGTATATGGAAACCTCAGCAAAATTAATCAATTATGGCAGTGGAAGCGCACAATTGGACCACATTATTATTCTGATATAAATGATCAAAATTCTACATAGGGCAGAGATACAAGTAGAGGGGTATTTTAGATTTCAAATTAAATTATTATACCTCTAAAACTATGTATTGGGGTCAGTTTGTCTGTTCATTCATTTGTCCATCTTTCCATTCATTTGTTGGTTGGTCAGTCGGCATATTTTTTACCGTATGTAGCTTTTTCTCTTTGCCTAAATTTGATAGCAACTTATGAGCAGATATCATTCAAACTTACTAGATGTGATACTTTAGTATCAAGCAGAGATTTGGGAGTGAAATTTTGTTTATGATCCATTGAATTTTGACAAAGTTATGAACCTTTGATGGAAAATGGCTTTTTATTATTGAAGACAGGCTTGCCTGTCTTTCAATATAGGGATCGTCGCCATCGGATTTTGCTAACATACTCATACATGTGTCATTGCGCTCAAAAAAGTAGACCCATTCATAAAAACCCGCGGCAAAAATAATCGCTAGTGTAGTAATATAACGTAAAATTTTGGTGCTGACCTAAATTCTGGCCGGGACCTCAAAGGAGTGAGCACGTGATCTATGCATGAGTCGCCTGCAGAACCCTGTTTGCATTGGCAAGTGGTGCTGTTTTAGGGCGTTTTAAGCTGCAATCTTTTGCATTTGCTCCAAATATTCAATTGCATCTTACAACTGTTTTTATGCATTGGCAAACTATTTTCAGCTCCCCATCATAGACTCGTTATTTCTCGTTAAATCGTGCGTTTGTGTGTCCTCATGGTTGCTTTATTTATCCGTCTCCCGGGCATGTCGTAGTATAAATGGATAAATACTAAAACAGCACAAGGCTATTTGAATAAACTCGTACAGTAAACCCTCAGATTTTCCTAGGTTTGAATTTTTACTTGGATTCACGGAGAAATCATCTTGAGGACTTTTCAAATTACTTTATTATTAGGCTTGTTTTGTCTATCCATATTGTACGGCCTGTACAGTTGTACCACGCATGGACATAATGAATCTTCAAAGTATAGCATATTCATTTGTAGTGAAAGTGCAGTTTCGATTTGTAACCATCAATGATTGTTATATATTTTTTATTCCCATTCAAGAGATCTTTTCAAAACGCTACAATTTTCATTCCAATTGTTAATATTCAGTCCTGTCTTCAATTCAGGCCTTTCAGGCCTTTGATTGTTGACAAGCACTTGAAGGGGGGTATTAGTCAGCTTTAGTTTAGTTTCAATGATACTTACGCAAATCCTGAATTGTGGTTACTAATTGGTATCATTGTGTCAAGAGTACCAACAACATAGATAACCTGGCATAACCCCCCTCTTATCTGTAACTCTTTGTTAGGGTTGGGGTCAGTGTTGATTGTGATCTTTAAACAGTATGGTTTTGTTGAAACTCCACATGTGGCAAGATTGGCCTTGTTTATTCAGACCATAATTTTGCAAAAAAAAAAATAAATTATTAATGGTAATTATTAATGGCATAATAAGGGTTAAATAGGTAATAGGACTTCAAAGGGCCTCCTCTGAAAACAATCATTAAGTAATAATGATTATTTCTCTGTAATAAAAATAGTCTGCTGGTTTTGATCTATGATAAATTATAAGCCAACTCTAAATGATCACCATAAAACTCAACAGTTTTTCTGACTGAGATTGAAATAACTTTATTAACATTGCTATGAACTATGTTAGCTAGTGGCAGTTTATAGCAAGGATGGGTTTGATTATTTTATAGAACCCTGATATAATATGATTGAAAAAATGTTCAAAGCAGCAATGAACCCCATACAAATAACAGACTGGTCAGGCAGTTTACTCTCTGATAATCCATTTAATTACAGATGTATCAATTTATTATATCGATGCATTTTATCCATGGAGCATCGCAGTTACCCTAATGTGTATGAGGGAGAGGAGCAATACAGGCCATATGAATCCTCTTATTTTATCCTCATTCGATGGCTCAGTGCTAAACAGTTGTAACTGCCTATGTATTTATAGGCAGTTACAACTGTTTAGTGCTGAGCGAAGCCTTGTGCCGATGTAAAACTATCTAGAACCTGTCATCGGTATGAAGAAATGCCTTGTTAGGGATAATTAGTAGGTAATTAACTGACACTGGCTACTCACTGTGGACTAATTAATGTCCATACAATGTGTCATGCAACCTTTGATGTGTTCATTTGAGGACACTTGAAATTGCGGCTTCTTTTTGGACAAAAATATGTGTATTTATGTGCTAAATGTTATCAATGAAGATCTGCATGTTGACCATGAAAAAAAGTAGAGGACGGACACCCAACTTAAGATCTGGGTCCATTTAATACTCAAATCTTTTATAGAGTCCTTGGTCTAGTGGTAAATGGACATAGGCTTTGGGATTTGAAGGTTCAGCAGGGATGTGAAATTCCTATGTTAATTTTGTCCAACAAGGCTTCTCTTATCACTTGAACATGCCTATGCCATTTGTCCATGAATTCCAAATCCCTCTGGCCTAGTGGTTAATTCACTGTTCAAATTTGGATGGCTCTGTGCAAAACAGTTACAACTGCCTTTATACTTATAGGCATTTACAACTGTTTTGCGTGGAACCATCTATGTGATGCAACAGATTTAGTTCAGTTTATTAATCCTGCTTGGCCCCCTTGATGAAATGGATCTAGAATGACATGCGCATATATACTCATGTGAGAGATTATAAAAGGATGTGCAGATATTACTGCATACCGTATTTCTTATGTTACATTTTATTTCCCATAAATCTATTTGACCCCGATCTTTTGTTATTTGAATTCTTTTTATACTGGTTAACAGCTGTTGAAACAGAGCAATTGGTAGTGTGTCTGCCTCCAAATTATGGAGTCCTGAGGTGGGTTGGTTGGAGCAAGATGAAAAATTCGTAATAATGAGATCTTCTGTAAAAATACCAGGAACCATAAGGTGCTCCAATTTGAAAGCGGCGTAAAACCCCTTTCAAACAAGCACATTTGTGAAGATGACAATGAACAAGGAGAATGATGAATTCTTTGGACCCCGTGGATGACAGTTATGAACAGAAACCTCTCTCTGAGTAACATCATTCCCTACTAAGGGTCTGTTTAACTAAAGATCTTACTATTACGGTAATTTTTTGTGCAAATCAAAAAGTTGCTTATACAGTAGTGATACAATAAGGAATTGTGCCACGCATCATCTCAATGGAATTGTCTTCTTAAGACGATTCCAAAGAGGTATTGAAAGGCAGAATCTAAAAATGAATAGAAAAACCAGGTACAATTTGTGATTTTGACTTTCAATTAATTTTTTCGTGAGAAATAAAACGGACCCTTGATCTATGAAAAAGTTGGTGGTAATAAATGCTTAAAAAAGAAGTAGGACCAATATCAAGTTTGTTGATTTTGATATGTCCTAGTTTCAGGGGATGAAATACTATCTGGTCAAACACAGTTGGAAAATACAGTGGTCTCGCGTTACCTCGAGAGGGCGAAATCTCGAATTCATGCGAAAGCTCGAGCTCGCTTTCCGGTCCCGACGAGTCTTACTCTATTTTTTGTTGGTTATTACTGCACTTACTCGAACGCGCGATCGCTCGATCGCTCGAACAGCAATCTCAGTCCCGTAGTTAAATTTTACTGCATTCTCTCAAGCAAAGGGGTTCGCACCTATCTGGCATTTTCTGTTATGCATCAAAATTAACTTACAGTGCGTATTTGTTATTTCATCCCATCGTAAAGAATACCTTCAGGCCTTTTCACAGGGTCACACCGAGGCAGACAACTTGTTTTCACACCCTTTTGTATGCCACACTTATTCAATTTTAGGGTGTAAATGACGGGAATTTAATGATCAGAAAATAATTAAGAGACTTTGAAACAATCATAATTTAAGGGTACATTTTTTCGAATGTTCATTATCATTTTTAAAAGACTATCATCCAGCAAAATATTCATCTTTATAACGAAATATATTGACGATTGCCCCCCGAAACATCATAACAACACTCTTTTCAGCTGTAGTTTCAATGTTTCGGTCGCCAATCGACAGTGTTCGGTATCAAAACGTGATCAATGAAAAATGCGTCTTTTTAAATTGTCTTGAATCCCGCTTCACTGTTTATTTTGTTATCTAATGAACAAAACTTTTTGATAAGTTTCAGAAAAAATATAAAAAAGTTTGTAAACTTCTTTCTTTATTAAAAGATGCCATTAAAGGAAACACTCTGACAATTTAATTATATTAGGTACAGAGGGAGTTAGCTCTTAGGAAAACATTGTGAGAAAAGGAGGAATTGTTGCAACATCTCCTATCTTCTGACTGATAAAAGGTCTAAAATTTTGTCATTCAGCAACGATAACTACAAAAATATTATAAGGAAGAAATTACAAGCTTGTTATAGTGCATCTCATTGAAATTGCCAAATCTAACATTGTCATTTCAATAGCCTATGTACTGAGAACAAACACCACTTACATTGACGCCGACGCCTTCATCGATTTTTATATATTTTTCTCTTTTGAAACGTTAAGATTTGACCAAAATAAATCGCCTGATTTTATAAATCCTTTTAAATCAGAGTAATATATTTCGTAAAACTATTCCTCGAGGAGTATTTACAAATGTACTGCATATTTTGAAGGCAAACTATGCAAATAAGGTTTAAAAAGAAGTGAAACGTCTTCATAGATGAAACTTTTGCTTACTGGCATTAACTCGAATCATGCGATGACTCGAGCATATTGGTCGGTCCCGTGTGTGTTCGAGTTATCGCGAGACCACTGTAATTGAGAATTTCATACTTTGCATAAATTATCGAGTTTTGAAGTTTAATACGGTAACCACCCATTTTCTAGATGCTTGATCAAAAAGTTGATTTAATAGATTTAGCTTAAAACCTGACTCCAAAATAAACAGTAAATGACATAGAAGAAATTTCTGAATGCACTTACAGCAAAGAATAGATGTACAATATTGAGTAAGTGATCAAAGGTCAATTTTGTCTATACCCTGTTCACTTAGCATTGCACATCTAAACTGCATCATTTTCTCCTATTCTTTAATATTCAAATTCTATACAGAATGAACCAGGTACACTGGTGAAATTAAAGCAGGGTTTTAGTCTGATATCAAGAAAACGGGGTCCAAAGGACTCGACCATTGGGATCTTAGGGGTCCTTCATTCGGTTTGGCAGTCCCTGCTTTAGATAAAAACTACTTATTTTAGAGCAATGATATAGTTTTCCTGTGCCTTTAAGGCTATTCCCTGTTTAAAAGTTACGAAATTGTTGGATACTTATAATTACTTAGCTCTCAACTTCAGGAAAGAATTGAAGACTGTTTAAAACAGTCTTCAATTCTATTCTGATGTTGATCTCTAGAGTGTCCATATGACTCATATAAGATAGTTTTTAGGGTCCTGGCTGCTTATTTGGGAGTCTCAGACTCGCAAAACCTGCGTCCCTTAAAACCCTGTTATAGATTGGCAGATTGTTCAAATTTGAGGGGTCAGTGCAAAACTATTTTAAGTGCCGAATGATATGCAGTTCCGTCAGTATGTAACAGACCTTTAAAGGCGCATTTTTGGCCATCGTTTAGTAAATATGTTTTGATAAGAGAAACAGGCAGAAAATGAATATCATTGGTTGTCAGAAAAATTACGCTCTTTGTTATACGCCCGAAGGGTGGTTATGTTATGGCCCCGGTCGTCCGTCTGTCCATCCGTCTGTCCATCCGTCTGTCCGTCCGTTAGCAATTTTTGTGTGCGTAACTCCTCCTAAACTATCAATGGGAATGAGCTGAAACTTGGCACAATTACTCTCTATCATGTTTAGTTGTGCATAAGACCTTTGAAATTTAAATCGCTCCAGTCATTTCTAAAAAATCTTGAACTATCTGCCCTTGAATTTAACGAAAATCACTGTTTTTTGTGTGCGCAACTCCTCCTTAACTATCAATTGGAATGGCCTGAAATTAAATACAATTACTCCCTATGATGTCTAGTTGTACATGAGACCTTTGAAATTCAAATTGCTCCAGTCATTTCTGAGAAATCCTGAATTATCTGCCCTTGAATTTAACGTAAATCACTGTATTTTTATCACTATATTCTGCGCGCAGAAATCCTCCAAAAAAACCAATTGCATTGAAAGGAAACAAGACACAATTACTCTCTATGATGTCTAGTTGTGCATAAGACCTTAGAAATTCAAATGGCTCCAGTTATTCCAGAGAAATCTTGAATTATCTGCCCTTGAATTAAACAAAAATCACTGTTTTTTGTGTGCAGCTCCTTAACTATCAATTGAAATGAGCTGAAACTAGCCACAATTACTCTCTATGATATAATAAGACTTTTCAATTCAAAATGCTCCAGTCATTCCTGAGAAATCTTGAATTATCTGCCCTTGAGTTGAATGAAAAAAAAAATGAAAAAATGTCAGCTCACTTTCTCCTACATTTTGGATGGGAATGAAAGGAAACTTGCCACAATGACTCTGTAGGTTGTCTATTTGTGCTTAGGACTAAATATTTTTCACATGTTAACTAGTTCCTAATTTATCTGCCCTTTTCTTCACAAAATAGTTTAAAATTACATATTTTTTTTGTGTGTGTGTGCACAACTCCTACAAATTTGATTGGATTGAAATGAATCTTGCCACAATGTAACCCTGATATTTGGTTGAACTTAAGACTTCAGAAATTCAAAAGCTTGGGTCTTTCTTGCATTATCTGCCCTTGAATTGTTTGAATTTCACTATATATCTTTTGTGAGCACCTGGTCCACTTTGAATTGGAATGAACTGAAACTTGCAAAATGACTGTTTGGGGTATAGTTGTGCATAAAACCATTTTCATTTAACACTCAAAGGGTCATACTATGTTATGGCCCCAGTAGTCTGTCTGTCTGCAATTTTTCTAGTTATCATTCAAGCTCACGTTTCTGACAAGCCAAGGTTACTGACAAGCCCTATCGGCGTATATGCGCCGCTCTGCGAAGCTCTTGTTCTGTACTTGGAATCCAGATTAGCCTGGACATATGGGCAATCTTATCTTAGGCTCCACTATCTGTTTGTCTTCTTTGACCAAAAATTGGGTCTAGACTTAATTAAAGGCCTTCATGCTTTGATATGAGTCTGATATAGCAAATATTTTTATTCTGCATGACAAGGATTTATATGATTGTGTCATTCTGATGTTCAGAAATGTTTTGTATTATGATTGAAGTGATTTATCTTGAAGAAGCCGCCACAATGCCTTGGTTATCGTAATGTCGTAAGGATATTGTTGACCTAGACTGATAGTATGTCGTGCCAAAGTAAATAAACTGTATTCATGTTTAATATTGAATGAACATTGACATGATTCAAAAAAGCTTTTTCTTTGGTATCGTCTAGTGAAATTATACTAGGTTATGCAGTTGGATAATCCTTGCTTTCCCTTATAACTTTTTGGTTGCATAAGGACAATATGGATGGCTCAGTGCAAAATAGTTGTAACTGCCTATATGTTTATAGGCAGTCTCAACTGTTTTTGTGTTGATCCATCGATTACTGTAGCCGCCATCATAGCGCAGTTTGTGGCACGCCTGACTGTCAATCTAGAGATCCCTGGTTCGATCCCGGATGGCAGCACTCATTCTTTCCGATTATTTGTCTCTCACCAATGGGTTGAAAATGGTAGACCTACATGAGATAGCAGCTGGAGTTTTGGAAAGGATGTGATGATTGTACTGGTGAGAGAAATACCAGGAAACCATTGTTAGGTACTCCACGGGCCACAATATATATGAAAAAATATTGAAAGCGGTTGAAAGAACTCCATTTTATCAATCCGTTCAATTGATTTCTGTATTATTATTCAATTTCCCAGATTCCTCACATATTTTATATATCACCAAGGGCCTGACAAAATACCTGTTTAATCTATGACAACACTTCAAACATAATATGATTACCTATCGTGTCCTATCCTACATATGACAGGCACTATCATTAAAATTAGGTTGACCTAGACATTTGACCTTGTGTTGACCCCCCATTGACGACTTATCGTAAAGTTTGTACCTAGTTGACAAATTCTTTATTGTTTTAACCTTATCCTGCTTTTCACAATATTTTCTGATTTACAAAAAGATTTTGCTGATAGTGTAGGCCAAGATTAGCCTGCACCTACATGCAGTCTGAGCTTGGCTCACACTACCTGCTTTCTACTTGTTATTTGTCAAGCCAGTTCAAATGACCCTAAGATTGGAAATTTCTCTATTAGAATAAAATTGTGACCGGTCTTGTGAAAAATCCATCTTGGAACTTGGTAAAATAAACAATTGAAAAAGAGATGGGTTCCAAAATGGGTCAACCAAAGGTTACATTTCAAAAAGTATTTCACTGGAAGGTAGAATAATCATTCTTTTTTCAGAAAATGGTCCAAATGCGAAAAGTTTCAATCCTGGTCAGTATGCCTAATTTAGGCGGTGTGACTAGGATCCAAACTTTCCACATAACCCAGATGGCTCCTTTTTGCGTGATAGTTCACAATTAGAATTCAGCAGCATAAGCATAATTACTTGACACGCTTGGGTATTTCTTTTTATTCAGGAGACAGGATTATGACTCCTTTCTAAATCTGGGATCCCTGCTTTTTATGCTGCTAGTTGAGCAATTGAACTGAAGCATCAATAGACCTTCTACCATAACAGTGCTCTCAATAAGCGGACGTCGACGTAATATACGTCCAGAATTTCAGAAATTACGCCCGGAAAATCAAACCCGGGCGTAAAAAAACGTCCGAGATTCGAGGAAAACGTCCTGTAATTCGACCCCGGACGTTTTACGAATTTACCTAATAAAGGATTTAACGTAAGTCTACACGTGCAAAAAATCGATAATCAACGCGAGCATACACATTATAGCTGACCAAAACAAGCCATGTGTAACGCGCGGTGTATTAAACTGTCGCTATAACAACCAGTCTCTGATTACGCAATCTTGTAGGGTTAGCGACGCCGCGGTCATTACCGCTTCTGTCATTATCTTTCTTAGTACTAAGCGGATACAGATCGCGAGGGCCCTTTGATAGGATTATTGAAACAAACAAAATTCAAATCAGGGGAAAATTCGTTTTATCAAACGTAGTTCATGCAGCTCAGACCGTTAAAATTTCGAAATATCGCTTCCTAAAACTCTTAGAATAAATCTATGGGTAAATTATCCGAAGTGAAAAAGACGCTACCGGACAACATTTACGAAAGGTTATTCGACTGTCCTCGTTTAAAAACGTGTAGAATCGGCATCTTCGGAGAACGTGGGGAAATTCCAATGACGTCATTTAAGTTGTCTGCAAATGTCTGACGAAAAATTTTTCTTGACTTTTGGATAGTTCTGCGTAAGTTTAAATAGGCTTAGAACTTTAAGTTTTATTGGCACACTACCTAGAAGGTTCGCCACCTTTTGAAAGACAGGTCGAGGAAAATTAAAGCTGCATTAATTTCCGTAATATCGCCGGATACCAAAACATCGTAACTAAAATTTGAGTAAGCCGCATTTCCTAGGCCCACCGCGCAAGATACAGCTTAAGACCGATTCCAAATAGAAAGTCCACATTTTCTCATATATATTTCCACAATTCATTCAATGAAGGTAATAAAAGGGAAAATTTTGTGAAACCAAAGCTTGTCCCTACAGCTTAAAGTCAAAGCTACAAGTTTTAAGGCTTGGAAGTCGTTTATTCTTAGAGAACCAACCAGAATCAAGGGCTTTGGGAGCAAAATTTTAACTTACATTTAACAAGGAAACGAGCGGGGGGGGGGGGAATAGCGGGGGTGGGTGTGTGTGTGAGGGGGGGGGGGGGGGGGTAAAAATTCCTTACTATGTAAAAAATTCCTGAAATCCCAACATGGAATTACAAAAATTCCTGATTTTGGCCCTTATTGAGAGCACTGCCATAACATCCTTTTCTGGGCCCGAAGGTGCTCTCAAACTTACTGCAGCTAGGTTTATGATTATTCAATCAATAGTTGGAGACAAATAAATGGAAATGATATGTGCCTCTACTGGGGATTGAACCCATGGCTCCATGATGATGGGAGTAATATTAGATACCAGCTGCACAAAGTTGGAAAGACAGCTGAGGGAAGCATATTGACAGGTCAGTGCAAGACTATTGTAAGTGCCTATATATTTATAGGCACTTACAATAATATTGCACTAACCCCTCAATATATTCATTTAATTCACAGATAGAAATGGTCTGCTTTCAACATTATGAAAGTTTGATGTCATAGATGTTATCATGTACAACTAATGGCGGCTTCTATTGATTTGACATTTACTTAGCAAATATATTGAATGAACTTTATGTAGGAATTGGTTTTGTCAAACGATATGACTCTAATTTGAGTTATCAACCCCCTAAAAGGGAAAAAGCAGAATCCTGATAATTTCAAATCTTGTCCTGAGGCAGTATTTTCAAGCCCTTGGTTCTAGGGGACAGATTGATTTTGTCCTTTCCATCATTTTGTCCCCCAGAAAAGTTTTATATTGGCCATAATTTTTGAAAGGCTTGTAGCAGAGTATTCAGATTCACATTATACCAAGTTTTAAGATCATCTGTCTTGGTCAAGATCATTTTTCAAGGTCAGATATTTGGAAACCTTAAACTATTGAATTACTGTTACTGAAACTGATTTCCATATTGTATCAAACCTATGTTTCTGAAAAACGACAGTGATGAGAGCATTGGTGTTTAACCCTTTCCCAAACAAGACCGGGTTTTCACGTGTCTACGTTATCTGAACAAGACCGGGTTTTGACGTGTTACCTTTATCTGAACAAGGCCGGGTTTTCACGTGGTCGCCGTATTTGAACAAGACCGGGTTTTGACGTGGGTGTTTTTTCATGTCAAAATCGGCGATTTTCAAAATAAAAAATTTATAAACGATTAACAAATCAGTAAGTATGTTTAGTTAACTTTAATATTCCGAAAAAAAATCGATAGCTTTGTTCTTCAGAAAAATGAGTAATTTTGAGTTAAAGACGAGTGGGGTCATAAATTAAGCGCCATTCACTTTCATAGAGAAAACATCGAATTTGAGCTTGTAAATTTCTAAGTTGAATTTAGATATTATGATTTTCAACATGCAAATTAAAGTTGAAATGGAAAATTGGTGAATTTGACATATTTCTTACCAGTAGCAGACGAAAATCCGTGTCTATGTGACGTGTTAATTTTGTCGGGTAAAACTCTTTTGTGTGTATGCCACGTGTTTTATTACCCTTTACGCGACTCGGCAGGTTCGTCGCGCTATCTCTATCCAATATTTCCCCTTTCTTTTCAATAGAGAATTGTCAATCGGACACCTGTTAATTTCAAATAATCGCGAAATTGAATTCTTATATTTTCACTTTCCAAGTACAAAAAAAAAAAAATGTCTGACTAATCACATGCTGATTCGAGAGACAATTTTTCCCTTTCCCGAACAATACACAAACCCATTTCAACACCGTGAAATATTAGCCATTGTGCGAGCCAAAAGCGTTTTCAACGCTCGTCAGACCGAATGCACGAGACTTGCTGATCTTTCATACTAAGTGATACAGCTTCCATCTTCACTTTTCTCTTTCATTTGAAATAATCTCATCGTGAATGAAACAAATAGATCTATATTGATTTCTATTTTTCGCACTTTTCACAATGGTTATCTCGTATTCTTAGGGTTTTGAAAGTACATGCATTTGTCAAAGAATTTCTTCATGTGTAGGCTACACCTTTTCATTCTTTTTTCTCTGTCTTTCATTACAAAATGACAGTACGACTACGATGTAGAAGACTCCTCCCTAGCTAGACAAAAACTCGACAGGATTTGAGAATCTGCGCAAGATTCACAGAAAATTCTTTTCAAAATACTCCCGTGCTAAAAGCACCCAAGTTCAAAATAATTTTGACAATATGGCGATTTATAATTTCAAAACAGGCTCGATAAAGTAAAGGAAAACTGGCATGTAAATCTAGGCGTCGTATCTAAATATTTTGAAAGTTCTTCTGTAGAAAGCCTTCAAGATGCATTTTTCGCTCAACCCGTAATATTTTGACGATTTCAATAGGCCTATGTTTCAGAAAGGAATGATCATAATACTTTCGTAATAAAAGATTTGTAGTTTTCGTTTTTTTCAAAAATCAAAAGGAAGGGTAAATAAGATGCAATCAGAAGCTGTCTACTGTATATAAGCTTTACGCTTATCAGCTTGATTTGATTTATTGCTCCCTGATTGAAGTTTTCTTTGGAAGCCTTTGATAACATGCTATATGGACCCAATTATCGATATCTATTGTTCTAATCGGGTGCCCAGCTGCGTCGTTACATAATGTTACATAATATCGGCGTATGGATTATGGGAGACTGATAAGCCACGCGACAACAACGCACGCAATTGGTCAAAAAATTAAACTGGTCAGTCAATTAAAATGGAATAAAATTTCAATTAACATAATTTACCCATTAAAAGAAAGTGGAAATATTCGATTATTTTTCGAAAATAATGCTTGTCTTTCAGTTTGTTTGAGAACATTCGCTTATAAGCATCTCTTTATACTTCGAAATCGCTATGAATAGATCTAATCTACTTGCAAACCATGTCTGGTAACGAGTCTGACTAGTCTTTGCATAGTTCAGAGTCTGGAGAGCCTGTGCTCAGATTTGATTCTGACACAAACATTTCAGAATTTTCTGGATTTTCATCTGTAGAATGTTCCGATTCTGCGATTGACGAGCCGCTGCCTCAGACAGATCCCGAGTGGCATGGGCAGTTTTCGCCTCCGAGGGTGTGTTTGACTTGCTTTTTCTATGCGATATGTAAAGAGACTGAAACATTGCAATCTTAATCTTAAGCGCAAATAAAAAATGTTTCTTCGCGTAAACAGTTGGACGAAATAGAGCTTCTTTACGTCCGCAATCTTTTCTCCGTTAATTCTCGGGTCCGAAAAAAGAACGAAAATTGTAGGGGCGAATATTTCGGTTTTTGCATAATCGCAATTTCTCGGTGTATAGCGAGAGCGATAACAACAAAGTTTTTAAATTAACGTTGTCATGGGTGATTAGTAAACAAAAGATATTTCTTGGGTCTAGTTATGAAATAATAAAGGCAAAAAATACGATATTCTTCATTCTTTTGATAATATTTTGTCAAGTACGGACTTGAAATAAAATAAGTTTGCAGAATCGCGGTGATAGAAATCTTGTATTGAGATTTCTTGGATGGACTGCTAAACTACCGTTACTTCAGATGATTTAAGTTGTAGTTACGCGATTTTGATCGTCGACTGATGCTAAGCTGTATGTCGACGATTTTCTCGGGTATAAAAATAGACTTGAAATGATTTTGAAAATATGTAATAACAATGTAGATTGTCATTATAAGATCGCTAATCAGTAATGATGATTAAAAACAACAACAACAACAATTTCTATCGGCAATTTCACATTATTTAGCCCATGACCAGTGTAGGAAAATGTAAAGAAAAATTTGAATACATTACAAAAATGATAAAATAAAACTTCCCTTTGAAGAAAACAGAGAGAAAATGACAAAATGCTGATTTTAACATTTTCTCTCTCCCTGAATCTTTTCCAAAGTTCTCTTTGTTGTGAAAGGCTAAACAAGACATGGTTTGGATAAATCGGCTCTTTCTCCTTTTCTCTCATTGCTTTCCAACCTAAGTCTGCCCATTCATTTCAAAATCTTGCTTTCATCATTGACTGGTATTTTGATTTTGAAATGTTTGTCTATTATTGTATAACGAATAAACAAACAAACAAACAAAAAAACTTGTGTGCTAATTTACATAAATGTGTCTTTCCTTCACAGAAAGAGAGTTGTTTTTTTTATATTACACACCATGAAATATATTTTGATTAATAAGTAAATAAATAAAGGAAAAAATAGGAAATGTTGAAGAAATATAAAATGTATAGACACAATCATGTATGTTAAAATCAGTTTTACTTCTTAATTTCACCATCAAATGTTATAAAAATTATACCATTTTATTGAAAATTAATTCTTCCAAAGACATCATTTAATAAAAGAATTGTGTTTCTGATATTAAAGCTTTGTTGCTCCATTTAGAAGAACAGACCTTAATTAATTTAATGGTAAAATAGGAGAAAAAAATAATGGGAAAATTAAGCATCAAGTTCAACTTCTAATAGCTCCTAAAGTTGCAATAGCACAATAAAAAGAATTACACCATGTGAAAGCTCATCTTTTCCACAAAAATATTTTTATAGATCATGAAAATGTGAGATTTGAAATAAAAGGTCAAATTTTACATTTTTTAACACATGTGTAAAAAATGTCAAGAAATTTTGAAAATCCAATAATAGCCTGTTCAGATAGTGTCTGGATATTGGAAATTCCTTATTTGGTATTGGTTATTGGTTTACCCAGGTGACTGTTCAGTCTAGGTAACCCTTTAGTCTACCTTCCTGTTTGGGAAAGGGTTAAGAGCACATGAAAAACAGTTGTAACTAAAAGGATCTATATCTGCCCTACAAATTGCAAGCTACTGGATAATGAGAAATTGTATGTGTGTATTTCTGTTTATTTATCGTCGCTACCATAGCACATGCCCATATGAGTGACGCCTCCAAAAGACAGTTAGTTGTTAGGGGGGATAGTTCAAGGATACATGACGAACTGTTGAGATCTGCCATGGTTCTTTAACCTGCTTAGTGTAAAGCACCGTCTCGTGGAACCAGGGTTTAACATCTCATCGGAAAGACAATCAATTTGTTAGTGTGCCAGCCCGGGAATCGAACCCATGGGGTCGAAATTCAATGGTTTTTGAAGTACGGTGCTCTACCAACTGAGCTAATCGAGCTGACAAAAGTTAATTGCAATTTACCAATGATATATTAATTATCGTGGTTACATTTTAAAATGGTTTTCAATGCACCCTGTTGGCTTGAAAATTTAACCATGCTTCTATTAAAAATCCCCTGTATAAATAGAGTTAAATAAAAAGGCATCTCGTACACATTTACTATTTTGGTATAAGCCATTATGGAATGAAAATTAAGCCCCCCAGAGGAGATCTTATGATACAATACAAACAAGATTATAATGCAATTTTACTCAATAATAAAAGAGAGAGTATTTTGTATTGTTATGAAACCTTAATCCTAAGTTGTGTAGTATCTGCCATTTCAGCTCAGTTGTAACTTAGTTTTTAGTTCGATTTATTTTTTACATGGCAAGGTGTGTCTTAAATATGTCCATTGACTATTGAATGTGAATTCTACACCAGTTTGTCTGAAATTTTAATGATTACACTATAAAATTTGATGTAGAATAAAAATTTGAGAGACCAGTCCAAAACTACTGTAGGTACCATATTTCTCCTAATATATGCTTCTGGAAGCTATACATAACATGGTGCGTGAGCCAATGTATCTTTTAATTTAAAAAATAAAGAAAAATAATGTCTTTTATGCCCTTTTCGCTTTAATCTTAGGTGAATTTCCTCTTAACAATCAAATGAATGATTTTTATGCCCTTGTATCGAGAGATCGGGGGCATATTGTTTTACTCATGTCTGTCTGTCCATCCGTCCGTCTGTCTGCCCGTCCGTCTGTCTGTCCGTCCGTCAGTCCGAAAACTTAGCCTGAAAACTTAACCTTTGCCTTTTCTCCAAAAGTATTTGACATACAAGGCTGTACACCAAAGTCAAGGTCATGTGACAAGGTCAAGGTCATGTGACAAGGTCAAGGTCATCTGTCAAGGTCAAACTTTAAAAAAAATGCTGTTCCGGGGGCATTCGTGTTTCACAAACACATCTTGTTTGAAGGAAATTCATTCCAAATAAAAGAAGTTCCCAAAATTTAGGTATTTAAAATGGGTTTTCTTAGTAAAAAAATGTAAGGATGCTACTATAGGGGAAGGCACTTTTATTAGGTGAAATACGGTAGCATAGCAACAGAAAATTTGAGAGGCTGTCCCAAAACTATTGTTGTACCTATAAATATATAGGCACTAAGAATAGTTTTGACCCATCAAATTATTTAGTCCAAAGAGCTTAACATTGCCATTTATATAAAGTCCATTCTGCTACAACTCCTTTCCTGCCTAATTCAAAATATACCAATATGTTAAAGTTGGTAGCACATCTGACTGTCAATCTTTAGGTCCCAGGTTTGATCTCTGACTGTGTTACTAATCCTTTCCAACTCAGGGTAGGAACGGGCTACTTAAAGGGCTTTAGCTGAGATCAGACTGCATGTCTCTGTTGGCTGATCTTAGTCTATACTGCTTGACAAAGCTTTGTGTACAGCTGGAAATTGTCACGAATAGGAGATTCTGTTCAAAATAGCACTGAAACCCCAGTCATATTGCATTGTAGGCGCATAATGTCATTATTAACCCTTGTCATGCTGGACCCGGAATATTCCTGTTTTGACAGGAGAAATAGACAAAGATCAGCATGCACATTAGTGTAGTCTGATCTTGGTCTACACAACCTGTTTATTTTATTTCAGCAAGAATTGTGTCAAGACTTGTAATTTACAATGAAAATATTTGCATACAATTTCGTCTGTCAGAGCCTTCAGCACTTTGATTTAAGTGTAATTTGGTCAACATTTTTAATTCAGCATGGCAAGAATAGGATAGAAAACGAGTGCCGTGGTATATGGGAAATAGACACGAGCGTTAGCGAGTGTCTATTTCCCATATACCGCGGCACGAGATTTTCTATCTGACTTAGACCACGCTTTTTAGCTCACCTGAGCACGAAGTGCTCAAGGTGAGCTATTGTGATCGTAGAATGTCAGGCGTCCGTCGTCAGTCGTGCGTCGTGCGTCGTCCGTCGTCCACAATTTCTTTAAACATCTTCTCCTCCCAAACCAGTGGGCCAATCTTGATGAAACTTGGCAGGGATGTTCCTTGGGTCAAGCTCTACCGAAGTTGTTCATATAAATGAAA
Organism: Fragum whitleyi; assembly: GCA_948146395.1. Classification (NCBI taxonomy): domain Eukaryota; kingdom Metazoa; phylum Mollusca; class Bivalvia; order Cardiida; family Cardiidae; genus Fragum; species Fragum whitleyi. The sequence continues at coordinate 77,344,217 of OX411543.1, forward strand.
TCCACCCTTAACTTTCCCTTTACCCTTAACAAAAAGGGTGAAAATATGAAAATCTTTCAAAATCTTCTTCTCTGACACCAGAAGGCAGACAGCTTTCATATTTGGTATGTAGCATCATCTAGTGGACCTCTACCAAGTTTGTTCATATCAAGACCCTGGGGTCATATTTGGGCTTTGCCCAGGCCCAACCCTTTTTATTGAAGACAGGCTTGCCTGTCTTTCAATATAGGGATCGTCGCCATCGGATTTTGATAACAAACCTATATGTGTCATTACGCTCAAAAAAGTAGACCCATTCATAATAATAAACGCGGCAAAAATAATCAATAGTGTAGTATTCTGCGTAGTTACTGAACTGGCAGGGCGGGGCTTAACCGTGATGTAAATTGGCGAGTTTACTTTTAAATACTTTGGATTCTTTCAAATTTTAGTCGGTAATCATCGTTAACGCGTGCAAATAACTGTATCCTAAAACCTAAAGGATTCGCGTGCTTTGAGAGAGTGAACACATTTCATCGTTTGGTTACCAAGGCCTCGTAACTTCAGCTTGATTAAGCTGAAGTTACGAGGATTTGGTTACCAATCTACGATTTAAGGCCTCGAGTTATTTGAGATAAAAGCTGATTTCCCTTAACCTTAAGTGCAACGACCCGTTAGGCTCCGCCCTGCCAGGGCATTAACCATGGATAATAATATACCGCAAAATTTTGGTGCTGACCTAATTCTGGCCGGGACCTCAGTGGAGTGAACACGTGATATATGCAGAAGTCGCCTGCAGAAACGTGTTTTGCATTCGTAAGTGGTGCTGTTTTAGGGCGTTTTCGGCTGCAATCTTTTGCATTTGCTCCAAATATTTAATTGCATCCTACAACTGTTTTTATGCATTGGCAAGCTATTTTTAGTTCCCCATTTTAGACTCGCTTTTCTCGTTAAATTGTGCGTTTGTGTTTGCTTTATTTATCCGTCTTCCAGGCCTGTCGTTGTGTAAATGGATAAATACTAAAATACTACAACGCTATTTGAATAAACTCGTAAACCCTCGGAATCTCCTAGGTTTGAATTTTTACTTGGATTTACGGAGAAATCATTTCGATGGCTTTTCAAATTACTTTATTATAAGGCTTGTTTTGTCTATCCATATTGTACACCATTCGGAACATCACTCGGCCCTTTCCGTAAACTACAACAGATCGTGATATTGACTGGGCAATCTTCGGGCGATCTCCGAAGTCTCCGAACTATCTAAACAGTTGTACCACGCATGCGCGACCCCGGTTTTAAGTTTCCGCTTTTGTTTTCGACAAATTTCTGAGAATAACAAAAACTGTTTTGGAAACTGAAATGGATTTATTTGTAACATTCTGGAGTAGACTGTGAAAGAATTCTACTCAAGGTGATAAATGCTGTAGCACGGGAGTTCATTCAACGATCTGTCATTTTGACAGTTTTGTCAAAATTGATAATTAACCGGATAGTTCAATCCGAATCTTGATCTAGAAAAGCAGTCCCGTGGAAAAGGCCTGAAAGGTTGGTTGTCTTAACAGGTTTATGTTTAATTTTGTAGTTAAAATAATTTTCTATTAAGTAAGACCATATGCAACAAGAATAACCTGAAATGGAGATCGAAATATATCAATGGAGAATTAGAAATAGAATGCTTCACTCCCGGAAGAAACTATAATCGTATTCATAAAAAAGCTACATCTATTGTACGGGAAAATACTTCTTCTTGGTATTGACTTTGACTAATAAAAGTATAAGAATATTGGTATTACATTGTACTTTCCATTGCTTCTTTTATGTGGAGATATATAGTCAAATCCTGGACCAAATAATTGATGTAAAAGAAATTTGAACAAATTTCCAATTCAGGGCAATATTCACCATGACAATGAAATGTTCAGCTCTTAATCAAGGGGTAAGCAATGTGTGTCATGTGGATGAACATTTTTATTTTATGATTTTTACACATCCACTTAATGAGTTTGGCTGGAAAAAAATCGGATTTGGATCATATTTTGATTGCTGGGGATAAACTATACAATTTTATAATACAGGCTTGCAATAATTCATATGAGTTTTTAGAATTCAGGAATTGCCACCATATATCTATTGGTTAATTGAATGTTTTTCATTTAGGATATTACAAACTTACACTGGGGGATGAATAGCGATTATGAAGGCAGATACCCTCTTGTTAAGCTTGAATTGGCTAGAGGGATAGGTTTATCTGGAAGTAATGAGTCTTCAAAGTATAGCATATTCATTTGTAATGGAAGTGCAGTTTCCATATGTAGCCATCAATGATTGTTTTAAATTTTTGATTCCCACTCGAGAGATGTTCTCAAAACGCCACAATTTTTATTCAAATTGTTAACATTCAGTCCTGTCTTCAATTCAGGCCTTTCAGGCCTTTGATTACATAGAATCAAAGAACGAAAATCTTTAAAAAATCTTCTTCTCTGAAACTAGATGGCAGACAGCTTTCATATTTGGTATATAGCATCACCTAGTGGGCCTCTACCAAGTTTGTTCATATCAAGACCCTTGGGTTATATTTGGGCTTTGCACGGGTGCATCCCTTTATCTCTTATGAGCACTAAGGGTAAAAAATGAAAATCTTCAAAAATCTTCTGCTATGAAACCAGAAGGCAGACAGCTTTCATATTTGGTATGTAGCATCATCTAGTAGACCTCTACCAAGTTTGTTCATATCAAGACCCTAGGATCATATTTGGACTCCACCCCGGCGCAACCCTTTTTACATAGAATCAAAGAGCGAAAATCTTTTAAAATCTTCTTTAATCGAAACCAGAGGGCACACTGCTTGCATTTTTGGTATGTAGTATCATCTAGTGGGCCCCTACCAAGTTTGTTCATATCAAGTCCCTTGGGTCATAATTGGGCTCCACCCGGGCGCATCCCTTTCAGCTCATCTGAGCACGAAGGGTGAAAATAGGAAAACCTTCAAAAATCTTCTTTTTTGAAACCAGTAGGCAGACAGCTTTCATATTTAGTATGTAGCATCATCTTATGGACCTTTTCCAAGTTTGTTCATATCAAGACCCTGGGTTAACATTTGGGGTCCACCCGGGTGCATCCCTTTTTACATAGAATCAAAGAGCAAAAAGGCATATCTGTCTTGCTCTTTGCTGAAAACGTTCCATGGTAGTGATCTTAGGCAATTATCTTCTTTGTGACATCTGCCTATCTAATTAATGTGATGTCCCAGGGGTCAAAGAGACTCAGGTGAGCGATCTAGGACCATCTTGGTCCTCTTGTCTAACATTATCTGTATTTTTTACTCGAACCTCTAAATAATGAAAAAGAGTAAATCTCGCTGTGATATTGCTCTCATCAAGTGTGAATATGCTGAAATTAATTATGCATCTATTTCAGTTACCATTTTCAGATGTTTTGCACTTTTGCGACTGTCGAAAGTCTTTTGGAAAGAAAAAACTGGATAAATTGCTCGTCATGTTTTTGAAATGACTCGGCCCAGAAACCTGTCGAGATTCACGCGCAAGGCACACTTCCACCATATATCTGTTAATACAACGCTCGGAGTTGTATCTGTGATATATATTTTTGAAATACTGTTCTCTGATTGGCTAATTCGCTTCAAGCGTGGTCTAAGGTTTAATAACAGCTTTGTGATAACAGCTTAATTTGTTTAAGCTATTGTTTTAAGGCTTTGGAAGTATAGACTGACAATATTACCAGAGGTACAGATAAGGGGAGGGGGGTTGTAAAGCCAATCTTACAATCTTTAATCTTTATTTTTGATTGAAACCCTATGTTGTGGGTACTCAATGGAATACCCCCTCTATCTGTAGCTCTGATTATTGCAGAAGGTTTTCTATCATTTCTTGGTTTATAATTTTACATGTAGACAGGTAGATAAATTTCAGCTGTAAGAATTTTAAGTGTAGGTGTAAATTAATATTGGATCAAATGGTTATGAAAATAGAAATAATCCCCTCTTTCAGTTTGTTCAATTCATGGAAGTAATGAAAATATAATGAATTGGTCAGTCAAGTCTTTTTATATCGTAACTTTTGCTGACATAAGCTTTGTTAAATCATCCAAAAATTATTCAGCCATCAATTGTATTATTCATTTCATTGAATAGAAAATTTGCTCAACCTTTCCTAATTTTGACACTAGAATAATTATTCCTGTTTTTGCAGGAGGTAAAGACAAAGATCAGCCTGCACATACGTACAGTCTAATCTTAGTCTATAATATAACCAGTCCTGTTTGTCCCTTTCAAACCAAATTTTCTTGTGGTTAAGATTTTCAGTTAAAATGAATGACCAGCAATGGGTGCTATAAGGGCTTTCATTCCTTGATTTGATACAATTTTTAAGGAAGATTTCATTTAGTATGACAAAGGTTAAACTATAGTCAAATGAATAACAGATATCTTTATTTTACAATTTGTTCGACCTCTGTCCCTAAGTAATTTCATCCTAATAAATGCTCCCAGGAGCTATACATATAACACAGTCCACTCAGATTTTATTTGGTATGCATTTTCTGATTTTAAAAAAACAATTGAATTGATGTCTTTGAGGTCCTTTTCCCTTTATTTTGAAGTGAATTTCTTCTAAACAATCATATAAATGATTGTTTAGAGGAAATTCATCTCAAAGTAGAGACAAAGTCTCAAAATGTCTTAAAATTTAGGCATTAATGAGATGGGTTTTCTTAGTGAAAGAAGTAGTGGTGTATTAGGGAGGATGCTATTATTAGAGAAAATACTGTATCATTTGAAGTTTTTCTTTTGAAAGATGTAAAATACTTTTTATTTATGTCAGTTTAAAGGGTTTACATGTAAAATTATACAACTGGCAAAGGATATTTGTCAGATTTTGACAGATTTTAATTACTGATAATATATAACATATTAATGTGTTGAATTAGAAAGGTGTTAGTCACCATTCTATTTTTAACTTAAAAGGGCTTTGAAATGAATTTGTCATGCAAACTCAGAATTAATAAGTTTCAGTTAAATGTATGCCGGCCTCTGAAACTATCTTAGTGGAACTTTTTTGCTGAAAAATCATTACTTAAAAAATCATAAGCACATGTCTTATTATAATATGACCTATGTCGCCGGAGTGAAATAATCCCATTGAATATTTTTGATATTACATGGGTGTTATAACACTAGTGGAATAACTATGCAAATGAGCTCAGAGCGAATAGCAACGCTATATTGTAACCACGAAATGACGTCATAATCAATGTTTTGTGACGTCATTTTGAGACGGAGTTATAAGTTTTGCGGAAAATTGACAAGTTGAATTTCAAGAATTTTGACGATCTTTAGCTAAAATTCGGGTCATATTATAATCAGAATATAAAATTTGTGCTCATAAAATACAGAATTTATTAAACTCGTCATCTAGAACAGATAAAAACTCAGCGCAGCCTCGTTTTTATCTGTTTATAGATGACTCATTTAATAGATTCAGTATTCAATGACCACTCATTCAATTTCCTCTATATATTTCACTCATTGACAGAAATATTAAAAGAAGGGATTCAAGACAAGATGGCTACCATAATACCTCCCCCTCATTTACCAGTAAGCTGTATTATTGATCCGCAAGCCAGAATGATGGATTAGACGCCTGATTAAAGTACTAATTTTCAAACGAGGCCACTGTTTATTTCTGGAACTATTAATTGCTTTCCAATCACAGGCTCTCAGCCCAGTTTTCATGTGAATATTTATATTACTCCACTGTGTAGAGAAAAACATAGTATGTTTCTATACATTGTATAGAAACATGCTATGCTTTTGCTCTAGACCCTTGATATATGCTTCTGTGGCAAGTGGATTATGGGATTGTTTGCTTTGGAGGTCTGAGGTTCAATATCTAGTGGGTGGAAATGCCACTGCTGTTCGCCGTTATTTAAGCCTTTCTCAGGCTAAACCTTCAATATTCAGGGCTTTCCTCTATGTTCAAAACTAGGGGTCATTTTGCCAGGTTATGATCCCCTTTAAACCAGATAAAGAATGTATGTTTCTTTGACAATTTTGGCGGTCATTTCAGAAAAAGAGCGGTCAAAATTTAAAGAAACAGGGGGTCATGGAAAACCCTAAATATTCCTGCTTTTGTAGGAGGTAAAGACAATTATGACGTCTATCAGAAAAGCTTATATGATGCCACCATTATAGCGCAGTTGGTAGCGCATATTAGACTGTCAAGTAAGAGGTTCCAGGTTCGATCCCCGACGGCGGCACTCATTCTCACTACTTGTCTCTCACCAATGGGTTGATTAATCGTAGACCTATGTGAGATAGCAGCTGAAGGCTAGGAAAGGATTTGATGGTAGTACTGGTGTGAGAAATACCAGGAATCCATGGTTAGGTACTCCAGCTGCCGCGACATAACTGAAAAGTGTTGAAAGTGGCGTAAAACTCAATCAATCAATCTTTACCCCACTGCAGCACTCATTTTTTCCAATTTTTTGTCTTCCACCATGCAATTGGTTGATAATCATAGACCTATGTTGAATAGCAGCTGGGGACTAAAAGAAAGGATGTAATGGTAGCACTGGTGAGAAAAATATCATAAAGCAATTGTTAGATGCTCCAGCCGCAGCAATATGACTGTAAAAGCTTCTTAAAACTCAATTCAAACAAACAAACAAAGAAATCTTATTCATGTTATTACGAAAAGGTATACATATCTTCAAAAGGTAAAACATGACAATTTGAAACATGAATGCAAGAAATGTGCATTGAGAATGCACTTTTTGGTCATGCCTCATTAATATTCATGAGGTTCTCTAAGTGCATGTATTAGCAATAAATTATATCATTATACATAAATTATTTGATATGTTAGCTGGTGTAATCAAGAGTGAAAATTGATTCACTCCCAAAATAGTTTACCAGACAACCTGCTGCTTCTTTAGAAATGCATGTTTAAGTAAAATTGTATGATGTGCATCCAAAACTATAGATGCATTTGTTTAGGTTAGTAATCAAAGGTCAATTTTGTCTATGCTTGTATAGACAAAATTGACTTGATCACTCACTCAAAGTGTGCATCTAAATATTTTGATTTACTAACAAATCTCTTGTGTGGTCAGGGCCCAAGGTTTTAAAACTTTTCTCAGCCTCGACTGAGAATTTTCTCAAATTTTAAGTTTAAATAAATGTATGAAAATAAAAGATAATATTAATAAGTTGTTATTTATAACAACTTATTAATATCATCTTTTATGTTTATCCATTAAAAGGAGTATGAAAACAGAATTACAGCATTAATCTCAAATTGAAATTTTGGAAAATTTTGAATTGAGAATGAGAACAGTTTTATAATCTCGGGCCCAGATGTCAAAAGATAACATAGTTATATTTGAGCCTGGGCCAGCCTTTCTACCAAAATTTCATTAGCATTTAGTAAAGACTCTGATCAGCCACCGTATCTGCAAAGACTGATTACTATGGGTTTTGTTTGAATTACTATTTAGTGCCTGAATGATCAAAGTTTCTTTAAGGTAGTCGACCTGCAATAGTTCTGCAATGTTTTGGAAATAATGAACTTTAACAGTGTTGACCGAGGTTTCCTAATGATTTTCATAAGGAAACTGCGGTCAACATTGTGAAAGGTTTTAAGTGCCAAAATGTTGCGGAACTATTACGGGTCCACTACCTTAAAACATCTAGCAACAATTAAGATATTTATGATGTATACCAAGGAAAATAAGTTTGAATAAGAAATCTTTGCCAAAAATATCTTTTTATCCATCTTAAATCTGGAGTTGTTTTTTATCAGGTAACCTTAGTAACAAAAGTTGTAATTTATGATAAAAGTGGTTTGTTTTTATTGCTGATTGTGCAAGTTTTCCTTACCTTTGTGAATAAATTATATTATACACTCAACTTACATAGTAGAAGGGGGGGGGGTATATTGGTTTAACTTTATCTGTCTACCCATTTGTCTGTTGATCTATTCTATCCTTCCTTCCACCTGTCGACTTTTTTGGTTTCCGGATTCTTACTCAAGAACAAATTGACCTAGAATCATGAAACTTTAAATATTGACCCAAGGAAGTGCCTTTTTGTTTTTGGAACATGAAGGTCAAAGGGTAAGGTCACTATTGAACTTTTTCTGAAAACTGATTTTGGAACTGGGTAAAATCACTGCATGGTGTGTTTGTGTGTGTGTGTGGGGGGGGGGAGGTATTTGTCCACTTGTGGCAATGAGTATATAGGCACTTCTTGCAATAGTTTTTGCACTGATGCCTCCAAATTAGATTAAGAAAAAAAAATGAAGATATTGATCATTTTACTGATATTGATCATTTTGTAAGTATAATTGGGTGTGTCACATTGCTAGCAAATTTCTCATGCCAAAACATTATTGTTACCATGCCAAAGAAATGTCTCTGGTTTACCTCATAGCTTCATGCAGATAATAAACTTGTGGGGTTAAAATTACAAAATTTCAATAGTTTTATTATTACAAAAAGTTGTACAGAGAACCGAAATACCTTTTCATTGATAGAATTTTTAGGTATAAGTCAAAGTTACGATTTGGATTGATATTTGATTATTTTTGTGGAGTGATATGTGAAATACCTGCAGCTTTGTATACCTATGAAACTTTTCCCTGAATCAGGTGGAAATATTACATCATCAATGAAAAAACATAACAAAACACAAACACAAAAAAACAGAAGCTAAAAAAAAAAATACTGTATTTTCTCAAATAATAGCAGGCTCCCTAATAGTAGCATGACTACATGTTTACATAGAAAACCCACTTCAAATGCCTAATTTTAGGAACATTTTGTGACTTCTTCTCTAATTTGAGATGAATTTCCTCTAAACAATCATTTATATGATTTTTTAGAGGAAATTCACTTCAAATTAAAGGGAAAGGGGTCTAAAAGACATCAATTTTTATGATTTTTTAAATCAGACAATGCATACTAAATAAAAGCTCCCTGACCATGTTATGTATAGCTCCCAGGCGCGTTTATTAGGAGAAATACAGTATTGTCACACAGTAAAAATAGTTGTCATTGTTTGTTAAATTATGAAATTAATATTGAGATATGAAACTAATAATTTAGAATTAATAATTGAATTTGAATTTAGATTTTGATTTAAAGTTTAAGAAAGAATTATCAGTTGATCTTTGTTAAGGTTTACTATCTATAACTCAACAGGAATTCTTAGTATGCAACATATGGTAATATTTAGAACCCTATGTATCTTTGATAACTTTAAGCTAGTGGAACTATTTCATTAGGCACATTTGGTTTATCTGTTACAGTTAATTATTGCAAGTAGGTGTTAGATTTGTTTGATGTTTAATGACCCAGGAAGAAAAGGAGGGAAAGTGGAAGCTTGGGCAATTGACCAATCAGAATGAGAGAAACAAGTTAATTAAGATGTATAGATGTAAGAATAGTTCTGATTGGTTGAGATTTTAGTAGGAGGTCATGTGATGTCTGAGAAGCTGAGAGGGAACTTTGAGTATGATAGGGACAGAATGTGTTTGGCTTTTGAATGATTAAGATTGGATTTTAGATATTGACTTTGGCGTCAGAAGAATTTAGGATTTAGAAACTTTGGTGTTGAATTAGAAAATATATAAGAATTTGAAATGACAAAGTGGGAAAGATCAAAATAGATGGACAGTGTTTGTTGAACTTGATATATTGAAAATAGCAAATTATAGTAATTGAAACTTAGAACTCAACATTGTCTTGACTTAGTTAATTCCGAAATTATCCCCAAATAAAGAACTCACATATATGTTAGAAAATCCCCCGGTGATATAATGGTGGTTGAATCCGCGTACGAACCTCGTTGATGGTTTAATTTGGATTAAAAGTTATATCTGTGAAAATGGCTAAATCCAGTGAAAGGCGATGTAATGGGCTTACAGTGCCTATTTTTGAAGAAGGGGACAGTGCCAAGTTATGGCTTAAAAGATTCACACAAGTGTCAGTGTTGAAAAAGTGGAATGAGGAGGAGAAGTGTGCTCATTTTAATATTTCTTTGGGAAAGCACACTGAGACATGGTATCTTGGACTCACTGAGGAGGTACAAAATAACTTTGAGGAGTTGAGCAAGCACTTTCTTGAAAGGTATGAAACTACATACAACAGTAGAGTTTCTACCTATGCTGATTTCTTGGATCTGAAACAGGGCTCAGATCCAGTGGATAAATACATTGAGACCGTGGTGAAATGTGGGCGATCCATGCAAAAGCAGGATAGTGAAATCCTTGACAAATTAATCCATGGACTAAACAAAGATATCAGAAATTTTGTGATCTTGAAAGAGGCCAAAACCCTTGAGGATGTGAGAAAATACGCAGTTATGGGACAATCACTTACAGACAACCAGGAGGAAGTATCCAGTTTACATTCTAAGAAGCGTAGGAACTCGGACATAAGTGATAGTGAATATGTGCCGTTGGAAAAATGTGATCGCAAACGCTATCATGGACGTAGTACGAGGAGGAGATTTGGTGAAGCGTGTATACACTGTGGTGAGTACAGTCACATTTCTTCTCTTTGTAAATTCAAGAATGCTGAGTGCTACAAATGTCATAAGATTGGTCACATAGCGCGTATGCATCGCCCATATTTTAGGAGATAGGGACTCGCGCCTATCCCTAAATCCTTTGGGGATGGGCACAATAAGGAAAATTTGGCAAACACTGACATCTGCATTGGAAAAGCTTACAAACTAGGTTCAGAGAAAAATTTGGTAGATGTCAGATTGGGCAAATTTTCAGTGGCAGCCATGCTTGATTCTGGTGCGTCCATTTCTTGCTTAAGTCATGACACTTATAAAAGAAGTGGGCTAGCCAAAGAGTTTGCACTACAAGAGTCAGATGTACATGCAGCTCAGACTGTAGATGGAAGCCATATGAAAATTTTGGGCAAAATTGTTATTCCTTTAACCATCTGTAGGCTAACTTTGACCCAGACTTTCTATATTTTTAAACGTTTGAATCAGTCTGTGATACTTGGTAGAGACTTTCTCAAAGAGCAAAAGGCACATGTGGATTTTGATAATGACATTTTGGAAATTCAGGGAGGTCTAGTTGTCACGCAAATGTTTTCTGCCCCGCAAAAGTCTAGTCTGGCACGTCTGATAAATAGAATTAGCATTCCACCAAGGTCAGCTACTATAGCAAGAATCAAGGTCAGAAAGTCTGGTTTCAAAGGTATGACTTTAGTTGAGCCACTTAGAACCTTACCATCAAAGCACAATGTTATAGGAGCCCGCTCTATTGAAAACATTCATAATAACCAGGCATGTGTTCAGATTCTAAATCCAACACATGAATGGTTATATTTGAAAGCAAATGAGCCTGTTGCTAGAGTAGATTCGTTAGAGAAAAGTGCTATTTTGTGTGAAATTGATGATTGTTCACCTGAGAGTGTATCCAACTTTATCAGTAATACACAACACAATATGCAATCATGCAATACACCACACCATTCCACACCACCCACTGACACAAGCATTCCATGCATAAATGAGTTGCAGACAGACACTCATTACATAGATATAGCTAAATCACTGGGAGTTGACCTTTCACATTCCACTTTGACTGAAGAGCAGAAGAGAAGACTTTTAATCTTGATAGGGAGAAATAGAGATGTTTTTGCTACATGCACAGCTGAGTTAGGCCATACTGATTTACACCCTCACAAGATTATCACACAGGATGTTCCACCTGTTAGGAGACCTCAATACCGAACCACCCCTGAACAGAAGGCTGAAATTGAGCGACAGACTCAGGAACTTGAGGAACATGGGATCATTTCCAAGTCGAATACCCTTTGGCAAGCTCCCGTTTTGCTGGTAAAGAAGAAATCAGGTGATTACCGTTTCGCGGTCGACTTCCGAGGCCTTAACAAGGTAACTCATCCGATTCACTTCCCTATCACCCATTTCCAAGATGTAGTTGATTGCCTAGGACAAGCTAAAGCCAGCATTTACTCGGTTCTCGACATGGCTCAGGGATTCTTTCAAATACCATTGGACCCAGAAACGAAACACAAGACAGGATTCGTCACTCACAACGGAGTATGGGAATTCAATCGGCTACCATTTGGATTGATGAATTCGCCGATGGCATTTTCAATGGTAATGACAGAGGTTTTGAGAGATTTCAGCTACAAATTTGCACTTACATATATAGATGATTGTCTTATTTTCAGCCAAAATTTTGATGAACATCTTTTGCATTTATCACAGGTCTTTGATAGGTTTAGACAGGCTAACCTTAAGCTAAAGCCAAGTAAGTGTTATTTTGCAGCAAAGGAGGTCAAATATCTTGGACATCGTTTCACGCAGGAGGGAATAGGAGTTGATCAGGAGAAGATAACTGCAGTCATCAATTTTCCCACTCCAAAGAACCAGACAGAAGTTAGGGCTTTTCTTGGACTTTCAGGTTACTACCGCCGTTTCGTAAAGGGTTATGCAGCAATAGCCAGACCATTGAATCAGTTGTTGCAGAAGGATTCCAAGTTCATTTGGACAGACGACTGTGAAACTGCATTCAATTCCCTGAAAGAGAAACTGACATCCCCACCAATTCTAGCTTTTCCAGACTTTTCTGAAGATGCAAAGTTCCTTTTGTACACGGATGCAAGCAACCTGTCAATTGGATTTGTACTTGGTCAGAAAGATAAAGAAGGACGAGAAGTAGTGATTGGTTATGCTGGAAGATCTCTACGTCCAGCTGAGAAAAATTGGGGAATCAGCGACTTGGAAGGACTTGCACTTGTAGAAGGAATACGGTATTTCCATACATATCTAGCCAACAGACCCTTCACTGTCTACACTGACCACATTGCTTTGAGAACCTTGAAGGAAAACAGATCTACAGGACGTTTAGGTAGATGGGCTGTATTTCTTCAAGGTTACCAGTATGAAGTGGTATACAAGAGTGGAAAACATCATGGGAATGCCGATGCCCTTAGCCGTAGGCCTTATGCTAGTGTTGACCCAGGTCAAAAGACAACAGATACAGACGACCCACAGATAGATCCCCAAGTTTGTTCAATATCAACACCTACCCCTAAGGTCTACAAAGAATACACCCTTCACTTTTCAGAAACCGATTTGGAAAAGGTAAAAAGATTGAAAACTGGCCCTAGATTAAACTCCCTTTCAACTATGATTAATGCAATTGATACGTACAATACCATGGACCCCATCAAACATTTAGGAGAGATATGCAACATGACACCGGAGAAACTTAGGCAGGCCCAAATTGCAGACAGCGATTTTACGGCAATGTTTGCCTACAAAGAAGAAGGAAAGGTACCGGAGCAGAGAAATATTGCACATAGACTTGTTGCAGAGTCCCAGTTTTATGAGATAGACAATGGTGTTCTCCATCATCTTTATTATCCACGTACCAAGGGACATAAATGGATCGATGTAAAAAAGCAAGTTGCAATCCCACACACATTAAGAGATACTATTCTAAAGTCGTACCATGATGCTTTGTATGGAGGTCACTATGGGATTGAGAGGACATATGAAGCAATAAGGATGAAGTACTTTTGGCCGTCAATGTACAAGGACATTAAACTATATTGTCAGTCTTGTGAGCCATGTCAGCGGACCAAAAGATACATACATCCCCAGAGAGCACAGCTTCAACCACTACCAATAGGAGATGTCTTCTCAAGAGTTCACATGGATCTATTAGGACCTCTACCAACCAGTGAGCACAAGTACAAGTATGTTTTCCTAGTATGTGACTCTTTTTCAAAATGGTGTGAGGCATACCCACTGTATTCCTTGGAAGCAAAAGAAGTAGCCTGGAAACTATATGATGAATGGATATGTAGATATGGCTGTATGAATTCCATTTTGACAGACAGGGGAAGTAACTTCATGTCAGCTCTGATGAAGGAACTTTGCAGTATATTCCAAATCAACAAAATCAGCACCAGTTCATATCACGCAGCAACCAACTCAGCAGCCGAAAAGATGAACAGTGTTATTTTGCAGAAACTCAGAATATACTGTAACAAGAAACAGACTGACTGGCCACAACTACTTCCTAGCATAATGATGAGTTACAGAATGTCTCCAGCTATAGACTCAACTCAATATTCACCATACTACATTCTATTTGGTAAGGAATGTAGACTACCACTTGATACAGCCCTCATACCAACAGAAACATTAGGAACTACAGCAGAGGAGCACTTGCGCAGGATCATAGAACATCAGACTGTGTGCAGGGAACTAGTGAAAGAGAACATCAAAACTGCCCAGGAAAAGTACAAGAAGAACTATGACCGGAATGCCGGCATACCAGATTTTAAGGTGAGAGACAGTGTATGGCTTTACAACCCTAAAACGCAACCAGGACTAGCACCGAAACTAACAGCAAAATGGTATGGACCCTACTACATCACAGAGAAGACTGGACCTACCAATTATAGGCTGCGGGATCAGAAAACCCACAAAGTATTGAAGAGTGTTGTTCATTCAGACAGATTAAAGCCATACTACAACCCTGCTCTCAGACCTACTAATGTTCCAGAGGCATATAGGAGGCAACAGCCTGAGCCAATTAATATGGAGGATGATGAGCAAGAAACTCAAGGGAATAAACAAGATGAACCAAGGCCTTCGACTTCAAATGATAGAGAAGAAGTAGGAAGCAGAAATTCACAGAATACCATAGCGCCTGACAGTGACCCTAAGGAATGGGATATTGAGAAAATTCTAAAGGCATCACATTATAAAGGACGCATGGTATACAGAGTGAAGTACAGAGAGAAAAACAGTGAAAACTGCAAAACAGAGTGGACTTATGCTGAGGACTTGCCCTTAAGCCTGAGGAAAGACTTCCACATTAAATATACATTTTCTGGTAAGAGACGCAAAAAGGTCACTTCCAAACCCTCAGCATAATACACACACACATATTAGTACACAAACTACACTCCAGGAGATAATTAACAATTATGCACATTATAGTGATTATGCAATTGATAAGAAGTTAATACACAATATCCATAAGTAAGGTGTTAAATGGCTCAAGTAAGGTCAGAAAGAATTTTGGATCTGTTTTGTGACAAAATTCAAAATTCAAAGCCTATAGGTCAATTTTTGCGACATTTAGGGGGGTTGGGTCAAAACAATTCATTATTTAATTTAACCTTTCTTAATCATTTTCAACTTTACAAGATGAAGAAATTGTATTTGTATGCCTAAGTTACTATTTAAGATTCTACAGGGAGAAGCAATTACAAAGTTGAGACAAGGAAATAAGATAATGTTAAGTAACATGTGCACATGAAGATTGGAGAGATAAGGGTTAAGGCAGTATATTTCAGTCTAAAATTTGACTTTCATGCATACTGGTCTTAGTCGATAAACCCTGAGAATAAGTACTTAGGTCAAACTTCAAGTAAGGTATTTTAAGTATAAGGGCAATGCAACGCAGAACTCAAGTTATTCACTGTGCACAAGATGATATATTGAGAGTTGAAAATTAAAGGAGTTGTAGCAAAGATGAAGCACAAGGCATTTTTGAAATTACATTGATGAAAATGTGAGTGTACTGATTGCAGATGTAGATAATACATTAAATTGAGAAAAATACAAAAAAAAAGTAAAAGTTAGAAAACATTTAAGGTACAGATTAGATGAGAAGAAGAAACCAAACTGAGTGTAAATGAACAGGTTTTGTAAATTTATATGTATTGTAAATTGGATTTTGACTGTCCATCTAGAGAGAGAGAGCACCTTACTGTACAGAAATTTTATTTAATGCAATAATTTAATTGTTTAAGTTCAGTTTGCGGAGCAAACTTATTGAGGGCAGTTGCATGTGTCACACAGTAAAAATAGTTGTCATTGTTTGTTAAATTATGAAATTAATATTGAGATATGAAACTAATAATTTAGAATTAATAATTGAATTTGAATTTAGATTTTGATTTAAAGTTTAAGAAAGAATTATCAGTTGATCTTTGTTAAGGTTTACTATCTATAACTCAACAGGAATTCTTAGTATGCAACATATGGTAATATTTAGAACCCTATGTATCTTTGATAACTTTAAGCTAGTGGAACTATTTCATTAGGCACATTTGGTTTATCTGTTACAGTTAATTATTGCAAGTAGGTGTTAGATTTGTTTGATGTTTAATGACCCAGGAAGAAAAGGAGGGAAAGTGGAAGCTTGGGCAATTGACCAATCAGAATGAGAGAAACAAGTTAATTAAGATGTATAGATGTAAGAATAGTTCTGATTGGTTGAGATTTTAGTAGGAGGTCATGTGATGTCTGAGAAGCTGAGAGGGAACTTTGAGTATGATAGGGACAGAATGTGTTTGGCTTTTGAATGATTAAGATTGGATTTTAGATATTGACTTTGGCGTCAGAAGAATTTAGGATTTAGAAACTTTGGTGTTGAATTAGAAAATATATAAGAATTTGAAATGACAAAGTGGGAAAGATCAAAATAGATGGACAGTGTTTGTTGAACTTGATATATTGAAAATAGCAAATTATAGTAATTGAAACTTAGAACTCAACATTGTCTTGACTTAGTTAATTCCGAAATTATCCCCAAATAAAGAACTCACATATATGTTAGAAAATCCCCCGGTGATAGTATCTCTTTTTGAGGCCCCTAACATTTATAAGATAGGAAGTTTTTTATGTGACTTAATGTCATTTACAACAATCTTTTAGTTTGTGCATTACTAGTTTTATCTCAGTTCCTTAAGTTAGGGCTTTTGGATAAATAGGCCATGGACATTGCCTTGTGACCATTGGCTTTGCCAGTGTACAAACCTACAACTAACCATTGCAGTAAAACCCACTTGTCCCTAAAGAGATCTCTTATTTCGTAAAGGTCACTATAGACAAGGGGGATGTATCAATAATGCATATCATTGGTTTTCTTATATAAAGCTGTAGTTACGAGGTTTTGAAAGAAAATTGAACATATGCTGATGAGCAAGCTATTTCAATTTTAAGATTAACAAAAACTTGAAAGCATTTAGTAACCAATGGGCATCGCAGTAGAGCCCACATGTCCCTAAAGAGTTCTCTAATTTCTTAAAGGTCGCTAGACAAGGGGGATATATCAATAAAGTATATGGTTGGTTTTCTTCTAAATCCTCGTAACTACAGCTTTATACAAGCTGTAGTTACGAGGTTTGGGAAGAAAATCAAGGATATGCTGATGGCATGAAATATATGTCAATAATACTGGGTCTTATATGATGACTCAATTCTTCAACAGCTGGCAGCATTTGCATCCTCATTATTACAGTTTTAATATTTAATATTATTGATGGAGGGCAAGAACCTTGTAACTACAGCCTTGGTGACACTAAGCAGGGTTCATTTTAGAGTGAGATTCATTCCTTTTTCTGCCAGATATCTCAACTGGCATCATGAGAGAAAAATCTCAAAGCAAGATGCAAGCTAGTGAAGGATTTTTTAAAATTTCACACCAAAAATTCTTAAATTTCTATTTTGATTTTGCTAAATGAGATATTTTTTAACATAATATTCTGAACCTGCATTAGAAAAAGCTTCTCCAAAAGCATCCTCTTTCGAGAAAATAGCTAGGTCACTAGACAAGGCAGATATATCAACAGGGTTTTAAGGGAGGCATGGTTTGTGCATCCGAGACGCAAAAATAAGGAGCTAGGACCCTCAAAACTAAGTGATGTGAGTCCCATAGACTCTCTGAGAGTCATCCTTTGAAAAGAGTTGTCCAAGGACAAGTAAACATAATCCAGATTTCAACACCCCTGCTCTATTCACAGAGTATTCAGAGGTACAGATAAGATGGGGTAACTCCAGTCTAAAATCTCTATTTACTTATGAAACCTTACGTTGTGGGTAGTTATAAGAAAAGTATTCACAAGACGATTTCAAAAAAACCCAACAACATCTGAAGGTATGTGTTATAATTATTGAAATACATTTTACCAAGATCTTGAATCCAAAATACCCCCTCATTTTGTAGCTCTAATTGAAATTATGCAAAAAGAAAATTAAAACTTTTACAAGCTTTAGTTAACATATATTGCTTGCCCAAGAAAATGTTTGAAACAAAATGGCAGAAAATGCCCAAGCTGAGGTCAACAAAAATTTTTGAACATTTTTTCCAACTACAATGATGTGCTTGCTTGAGGAAATACTCGATTGTATAAAAATGTAAAGAGAAGCACTTTTTCCATTAAAGGGGCATAAATAGTCTGAATGCATTTCCATTAAGTTTACCACTTGTTTCCCTTGCATCAAATCAAATTCTTGAGCTTTACATTTTTCATGAATTTAAAAGAAAGTGAAAGACACAATATTTCCTCCACAGGGGGCCATCTGTCTCACTATGAAATTTTGTAAACAAAGGGAAACAACTGTAGAAGGTAAACTCAATGTGATATATTGTACTTACTTCCCTTGTATTATGTGAAGCAAATCAGTGCAGATTTATGTACAGTGAAAATATCGTAATAGTACAGTGCGTAAATTCGACAAGAAATTTGAATTCTTACACAAACTTTCTCATTTTTAACCTGGAATTTGGAAAAAAAATATCAAAATGCTATTCATTAATTGTTTCAAAGAGCATTTCTGTCCCAAATGCCTGTCAAATTTCACAGATTTTAGTACATTATTAACCTTTCATTTGCAATATCTTCAAATTTGAACAAGTTGTGATTTTGATGGTAAGAAAATTGGTTAGATATATGTAGAGCAATGTCGGGTACTTTCGGACAGTTAAGAGAAAATCAGACACCAATTAGCTAATGAAGAAGAAAAATCGAGTCTCGTGTGACCTTAAGAAAATTTGGAGCTTTTTCTCGGCAACACTTATTTCAACTTTGCATTTTACGTACAAAGTCGGAAACCAAGTAGAGCTGAAATTGAGTAGTAGACGGCGGGTAATATCGGACACATCGGGTCTAATCGGACACGACGTCGGGTATTTTCGGACACAATTGAAAACACCTGTAGATACGGCGCAAACTTTTGCCAAACATCAACATTCACAGCGGCAGAAATCGTAATGAAATAATGGGAATAAAGTTGATTTTGTCGGACTACTGTGACGAATGTGCTGTGAACGGTGTTGTAATGTAAAGTCAACCGATCACGCGTGCAGTGAGCTATATTTAGCAATTTCGGTCATCTATCAAAGCACCTCGGGTAATCAAAGAAACCAGAGGCGCGTTTTATGAGCGAGATGAATTCCGCCAATTAAGATTATTTAGGCGTAATTAGAAATGAGTTTCGATATTTTGAGTGATCTGAGCTAAAACGTAAGATTAAAGTAGTCTGTGGGTGCTTACTCAAGCGAATCTTCTAATACTAGATGATTAGTGAAGACGTACGTAGCTTAAAAATATTAAGAACAACGGAATCATCGTATAGATAACAGTACTTTCAAGCGAACAGAATTATATGCATGGTTTTCGAGCATTATATATGATACAGTGTCTATTAGCTGGGTCTGCTTGCGACGAGATCATCAGTGAGAGCACGCGAAATCGTTTTTGCGACCGAAACATGGTAACTACAGTTTGAATGAGCTCTATTTACAATCTTTTGACTTCACATCATCATTCAGGAGAACTAGCCCTGTGTTCAGAGTGCAAAAACGTTTGCGACCACAGAATTCGTCTCCGCTTTTTATGAGTGGAGGCCTATTTGTGAAAAGCAGTCAGAGAACCTTGATGATATTGCCAAGCGTTTCGTATCCTGAACATTGGACCGATCGTCACTCCACTCAAATCTTTAAGCCAACGGTGCGTGACGACATAATCAAAAAAAAAAAAAAAACGTACAAGGTTCATTGACGAGTTGTAAATGAATAATATGTCCATTTCCGCTACACCGGAAGACCAAACTAAGAAAGTAAGGAGATTTAAAAGAAGTCCGTGGTTCTGGAAAGACCTTATCGAGGGAACATAAGACAGCCTGATAGTTGTGTGGTGTCCGTGGACGAGAGGTAGTGTGTCGACCTCTTGATCAAGAGGCCCCAAATTCGATTCCCGTAAGCGACATACCACTCTTTCACCATGTCAAATATTAACAGCCGGGCTTGAAGCTATGTTTAGTTTTACAGACAGAAAAAACAGACGGATATACAGAGAGACACACGGCCGGACAACAGTAAAACAATATGCCCCCGATCTTAGCGATGAGGGTGCATAATAAATCTGTTTAAAGCTATGAGCGACCAACAATTTCTCTGATAACGATCAGTCTTCCCCTTTAAATTTGATCATATTACCGTTCACCCTCGTGGATTGTCTGTTTTAAAAAAGAATTTTTTATCTCGGCCCCTTTCTATACAGTTTTCTGCTAAATTTCGCCAGAAATGGAGATTGTGTAATGCACTGAAAAAATATTCAGTTGATAACTGGGACAGTCAGCCCGACCTTGGTTTGAAGCAGTTTTCATCCGAAAAGTGCATTATCCATCAGTCGACAATATTTTGGACATGTCAGAAGAGTCCCTATGTTCAGACGGGTATCTTATATTTAAATGCATTTGTAAGGAAGGGGGACATGCATTTAGGACAGAGCTGGCGTGCGTATGGGGATTGAAAACTAAGACGCTATCAAACCGTTTACCGTAAATAGCACTCTTAAAGGTGTGAATTGTAGAACGCGCTGGTCTAATCGTTCTAAATTTCAAAACAAAACAACTACAACCATAATATTTGGATGTATGATAAACAAAAACAACGGATCAAATTTGTTTTAGTGTATCATATATTCCATTGAGCCATTCATTACTTGAAAGGCTTGATTAGTATGTAAGAAATTGTCTGTCTGGACCTAGACGGGCTTTAGTTTGTGTGTGTGTTTGTTTGTTTGTTTGTTTGTTTGTTTGGTTGGTTGGTTGGTTTTTTTATCTTTTTCTAAATATAAGGATTGAACTTAAAATCAGATATGATAACTTGAGTTAATTTTCGAAATAAAATTAAAAAACAACATTGTTTAACTCGTGAACTCGCAATATGGAAATGCATCAGCCTTATTGTAGATCTATTATTGTTAACAATAATCGCACTCGAATTCGAGCGCCTCAATTTCATCCTCTGATAAATACGACAGATCTATACTTTTCACACAAAGTCGATGCATATTCCTACCACATCTAGTACAGCTAATCCAGAATGGACTTCCATCAAAATCTCCATCACACGCTGCGCATTTCTTGACATTTACATTTAAGAAGGCTTCAGTGCCTGAATCATCGCTGTAAACCACTGAATCGGAATCCGACGATGACGAAGACATATCTTCTTCTCCTTTCCTTAATCTTTTCTTTTTTAAACACTCTTGACGTTTCTTCTCTTCTCTGATTCTTTTCTTTTCATCCCTTTCCTTTTGCTTTCTAGCTTTCTCCAGCTCCTTTTCTTCTTTCTTCTTTTGACGCACCAACTTTCTCTCTTCTTTGGCCCTGAGTTCTTCAGCCTTTTTTCTTTCTTTTTCTAGAAGCATTTCTCTAAAACTGTTACCCGTAATTGCCTTTGGCATTGGGATCCTTGTTTGTCTGGGTTTAGCTGCTTTTGCTACCGGTACCTTTAGGTGTTCATTAAAAGCAGGTGACACATTGTCACCCCTCATATCAACTTGATTCAATGAATTGTGTTGAGTATGTAAGCTAGGCTGAATGCTGGGTACTTCACCTTGGTTAGGTAGGGCATGTGACTGGTTATCCTGGTGTGAGTCTCCCGTTTCCGTTGGTGTGAATACAGATGTAGACGTTATACCATCCTGTTTTTCTTGCTGAAACAACGAGGCAGGCTCAAGCTTCAAACTGTTTAGGACTTTTGATTCATCAAGTGGAAAAAGACCAGCCTCTCGAAATCCGTTAACGGCATTCGGTACAGTGGTTGTTTTAAGCCATGCCGTTTTAAATACCTCTGCAAAAGAATGCTTGGTGACGTATTCTCCGATGTTCTCCATTTGGTAGTCCCTGACTGCCTGACGCCAAGCTTCTTTCAAAGCATGAAATAACCGTAGATCACACGGCTGGAGTACGTGCGAGGCATGCTCAAGTAGACAATAAAGTTCAATTTTATGGGCCCGACATAAATCACTCAAACGCATAGACATGTGTGTCGAATGACCATCCACAAATAGGACAACCGGTTTTTGTACACCATGTTCGTTGATAGAAGGTATGAACAAATCCTTCATCCACGTATAAAATAGATCAGAGTCCATCCAACCGTTGTCGGAGCGGCCCATGAATGCATCTGGGAATTTCTCTAAGGGGTTGTATGAGAATCGCTGGCCGGGATAGACTATCATCGGCTTTAAATAGTGACCAGTCGCACTCATGCAAGCTAACACCGTAATCTGTGTTTTGTCCGAGCTACCAAAGTTGTATACAGTTCTCGTTCCTCTTTGGGCTACCACTTTGCCTGATTTTGGACAAAGGGAGAACCCGCACTCGTCAGCATTATAAAGTCGGCTTGGATCAAGGAGCAGTTGCGGTTCATTGATGTCTTCGAGAATGTACCTTTTGTAGTCATCAAACCACCTTTTTACTTTCTCGGGAGAGATGATTGCCCTTTCTTTTCCTAGCAGTTGCGGATTCCTTTCTCCGATAGAGGGGTTTCTCTTGACAAACCCGAACCACCAGTCCTTTCCCGGTTTGTTATCCTTGAAAGGATTTGGACGTTTGTCATCATCTAAAATATGTTTCACAGTAAGCATTATTTCATGGCGCGTGCGACCGTACCCGATTCGGGCCATGTGTAGAGCCCAACTCGTGAGAGCCTTCTCTTCCTCTGGGGACAGAACTGTCCTAGGGACAGAAACAATGGGTGTCTTTTCCTTCAGTTTGTCATGCAGAGTTGACTTAGGTATACCAAATACATCAGCAGCTCGCCTGACCGACATTGCGTTTGATTGAATAGCCTGAAGTGCACCGGTGATGTTGCTTAAGTCATGCTTTTTCCTTTTCTTCACCTTTAGTATGTTACTCATTCTGAAAATAGTTAAATGAAAAAAATGATAAAGAAATTTAAACGAAGGCCCAGCGCAAACACTGTACTAGTGTTTATACATGTAGTATCCGCCGTATAGACATTTAGTACAGTCTTACGTTGAACCCTCGGAATTTATTCATGTTTGTTCAACGTTTTTTAAAGGCATATCGCGGAGGCTGGAGCACCTAACAATAGATTCCTGGTATTTCTCGCACTAGTACTACCATGTAACATCCGTTCCTAGCCCCCACCCACTATCACACATTGATCTACGTTTCATGATTTACTGGGAGAAAAGGTGGAAAGGATGAGTAACTCGGACTGGAAAAAGAATATTCATGTTGTCTCGAGAGAGTACATTTTTATGAATTTCAGACGGAAAACGGTTGATCAATATGTACATGTATATATCGTGCAGGCCTGACCCATGAATCGAATTTTAAATATTTAGCGGGATAGTACATTCTAAAAAAGGTAATAATAAAGCGATAAAATCTTCCGACTCGTTGCTTGGCGGTCAAAATATCATAACTACGGATCAAATGAGCTGTAGTTATGTTGTTTACACCGCCAATCGACAATATAAGTCGACAGAGCAAATGTTTTAATTGAAATAAATTGTCAAAAAAATTGCATGTTGAAGGGTTAACGCGGCAAAACTATTTTCTCTATCTTTGAGTTTTCTTCACATGCTGTAAAAAAAAATAAAAAAAAAAGTTCCCTACGTACGTCTCGAACTCATGAATTCCGGATTTTAAGTCAGCGACGCTACCAATTTCGCTACTACGCAATCGATAAGAATGTAGTCATATATTATATATAAAACTAAAAGTGTCCGATGTGACCCGACTTCGTCGTTTCCCGTCGGGTCGGATCGGACAATATCATATTTCTATAATTAG
This sequence comes from Fragum whitleyi, assembly GCA_948146395.1. Classification (NCBI taxonomy): domain Eukaryota; kingdom Metazoa; phylum Mollusca; class Bivalvia; order Cardiida; family Cardiidae; genus Fragum; species Fragum whitleyi. The sequence goes on from OX411543.1 coordinate 77,368,134, forward strand.
ACATTTTTTCTATCTACAAATAATGAAAACATCTCACAATTTTTGCATCGTTTTGAACCTCTTTAACCAGCATTTTGACCGAAAATTACATCATTATTATCTTACGACTAACACGTTTCTATTTTTAGATCACTGTTTACGTACCTGCATGGAATTGGGAATCCCGGGCGAAAAACAAAAATCGATAACGACAGATGACTCAGGGTGGTTTTTGAAAATGGCCGCGCTAAAACTGTTGAAGCATGCGCAGAATGCTCAAATATTCGCGCGAATTTAGCTCGAAGGACAAGTGTCCGATATGAGACGACGTCCGAAAGTACCCGACATTGCTCTAAGGCATCACGCAAAAAGGGACAATTTAGGAAGTGTGTTAAGTATCAACCCTAGTCAGACTGGGCTGATTACCCAGGCTGACCAGGGTAGAAACTTTTCTCACTGTGTTGATTTTCTGAATCTAGAATGACCATGTATTTTCCTGTATAAGAATTCTTGAAATGTGACCACCGTTTGACCTCTACTGGAACAAACCTCTTTCTCATGATTATATTTTAGGAAGTTCCAAGATGGTCCCTATAAGAGTAACAGGTCACATATAGATTCTGTGGTGAAGTGGTAAAGGTGTCATTTTGAGTGGTTGAAGATTTGAATCCCAATGAAAGCCTCCTTACTGCATAGGAATGGATTGGAGCAGCCAGTGAGCTGCCAGCTAGTAAAATGATTAGTTTTCATAAGCCCATCTATCATTGGATCAGTACAAAACAGTTGTAACTGCCTATATGTTTATATGCAGCTAAAGCTGTTTTCTTCTGAGCTATTGCTATTTCAGCTGCCTTGCAACTAAGAGAAGGGTCTCAAGAGATTGTCGGCACTCAAGGACTCGTAAGCCAATACTGGATGGCCTTTTCAATTTGGGTGACTTTATGGTATATAAGCCTTTATTATAACCCCCAAAATTATGGTTTTGGGGGTTATAGGAGTCAGCTTTTCTGTCCTGTCGGTCAGTCTGTCTGTAGCTTATGTAGCATGTCCAATCAATTTCTCAGCAAATAATGAACAGATTTCATTCAAACTTTACAGATGTGATCAATATCAAGCAGAAATGTGTATGTCCTGTTTTGGTTACACTCCATTGATTTCTGACAGAATTATGGCCCTTTGATCAAACATGGCATTTCATTATGTAGAGGGGGTATTGGTACTTGACAAATTCAAGTTTCACTTTTATAGAAGTTTCATTGGTATATTCATCAACTCTGATAGCCTTGAACTTTGAGTTTGAATTACTCTACGTAAGAGTTTTTACTGTCCATTGTTACAATCCAATTAAATATGTATGAAATGAGATCATCAAACCCCCACACAGATAGGTATCTATGGCATCTTGAGGGGTCAATGCAACACTATTATAAGTGCCTATGAATATATAGGCACTTACAATAGTGTTGCACTGATCCCTCAATCTATTCTTGATGTAATATCTACATGTAAATTTTCACAAGGAAATCTAAAACACATCTATAATTGTCACATGCATCAAGATGTATGTCTCACTAGACCCTATTCAATGTCATCAAATTAATAGATTGCAGGACTTAATGTATTCCTTTAAAATGTATTATAATTATTAGATTTTGAACATTATATAATGACAATATTTTTGGACTGATCTTATTCTAAATGCTATTTGAGCCTGTGTGTGGCATTTGGAACAATTTCACATGTGCGCAACGTCAAGACTCTTATCAGCCTTTGCAACCACACAGCCTGCCAAAAGTCTTCACTTTGCGCTCAACAGATGGCTAGGGACCTTCAATCTCTGTTCACAATCCAATATTAAAGATCTCATCAATACACATTGGATGGGTTTAATTTCTGGAATTGTTCCTGTAAATTTGAAAAAAAAATTCAAGCAATTAAAACGATACAAAACTTGGGAAAAAATTAAGAGCGCTTCCATTTGTGGACATGTGGAGAAGTAATATTGCCGTTTTGTCATGCGAGAAGTAATTTTATTGAAAGATGGGAAGTTTTGGATATCAAAAATGGCAGCATATAGAATGGAAGAAGCCATCTTTGACGGGGTTTATTGTTCGATTTATTACCACCGCAAAATTGTTTTCAGTTTTACAGTGTCTAAAAATGGCCTGGGAATTGTGATGGCTCACAATATTTTTCTCTTCTGTAAGCAGGAGTTTGAAATGAGCTTGTATTCTCTAGGCATATCATTACGGTATGGACCATAAGAAAAAATGAAGCAGATATAAGGAGGTTCATGGGCCCCTAGCTCTAGAGATATGCCCTTTTTTCAACATAGATTTTTTTTGCATTATCCAGAATTGACCAGCACCTGCAGCTGAGTGTTGGCACAAGCAACCAGCAGGTGTTGCATTCTGTTTTATAAAGGAAAATCAGGTGGTAAAGACTTAGATCAGATTGCACATCTATGCGAGCTGATCTTTGTCTATGCCCCCTGTCACTAATCAGAAATAGTTGTAAACTGCATATATATTTACAACTGTTTGGCAGTGTGCCTTCAAATCATACATGAGCTGTGCGTGGATTTCCAACAATTTCATTTATGTATGTAGCAAAGACTCTGACCAGCCTGTGCATCTGCACAGTCTGACCATAGTCTTCGCCATGTGTTTAATAGACAGATAATGGCTCAAACTACTTGTAACACCACCAGGTAACATTATATTTACAGTAGATGGCTGCCTACGCTTGCACATCATACACATTTCAAATTGTTGGAAATGTCATGCACAGGCTCATATGTCAAATGAAACAATTTATTAACAAGAGGGCCATAGTGGCCCTTAATCGCTCACCATAGTGAATTGTCCAAAACACATTTCAAGCAGGTTTGAAAAGTTTTTTGACTAATTTTCAAGCAAAAAAACCCTCACAATATCACAATATTTATTCTGATCAAATTTTAAGTTGACTGGGCAAAAAAGTGAAAACCAGGGTGCATACACAGTTTTTCTAAGATTTGACCCAGTGACCTTGTTTTTGACCCCACTTGCCCAAATTTCAAACTGGACTGAGATTTTATCAAGACAATCATTCATATCAAATATCAGGTTGATCAGGCAAAAATGAGACCCCTAGGTTGCATATAAGACTTTTCTAAGATTTGACCCCATTACCTAGTTTTTGACCCAACTTGACCCAGTTTCAAACATATCCGAGATTTTATAAAAACAATCATTCTAACTAAATTTCAGGTTGATCAGACAAAAAATGTGACCTCTAGAGTGCATACAAGGGTTTTCTAAGATTTGACCCCGTGACCTAGTTTTTGACCCCATGAGCCAATTTCAAACACACCCGAAATTTTTTCAAGCCAATCATTCTGGCCAGATTTCAGGTTGATCTGACACATAATGTTACCTCTAGAGTGCATACAAGGGTTTTCTAAGATCTGACCTTATGACCTAGATTTTGACCTCACTTGACCAAATTTCAAACTTGTCAGAGATCAAGCCAATCATTCTGACCAAATTTCAGGTTGATCTGACACAAAATCTGACCTCTAGAGTGCATACAAGGTTTTTCTAAGATTTGACCCTGTGACCTAGTTTTCAACCCAACTTGACCCAATTTCAAAATTGTCCAAGCTTTTATCAAGACAATCTTTCTAACCAAATTTCTGGTTGATTGGGCAAAAAATGTGGCCTCTAGAGTGCATTCAAGTTTTTTCTAAGATTTGACCCTATGACCTAGTTTTTTACCCCACTTGACCCAATTTCAAACATGTTCAAGTATTCATCAAGACAATCATTCTGACCAAATATCATGTTGATTGGGCAAAAAATGTGACCTCTAGAGTGCATACATTGGTTTTCTAAGATTTGACCCTGTGACCTAGTTTTTGACCCCACTTGACCCAATTTCAAATTCATTCAAGATTTCATTAAGACAATCATTCTGACCAAATTTCAAGTTGATCAGACAGAAACGCGACCTCTAGAGTGCATACTAGGTTTTTCTAAGATTTGACCCCGTGACCTAGTTTTTTACCCCACTTGACCCAATTTCGAACTTGTACGAGATTTTTTCAACACAATCATTCTGACCAAATTTCATGTTGATCGGGCAAAAAATGTGGCCTCTAGAGTGCATACAAGGTAAAATGTTGACGACACACGACGGACGCTGGATGACAGACGACGGAGGACGGACATCCACTTAACCACAAAAGCTCACCTTGAGCACTTTGTGCTCAGGTGAGCTTAAAACAGAAGAAAGTGTCGATCCCTGAAGGCATACAAATATATATCCATTTAATTTAACCTTTGTCAAACTGAATAAATTTTGGCTAAAAATTTTCATCAAAATCAAAGGGCAAATAGCAATTAAAGTACCAAGAGTAGGTCAATTTTTATTTGAAAACTTAATCTATTTGCAATTCTGGTTTGATAGTGAGAAACAGGTGGTGTAGACTAACATCAGACTGCACATATGTGCAGGCTGATGTTGGTCTATAGCTCCTGCAAAAGCAGTAATATTCTGGGTTTAGCATGAAGCCATACTGAAGAAAATCAACCTGATGTTGCCTAGATAGTGTTGTATATAGAGATGGTTTTCTCTTGGATTTGAGGAATTATTGAACACACCTGCTGAATTTATGATAAATATCAGGAAACCATATTTAAATTGTATCTTGGCAACCATTTATTGTCACCAGTTTCAGGTAATTCTCATATCTGGAAGAAAAAATTTAAATAAGTGTAAGAACTAGAACTGTTTTAACTGACCAATAATTATCTCCCTTTTCTCTTGATATCTATTTTTGGTTTAGGTAGTTTGAAGTATCAAGAACAAAGGATAACTTGTTAAACAAAGACTGACGATGAACATACCTGAAGCTTTTATTGTAACTACTTGTTAAAATGTAATAAAAAAAATGTGGTACAATTCTAGGAAACTCCACGGATTTGTACTAAAGACAAATTGGTTAATATGTTTGGATTATTTGACTTGAATTGTTAAGGCGTAAGTTTTGTTTGATTTAGCACACCATAGAAAAGGCATAGGTGTAGAGTGGTGTGCGCAAAAATGCTATTGCGGACACAACCTGACGTCCAAAATCTAACAAGACAGTATGAGGGATGAAAAGATTTGAGAGGGGGGGGGGGGGGGGGGTTGTAGAGTAAGGGATAAAGAGTTATAGAAATAATTATACATTAATCATGAGTTTAGACTTAGCAAATTTTAACTAGAATCAAAGGACTGAAAATCCTGAAATGCCATTTTGTTGACATAAATGTACATGCCTAATCAGTATGGTTGATTATGTGACTAGTAAATATGTGGTAAAGCAGTGCTAATATCTGTGTAAAGATTCTATTTTTGGACATGTGAATTGTCCAAAACAGGTAGTCTTAACCTCAAGATCAGCATGGCTAATACTTTTCAATGGCATTTACGACCTTGCTATGATATATATGGACTCAAGTTACAGGTAACCCGTCCAATTTGTGAGAACTTGTTTTCTGTTTGATCAACTTGAAAAGGCATTTTGCAATGCAATTTTGCCAATAATTTATTGACGGGATTACAATGGTAAGATTTGAAAATGTAAACCCGTCACTCTAAAACTAAAAAGGACCATCTTTGTAGCGCATAGACTGTCAACCCTAGTCAGATTGCGTGAATTGCACTGTTCTGAGTTTCTTTATCTTGAATGATCAGTTTACATTCCTGCATGAGAATTTTTGAAATGCGACAAGTGGTTTCAAAATTCCCCTCTCAGACCTCTACTGGAATGAATGTCTTTTTATGCCTCGGCATGAAAGATCGATAATATTGCTTTTTTGTTGTCTGTCTGTCCATCCATCTGCCTGTCTGTCTGCAAAACTTAACCAAAAAACTTAACATTTCCAATATTTTCAAGGCTATTCAAGATACAATGCTCATATTTGGTATGATGAAAGATCTCAATGATATGCATCTGCCTGTACCAGGGTCAAGGTCACGTAACAAGGTCAAGGTCATCTGTCAAGGTCAAATTTCTAAAATAATTGCCGTTTCGGGGGCATTCGAGTTTCACAAACACATCTTGTTTATGAGTCCAGTTTACAGAGGTTAGAGATGGTCCCTTTTTGCATAATGGGTCACAAATGTACAAATATTGTTCTTTATTTCTTCCAATTCCACTGAAAATTATAGTATAAATCAAACTTTAAAGGGAGATAAATAAGCATAATGTTTACCTTGCTAAGGGAGATAATGATATGATTTGTTACAGATCACAGTCTAGGTAACATTATAGCTTGTACTGCTAATTTCCCTCAAGAAAAAATCTGCAATTGTCATTCATAATTAATTAGGAGATTCTCAGGTAACCTTTTTCTCCAAATCTTTCCATAAAGATCTTGAACCCCACTAAAAAGTTCAAGAACTGGTTCTTGACCATTCTAGAATGTGAACTGTCAGTTCAAGGACTTTTAGAACTAGTTCTTGAACTTCTTGAACTAGTTCTTGAACCAGTTCAAGAACTAGTTCTAGAACTGTGTCAAGAACTAGTTCTAGTATTCAAGAATTAGTTCTATAAATAGTTCAATGAATAGCTCTTCAACTACCATTTGACTTTCAATAATGTTCAAGAACCAGTTTTGAACTTCTTTTGCAGGGGGAATGGATTTGTTACACTCCTACTGTCTGATCTACAGGAAGAGAATCCCCTGGCCCCCTTACACCCATACACTCACACGCAGGTCGTTAGGAGATCCCCTTCATTTTGTAGTATTTAAAATAGATGAGAGCACATTTCATTTGATATCTAAAAAAAACATAGATTGTGGACTGCCTGTGAAATTTTCTCCCTCGTTTTGAATCCCAAGTTAGATCAGAAACTGCAGAGAATTTATTCAAACTAAAGACCTTGCACTAGAAAAAGCATAATTTGAAAAGTGGAAATAACATGCCTATACTTAGTAATTTCCTCATTTCAAATAATATTGGAATAGTGCAGTATTTCTGAGAACTTATTTTATGGTTCAGTGGGAACTGGCCGCCATCATAGCGCAGTTGGTAGTGTGTTGGACTGTCAATCTAGAGGTCCTGGGTTCAATCCCTGAGAGCAGCACTCATCCTTTCCAACTACTTGTCTACCACAATGGGTTGATAATCATAGACCTATGTGGGATAGCAGCTTGAGGCTAGGAGAGGATATGATGGTAGTACTGGTGTGAGAAATAGCAGGAATCCATTGTTAGGTGCTTCAACTGCCAATACAGGAGTGAAATAATGTTAAAAGCAGTGTAAAACCTAATTCAAACAAATAAATCAGTGCTAAACAGTTGTAACTGCCTATTTACATAATGGATTGATCGAATTGTTCATTTGAGAGAGGTCTTAGGCTGCTTCAGTTACTTTCGTTGATATTGTGGCAAAACTTACATGCTCATTAGCTAGGTTCTTTCAGGATGTACCCGAGTTACCTGTTACTGCAGTTAGATCAACCTTGAATGCTGCATAAAGAATTGGTAAAATTTTATTACAATCAAAGTGCTCATGTATTACTAATGGTACCCTTAAAGTAAATCAGCATTTTGAAAATTCAACTTTTCAACTTTCACGGTTTATAAAAGAAGATCAGGTTGTTTAATCTAAGATCAGACTGCACATATGTGCAGGCTGATCTTTGTCTATACTTCCTGCCAAAGTAGGAATATTTTGTGTTTTGGAATGACATTAGGGTTAAAGGTAGTGGACCTGTAATAGTTCACAGCATTTCGGAACATATGAACTTTCACAATGTTGACTGAGTGATCCTAATGAAAATCATAAGGAAACCTCGCTTAACACATTAAAGTTCATTACTTCCAAAACCTTGCTGAACTATCCCGGTGTCCCAGGGTAACCTGTCCCCTGGGTAACCTGTCCCCGGGGACACGTTACCCCGGGGTAACCTGTCCCCGGGGACACGTTACCCTAGAAATCAGCCGGGGTAACCTGTCCCCCCCTGGGGTAACCTGTCCCCCCCTACAGATATTGTAAACCAATATTTAGTCACATTTCTTTTACCAAGATATTTTTATTCTATGCATTACAAGTCTTTTCTTTGATCTGTATGTAATTTTAATCTGTTTTGCGAACTGTTTCAGTTCGGAAGGATTTTTATATTTTTCATGATAAGTCTGATAACAATTAAACTTGTTTTTTTTTTAGAAAAATAATTGTTTAATGTCATCATGACTATGGACACATCTAAGAATGATCTTGTCTTTAGAAAAATTAGTCAAAGCATGATTTTTTTCTTTGTGTGTATTTGGGGGGACACGTTACCCAAACTGGGGTAACCTGTCCCCGCGGACACGTTACCCAGGCCTGGGTAACCTGTCCCACCCCCAAAACTGCTGTCAGCAATGATATATGTAAAAATAAACCCATATGTTTTCAATTATTTAATAATATTTCAAATTGTTTGGGAGTAAAGTTTCCAAAGCTGTGCTCACTTGTCTTTGAAACATGTTACCAAGGCCTATTATTCCAGTGAAAACACAAAAAAAGTTGTTAATGAGGATTTATTAAAAAAAAACTTGGAAATACATTTTTCTTTATTTGAAAACTGCATGATAGTCTCTTTTATATCAAAACTGTTATACAAAATAGTTATTCACTTATTAGAAATTTTATTGTGAGTGTATGTGTATGTCTGGGGGGGGGACAGGTTACCCAAGCTGGGGTAACCTGTCCCCGAGGACACGTTACCCAGGCCTGGGTAACCTGTCCCACCTCTAAAAAGGTTGTCAACATCGATCTGTGCACAAATTTACCAAAATATTTTCTCTTTCTCATTTATTCTAAATTGTTTTGAGTACATGTAAGATTTTCCAATCTGTGGTCACTTGTCTCTAAAAAATGTTACCCCAGCCTGGGAAAACATTGCTAACATGTTAACCAGGAATTTTCACAAAAGTTTACAAAAACAATTTCTTTTCTTTGAAAGTTATTTTATAGTCTAAATTATACCACAACTGTTCTTACTACAAAAATTATTCACTTATTAGAAAATTCATTTAGAGTGTATGTGTATGTATAAGGGGGGGGGGGCACGTTACCCAAGCTGGGGTAACCTGTCCCCGGGGACATGTTACCCTGGTTTGTGTAACCTGTTCCCCTTTCAAAAGAAAAAAGTTTTGAATTATTTGTCATGTTGTTTTCTTATCAAAACTGCCATATTAATATTATATGTTCATAAAGCTTTGTATCATTCAAACCATGGACTTGGAAAAAATTGAAATGATGCAAATAATAAGAAAATTGCTCTGGCTAAGAATCCTCTTGAAAAGGAACACATTTCAAAATATATATTGACATACATATTCTTTGAGGCAATGTTCAAAGTATATCATACCATACATTCTTAATTAAAAAAAGAACGAATGGAAGGTGATATCTTTAATGAAAAATAGCATTTGGAATGGGGGACAGGTTACGCCGGGGTAACATGTCTCCTGGGGACAAGTTACCCAGGCTTGGGTAACCTGTCCCCCTTTCCAAAATACGAGTTTTAAACAGTTTGTCAATTGACCTGTTGTTTTCTTATCAAAACTGCAATACTGATATGATAATTGTGTTTTTATGCCCCCGATAGGGAGGCATCATAAATTTGACTTGTCCGTCCGTCCGTCTGTCTGTCCGTCTGTCCGTCCGTCCGTCATTCCGTCCAAAAACTTTAACATTGGCCATAACTTCTAAATCAAAGCGGTGTCAGGGGCATTGTCATCTTACAGTGACAGCTCTTGTTAAAAGCTATTATTCAATCTAATAACAGACTCTGAAAAATTGAAATGATGCAATAATAAAAAATATTCAAGTGCTAAGATTTTTCTTTGAGAAGGTACAAAAAAGAAATATAAACATACATATCCATTGAAGAAATTTTCTAAGAATATCTTTCTTTATAAAAAAAGAATGACTGGTAGGTGATATCTTTAATGAAAAAAGTATTTGGAATAGGGGGACAGGTTACCCCGGGGTAACCTGTCCCCTGGGGACATGTTACCCTGGCTTGGGTAACCTGTCCTCCTTTCAAAAGAAGAAGTATTGAATGAATTTGTCATGTTGCTTTCTTATTAAAAAACTGCAATATTAACATGATATGTTAATAAATACTATTTATCAATCTAAATATAGACTTGGAAAAAATTTAGATATTGCAAAAGTAATATTGCAAAAAATTAAAATGTGTAAGCGCTAAGATTTTTCTTTAAAAAAGCATCAATTTATAAAAAAAGATGAATGAAATATTTTTCAATGAATATCATATGATAATTTCTTAAGAAAAAAGAATGACTTGAAGATGAAATCAAATGAATAAAAGCATTTTGAATAGGGGGACAGGTTACCCCGGGGTAACGTGTCCCCCCCACTAAAGTTTTATTTTTTTTATATTTTTTTCATTAAACTTTCAAATATTTGCATTTGCATAAAATACCAAGATTGACTACTATAAAAATAAAAAAAAAGGAAAATCGATTTGATTAGATAATCATAGTAAGCAAATTATATTTTGGTTTGAAGAATTGGAAACCACTCAAAAATACAGAATAACTTTTTATATGTTTTTTTTTAAATTGATTTAGAGTTAAACAAAATAGCATGAATGAAAAATTAAAATTTTGATAAGAAATAATGTTTTCCATGGGGGGACACGTTACCCCAGGGGGGGACAGGTTACCCCGGGGTAACCTGTCCCCGGGGACACGTTACCCAGGGGGACACGTTACACTGTTACACCGGGTCCACTACCTTAACCAAGTCATTTGCAAAGTCCTTCACCTTAACAACAATTGCCAACCATGGGACATCAGGGCCCGAGAATATAAAACTTTTCTTAGGCTCAGCTGAGAATTTTCTCAAATTTTAAATTTAAATAAATGAATGAAAATAAAAGATGACATTAATAAGTTGTTATTTATAACAACTTATTAATATTATCTTTTATGTTTATACATTAAAATGAGTACTAAAACAGAAAAACAGCTTTTAATTATCTCAAATTGAAATTTGAGAAAAAAAAATTGAATTGAGAATTAGAAAAGTTTTTTAACCTCGGGGTCAGAAGTATTGTTAGAAGAAAAAGCCAGAGTTTTGTAACCTACTGCCAATATTTTGTTATCGACGGTGGTTTCCTAGAATCAGACAAGGGTAGAATTCTTCCAATAAAAGTGATAGGGTAGGGGCCTGCTTACAGAAGACTTGATAGATGGTAACACCATCACAATCGACTTGTGGTCTTAATTGTGCGGGATGAAATGAGATTGTTAGGCAAATTAGATTATTTGTGATATTCTAAGGATTATACAATTTGTTAGTTTGTGAATGAATTTCGTGCAAAAAAGTGACATTGGAATTTATAATAATGTGTTATGTGAGAGACCGGTATTTAATGGGTTATTCAAATGTGTATGAAAAATTCCCTGCATTCAGGATGCTTTTGCAAAATGTTTTTCAAATGAAACCCAGCTTTGCATGTGTATAAATAGTAGTTTGAAATATTATGCAAGTCTAAATCTACTTTTTAGCTCGCCCGGGACGAAAGTCTCGGAAGAGCTATTGTCATACCCTCGGATGTCGGTGTCAGCGTCGGTGTCGGCGTCCGCATTAGGTTAAAGTTTTTTATTTCTATCAATATTTATCCTAGAGGCTTTATTTTTTACAGAAACACTCATTAGGGCATAGGCTTTCATTTGAGACCAACATCCATGTCGAAATGACCTTTAGACTGTGACCTTGACCCTTTCAAAAAAACTTTAACCAAAAACTTTAACCAAAAACTTTAACCAAAAAAGCTTTAACCTTGCTTATATTTTCTGTAAGCTTTAAACTAGAGACATCATTACTTCATATGCACACTCATTAGGTGATAGGCTTTCACCATAGACAAAGGTCCTTGACAATTTGACCTTGACCTTGACCCTTTGTGGACTTAGAAAAACTTTAACCAAAAAACTTAAAACTTTAACCAAAAAACTTTAACCAAAAACTTTAACCTTGCATATATTTTTTAATGCTCTAACCTAGGGACATTATAGCTTCATATATATACTCACCAGGTGATAAGCTTTCACCAGAGACCAAGATCCTTCACAATTTGACCTTGACCTTTACCATTTGTGGACTTAAAAAAACTTTAAATGAAAACTTTAACCAAAAACTTTAACCTTGCTTATTATTTTCTGAATGCTTTAACCTAGGGACATCATTACTTCATATACATACTCATTAGGTGATAGGCTTTTGTGAGAGATCAAGGTCCTTGATAATTTGACCTTGACCTTTTATGAACTTAGAAATACTTTAACCGAAATTCTTTTATCAAAAACTTTAACCTTGCTTATATTTTCTGAATGCTTAAACCTAGGGACATCATTACTTCATATACATAGTCACCAGATGAAAGGCTTTCCCCAGAAAGCAAGGGCCTTGACAATTTGACCTTGACCTTGACCTTTTATGGACTTGGAAAAACTTAAACTGAAAACTTTAACCAAAAATTTAACCTTGCTTATATTTTCTAAATGCTTTACTCAGGGACAATTTTACTTCATACACTTACTCACTAGGTGATAGGCTTCTACAGAGACCAAGGTCCTTCACAATTTGACCTTGATCTTGACCTTTTGTCGACTTAGAAAAATTTTAAAGAAAAACTTCATGTTTGATACAAAGAAATTCCATTGGTAATCTCATCTGCTTGTAGGCTTTCACTTTACCTTATACATACAATAAGAACAAAAAAAGTTTTTATATTTCTTAATTACTACTCAAACAGATAAATATTAGATCATGGACTTAAAAATTGATAGAAACCACTTTGAACTTCGGTCTTCGGTCAAGTGCTGTTTATGACAAGCAGCTGTTTGGGCGAGCTACGTTGTCCGCGGACAACTCTTGTTAATGGAAATAGTATATCCCTTGTCATGCTGAATAAAAACCCTTGCAAAATTACTTTAAAACAAAGTGCTAAAAATACTAATGCACTAATTTTTTGTCAGTATTTGTTTTGAAAATATGATTTGATCAACTTTTCTAGTTTTAAAAGAGAAGCTCAAATTAAGTGGTGTAGATTAAGATCAGACTGCACAAATGTGCAGGCTGATCTTTTTCTATAACTCCAGTCAAAGCAGGAATATTAATCGATGGCTCAGCATGAAACAGTTGTAACTTCCTATATGTTCATAGGGAGTTACAACTGTTTCATGCTGAGCCATCGATTTCTGGTTCAGCATGACATTAATTTAGGCTTAAATGATTTTATTGGAGGAATTATTTCAACATCAAATTAAACGGGAATAAGCTATGAAAGGACACCAATTTATAGATATTTTACTTCAGAAAATGGTCACTAAATAAAAGCTTCCTGTTCATGTTATGTAATTTAGCTCCTAAGAGTTTCTTGGAGGAGAAATTCATAACTTGTAGTGCTAAATCAGTGATTAAAAAAAAACACCCAAAGAAACGTTTGCAAATGGGGACACGGACATGAACATGAAAATTGGAAAAGCAGAAACTGCTAGATAAATTGAAGTCTTGGGAAAGAAAAAAAGCAATCTGTTATTATTTATTACCATTGATAATCAAACTGCACTTTTGTGCATGCATTTTCCTTTAACAAAAAAACTCTCATTGATATTGATATCTTGTTGTCTGGGTTACGGAAATTGATAGAATGATTTTGTTAATTTGTAAAGATGGATTTTACATTTAATTTACCTTGATGAAATAACTAGGGGATTAGTTGGTCTTTATCCCTGGTTCTCAGGGGTGTTTTGTCTGATATCCATCGTTCGTTAATGAAATTATTGATTGGTTCCTAAGTTACACGGGTGTTAGAAATTGGGTATATCGTAATTAACCTGGTTTTACCTTCTTTGACTCTATTGAAGACATCATGGATTTTTACCTTTGTTGATATAGACATATTTAACCCTTGTCATGCTGAATAAAATTCTTGGCAAGATTGCATGAAAGTCCCATAAGCAATGATGCAAAAATGCTTAGTCAGCACTTAATTATTTTGAAAATATAAATGTTAATTTCTTCTGGTACAAAAAATGAACTCGGGTTGTATAGACAAAGAGTCCAAGGGTACTACTACCGATAAAGTCTCATTTGTCTAATTATGGGCTTGAAAAAGTGCAATATATTTTTTGGCTCTCTTGACATTTTTTTGGTTCAGATTTTTTTATGTAATAAGAAAAAAAAGAGAATTCTATAATGATACCACAGCAATCTGTCAAATGAAATTTCTCTGTGATAAAAATATTTTATTACTTACTAGCAAGATTTCAATTCTTTGAATTCTTGAAAATATTTTCAATCACCGAATGTGTCAAGAAATTCAAAATATACGAGAAACTGATAATAGGATAAAATGCATGTGCTCAGCATTAAACAAATACCCATAAATTTAACAAGGTTTTATATCCCATTTGCTAAATTGCCTGTGATCATATCGCTGGCCCAACCACAAATTTTTAGCATCCAATTTTGTTTTTGATTCATCACATCGAGGCAGAAATTGAAAGTATAAACTCTAGAGTGACATCTTGATTTTTGATTGTTTAAAGTTTTCAATGATAATGATTTTCCAGGACTTTCATCACAACTTTTTCACATATGTTTGCATTAAAGTGGAGTATATCTAAATGAACCTTTAATAATTGAATCATTCATTTCATTGGCTGATCAAGAACTTCTGTAAAGGAGGTTCAAACTTACAAGACTAATTAGTGGGAGGTTCATTTTCCAATTATGCAATCTGTAGAAAGATAGAAATCACAAAATAAAATAATTAGGCTACACAAGGCCAGGTACAACTGAACTTCAAATCTCTTCTTTCTGGCTAGGGCTGCTGTCTTATCACAGTTCGTAGCGCATCGGACTGTCAATCTACAGGGCCTGGGTTTGATCCTCGATGGTGGCACTCATCCTTTCTGAGTAATTTGTTTTCCAACAATGGTGTGATATTTGTAGACCTATGTGGAATAGCAGCTAGAGGCTAAAAAAGAAAAACCAGCGATCCATTGTTAGGTGCTCCTGCCGCAAAGATATAACTGAAAGATTGTTGAAAGCGGCAAAATCCCCATTCAGACAAAAAACAAAAAATCAAACCCTTTCTGGATTTGCCACTGCAAACTTGCTTTGATTTATCAAGAGGGGGTCATTTTAGAGAACGGTCACATAGTATAAACCATTCAAAACATCTTATTGAGATGATTCTTATGAGTTTTAACAACAAATGCTTCAAATACATTAATATTTTTTAGACCATTAAAATCTCTCTAAAAGTTATTAGGAATGGTTGCTTAATAGACATGGTGGCTTGAGCAAGATTGACTAAAGATTGAAAATGTCACTGATGAAAAAAGTATGAAACTTCAATACCTAAATTCATCTTGGGTTATTATTAGACCTCTGTTGTTTGGAATTACACTGGTGAGTTAAGTCAATTACAGATTGGCTATTTCTAGTTAAACATGTGTTACTCTGCGGGCTGATATTGGACAGGACTTGCGGAGACGATTCCTGGGGATATTCTTTTTACTGGCATTTGTTTGTCCAGTGATTTTATGATCACGTCTGTGTTTTGCTAATTTCTGAGATGTGATTGGAAATTATTGGCTTTTGACGTTGTGGTATTTTGTTTTTGTTCACTTTTACAATAGTGAGATTACATTGCTAGGGAAGGGGGGATAACTGGGTCTAGAATACCTCCAAAGTTTATTTTCTTGTACAGAGGAATTAAATAATTTTCCAGCTAAAATGTCAGATACCAAATCTTGAAGTTTTTTAGCTCCACTGGCTGAAAGCCACTGGGGCTATTGTCATGGCGTTGTGTCCGTCGTGCGTCCGTCCGTCCGTCCGTCCGTGCGTGCGTCCGGTCGTAAACTTTTCTTTAAAAATCTTCTCCTCAGAAACTACTGGATGGATTTCAACCAAACTTCACAGGAATGATCCTTTGGTGACCCTCTTTCAAAGTTGTTCAAGAAATTTTGATCCAATGAAAAACATGGATTTAATGGGCGTGGCTTATTTCCAAATATGGTAAAAAGTGAGTTTTCTCAGATTCTAATCAATGGATACCAATTAAATTTTACATGAATAATCCTTGAGTGACCCTTTATCAGTCTACAAAAAATCATTGTGATCCGATGGAAAATATGCATTTTATGGGCGGAGGTCATTTCTCTATATGTTATTTAGTGGAAACTTTGAAAATCATTTTCTCTTAATCTAACTGATGGATATCAACCAAATTTCACTTGAATGATCCTTGAGTGACCCTTTATCAGTCTACAAAAAATCATTGTGATTGGATGAAAAATATGTATTTTATGGGCGGAGGTCATTTCTCTATATGTTATATAGTGGAAACTTTGAAAATCATTTTCTCAGGATGTAACTGATGGATATCAACCAAATTTCACTTGAATGATCCTTGAGTGACCCTTTATCAGTTTACAAAAAATCATTGTGATTGGATGAAAAATATGTATTTTATGGGCGGAGGTCATTTCTCTATATCTTATATAGTGGAAACTTTGAAAATCATTTTCTCAGAATGTAACCGATGGATATCAACCAAATTTCACTGGAATGATCCTTGAGTAACGCTTTATCAATTTACCAAAAATTATTTTGATTGGATGAAAAATATGCATATTATGGGCAGAGGTCATTTCTCTATATGTTTTATAGTGTAAACTTTGAAAATCATTTTCTCAGAATTTGATTTTTGCATATCAATTAAATTTCACTGGAATGATACTTGAGTGACCCTTTATCAGTGTATCAAAAATTATTTTGATTGGATGAAAAATATACATTTTATGGGTGGAGGTCAATTCTCAATATGTTGAAAATTATTTTCAACATCAGTAGAACCCCAAGTATCTAAAAATCTAGTCAAAACATTTATTTGCTTTTACAAGAATTTCAAGACTGTGGAGCGACTCAAGCCATTCATGGCTTTCTAGTTTAAAAATGAGTTTCTAATGAATCAAGTCTTTAATGAAAATGGCAAAGAAAAAAATAATTAAGTAATAATTACGTAATAATAAAAGAATGATACTGTTTTCAAAGTGCTTCTTATCACATAAATATATACATATAATGGTTTTGCGCTATGGATATGATATGATAACAATGTATTAGAATGATTTTTGTACAGAAAAATTGTGAGTGGATTCCAAAAATGGATTCAAAATTGCAGAGTTGTTTAAATGTCTTTAACTTCATCAGAAAAGATAATGTCAGACAGTGTATGGCAATTTCAATATTTTTTGGCAGGCATGACGCTGGGCAGATGCACAGGGTAGCCAAAGACTTTGACAGACGCACTTATTAACCCTTGTCATGCTGAACCCGGAATATTCCTGCTAAAATTGGCAGGAGCTATAGACAAACATCAGCCTGCACATATGTGCAGTCTGATGTTAGTCTACACCACCTGTTTCTCACTTTCAAGCCAAAATTGTGAATAGATTTAGTTTTTCAAATAGAAATTGACCTACAGTTGGAACTTTCAGTGCTTTTTGTCCTTTGATTTTTTAGCCAAAATTTATTCAGCATGACAAGGGTTAAATTGTTGGAAATGTCACACAATGACTCATAATTATCCTAAGGATGAAAGTTCCTTTTAATGGTTTTAGTTTATCCAATATCTTGCTGAATAAAAAGTATTGGATGCACCCTGTCTATATCTGTATTTATTTTTAAAATATTATCTTCAAACTGTCAAAGCTAAAAATGAAAATCAGGTAGTATAGACTGAGATCAGACTGCACAGTCTATACCTTCTGCCGAAGTAGAAATATTCCTCGTTCTGCATGTCAAGGGTTAAGTAAATAAAAAAATTGTTTAAATCAGAAATGGATTAATATAAGTGATCTAGCTTGCGAGTGCTGGTTCAAAAATACAAATTTCAAAAATAATGGAAATTTTAGTTGTAAAGTGATTAATTACAGCGGAATAGAAATGATGCACATTTTGCCTTGTTAAAAAGGCAAACTTAAGACACATCAATGTTAGTGGAAAAATGGCCGCTTTTGGAAATGCAGGAGTTGTTGTTGATTTTCCAAATGGCCATGACTCCAGTAACTCGCCTGAGCCAAAGATCATGCCCTATTGTAATGGGGGAACAGAAAGTGGGGTCTCCGCAGGACCCTACATGGTCCCTAGAAATAGACATATTACTACGATGGCACCAGGGACCCAATATGTTACCTCGATGGAAGAGGTGACGTGTAAATTAAAAGGAATAAGTGTAAGTATAATTCCTTAAGTTATTTAAGGGGTCAGTGCAAATTTATTGTAAGTGCCTAAAAAAATATAGGCACTTACAATAGTTTTTCACTTCCCCCTTGATTTGAATTCTGCCATCCTGTAGATTCTAATGTTTTAGCAACAAACATGGTCAGAGACTTGTCTGAAATAGACCTGTCAACTTCTGGACAAGTTCATATTTCTAGGTCACTTGTTTGTAGTCAAGTGAATACATGGGCAAACCTCGGAATGGTACTCCATAAATTAACTCACACGACAGATTAAAATGGACAAGAGCTTTAAAGTTTGATATTTTGCCATTTGTTGGATGCATTCTGTTAAATTGCATTATTATTTTGATGAAGAGCCTTTTCAAAGGTAGAGATTCTGCTGAATTGCATTATAATTTTGAATCACTATTTTAAAGGAAGAGATTTCTAAAGCCAATGGAGCAATGCAGGCTTTGTATGTTCTCTTGTTCTCAATTGTTTACCAACAATGTAGCCATAGATCCTGCAGAAGGAATGCTGCTACCATTTAATTAATGAACAAAGTGGCAAACGAGAGGATATTTATTATTGACAATGATTGCTATTAACCTTTGTCATGCTGTATAAGATCCTTTGCAAATTTGCAATAAAATCAATTTGATGAAAGCAGTGCAGGATGAACTAATTGTGAAACTGTGTCCATCTCATTTTAATTACATATGTCTGCCATTGTTTATTTTGTAAAACCTGGTTGTAAAGACTAAGATCAGACTGCACACAGGTGCAGACTGATCTTTGTCTTTTACCTCTTACCAAAGCAGGAATATTACGAGTTCAGCATGACAAGGGTTAAATGAAAATCATTAAAACATTAATATAACATTAATGTAAGAATCTATAAATGATGTAATACTACAAGTCACAAAGCTGGTTATAGGAAATAATGACCCAAGCATTAACAACAATTGTGGACAACGACCTAGGACATGGCGAGCCAGATACAGGAAGTGAAATTAATTTGTTCCTAAATTTGAAATATTATCCTCTCTTTCTTCAGCCCTTTGTTGTAGTTTCTCATTGGAATCATCTAATTCCAATGAGTAGCCACAACATAGTGTTTTGAAGGGAGATAATTTAAAAATGTACTGTCATCATAACTTAAATCCTTATAGCCAGAGCCCTGAGTATTGTCTCAGACCAATAGGTTCATCAATAATCGTTATCTAATGATAACAACCTCGGAAATACAAACACTTCAAAAGGCTGAAGGCCATGTAGGCGGCAAATTGCTCATCACCATGTCCAAGCAAAAACCTTGTAACTGATGCTCAATTCAGACCTTTGTTGAAGGAATAAAGAGGTAAATAGATTGACCTTTCTTATTGTTTGAACAAGCTCTTTGACATTTTGTTAAAGGATAATTTTTTATGTCCCCACATCAAAAAGATCGAGGGCGTATTGTTTTACCAGTTTCTGTCTGTCCATGTGTCCCTCTTTCTGTTTGTCTGTCTGCAAGAACTTGACCTGAAAACTAAACATTTTCCTATAATTTCAACACTATAAAGGTGACAATGCTTATATTTGACATGAAGGATCTCTCAATGAATCATCCAATGTCAAGGTGAAGGTCAATTATCAAGGTCAAACTCATCTTAAAAAAAAGCCATATATAAGGGTCATTTGTGTTTTACAAACACATTTTTTTTAATGGTTTACTGAAATTTAAGTACTGAGATTCCAACTTCAAAAGGATGCTCAAAATTGAAGCATTCAATGAAAATAAGTAGGGGTCTGTGCAACAT
Source organism: Fragum whitleyi (assembly GCA_948146395.1). NCBI lineage: Eukaryota > Metazoa > Mollusca > Bivalvia > Cardiida > Cardiidae > Fragum > Fragum whitleyi. The sequence continues at coordinate 77,388,214 of OX411543.1, forward strand.
AATTGTTAGTGCCTATAGATCTATAGACTCTTACAATAGTCTTGAGGTAACCCCTTGTTATTGTAATTGATGCAAACAAAAAGTTTCCTCTTGATTCTTGATCCTTTTGAATATAAGTACAGTGTTGTATTTGTAATGAATAATTTGTATGAAAAAGACTGATAATTAGTTGCTGCTAATTGTATTCTCAATACATATGATAGCATAAAATAATTAATGGTGACATACTTTATATTTTAGGTCGCTTTTTGTCATATTTTTTTCTGCAAGAAAGTGAAAACAACAAAACAGTTATAAGAATTGCCAACCTAAGACAATTGCAGCAATCCTAGACTGTATATTGTGCAATTGTTTTGCAGACCAAAGTAATTTTCTGTCTTTAAAGCATATCTATAATTTGTTATAAATGGGTTTATGTTCCTGAATATTACAAAATTTGCCTGGAAAACAATGATTTATTGACTTTGTATGCAGGATCGTATACTTTTTCAGTAGATATGTCTTACATAAATTCTTTGAAATATGATTTTCTGTCTTGAAATATACCTGTGTATTATTTCATTGCAAATAAATTGTGCAAGAGAATTATATAGAGTCATACTGTATTTCCTCTGATTAATAGGGCACTCCCTAATGGTAGCACCCCTACATTTTTTTTTACTAAGAAAACAAACTTCAAACGCCTAAATTTTAGGAACTTTTTGAGACTTCTTCACATAACAATTATGATGATAATATGTTTGATGGTTACCAACCCTTGCTGAATAAAAACCTTTCTAAATTATACGAAAATCAAAGTGCCAAGAGTACTGGATACACTAATTGTGTATAAGTATTCATTTTGATTCATATGATTTTTAGCTGGGCTGTTTTCCGAGAAAACCCTAGGTATTATGATCACCTTGGTGTCGTTTGCATTGGTGTTGGTGTGATAATCTTATCTTTGGTCATATCTTTGTATTTATGGTCATATCTTTGTTGTTATTGAAGATATCTTCATGAAACTTGGAATGTGTGTTCACCATCACAAGAGTTTTGCATCCCTAGGCATTGCTCTTGTTGAACTGTTTTGGTATAAAAAGGAAAAATCAGGTGATATAGACTTAGATCAAACAAAAGCAGGAGTATTCTGGGTTCAGCATGACAAGGGTTAAATTCCATCATTTTGTGAAACCTTCCTTAAATTCACAAATTCTTTATTTGTCTACTTTCAGAAGGAGACCAATGGCCAGTTTGTTTTGGACAAAGTGTGCGAGAGTCTGAATCTTGTAGAGAAAGATTACTTTGGCTTGAGGTTCGTGGATGGAGAAAAACAAAGGGTATGTATCTGTCTGTTCAGGGCTTGTAAGCTCCACTGGCCAAAAGCAAGCGAGCTATTGTCATGGCAGAGTGTACGTCGTGCATCTGTGTATGTGTCCATGTGTAAACTTTTTCTTTAAACATCATTTCCTACCAATGGGCAGATTTTAACAAAACTTGGTAACTGCTTGACAGCAAATGTCCTGTGACAACCATTTATGTAGTTTTTAGGTTTTGTTTACTTCAAATTTTACCTTGGTCATATCTCAGTTGTTTTAGAAGATATCTTCTTGAAACTTAGTACAAGCTAAAAGCTATCTAGACTATCAAGAGGGATAACTATGGATTTTTTTTTGTAAGCATTATGCCTCTATTTGACTTTTGCATTATCTGGCATCTTCGGTCAAGGGTTGGTATGTGTTGGCAGTGGTCATTTTTATTAAATGTTAAAGATTAATCTCAGGTCATTTAAACTTAGCTCTAATGACTCATGAATGTTACTTTTAGGTCAGCCTGCATACATCCAGGAAGAGTTGTTTGCCTTGCAGATTTATGGCCAGATTTAATGGTCAAATGTCTGCAATATTTCTGAATTGTTTCTTCCCGGTCTGTAATTACATGTTATAAAACATACCATTTGTAAACGCCAGACTAAAATAGACATCCATCTTTTGTTTGTATTTTGTTATAGAGGTAGAGAATTATTGATAGAACCATGATCTATTGGTCATGCTAAAACCTTGACATTTCTTGAAACTGGTGGCATTGCTCAAGGTATTCATACATTTTACCACTATAAAAGAGCAACCTATACTATCAAGGGGGATTACCTAGATGCATTTGTGCCAATTATGCCCCCCTTTCAACTAAGACTTTTTATATATTATTCAGCGCCAAACTGCTAAGCATAGGAAACTGCCTTTTAGGCTATTATTATTTTGGTTCCATTTTCTTTCAGCACTGGTTGGACCCAACAAAAACAGTATACAAGCAACTCAAAGGTGAGTGAAAGAACCTTTTGTGACCAACACAGAGCATGTTATTCATCAGGTTGAGCTTTAGTGTTTTTTAACTGTGCTGACTGAGCAAGTGATATGGTGTTGTGTCCATTATGACTTTGTTCATAGGTCGATTGGTTCTTCTGTAAATTTTTTTTATCACGCAATGAAGCCTGTATTGACCTAATATCATCTGTCTGATAACACAACATGATATCAGGCAGTCTATTTTTAGAAACAGTTTGCATACACTTTCACCTGAAATTCATTGATTTTTAAGGGTTTATCCTATTTAAGCACTGAAAAATGATAGCATAATAAATAGAATAACATGTTAGTGTCTTAAGATATCAATGTTATCAGGTCTTGGCTGTGAGAAATTATCATGACTCGGCAAAGCCTCGTCATGATAAATTCTCCCAACCTCGACCAGATAAAATTGCTATTTTTAGACACTAATGTCTTATTCTCTATATCTCCCCATAAGTGTTTCTGCCCCAGGTTGATCCATCTATAGCTGCACCTATAGCACAGTTGTCAGACTTTTAATCTTCAGGTAAGGGTTCGTTACCCTAGCGGTGTCACATATCCATTCCTGCATATGTTTCCCACCTGTTGATGGATAATCAAAAACTTAAATGGGATAGCAGCTCGAGACTAGGAAAAGATATAAGACATGCTAGAAATAAAAGGAATCTATTGTTAGGTGTTTCAGCTGCTGTAATATGACTGAAAGATTGTTAAAAGTGGTGACATACACTAGCTTTGGTAATAATGGGTTTAATTCACGTTTTTTAGGGTGTTAGCATTTGCAGAGACCCAAAAAATGGTCTAATGCCCTATAGATGCATGAGGAGGTAAATGCATCTGAAAGTCTCTGCAAATGTTAACACCCAAAGAACGTGAATTAATGCCATTGCATAAAAAGAAAGGCTAAAATATTTATTGAGCAGAGATTGTGAAAAAATTCATGGAAATGCTTCAAAACGAGCCAGAAACCTACTAAACGCTGGCTAAATTGCGTCATGTATTGCACCGTCACTTTTGTTTATTCCACCATTGCTTGGTAAATTCATGCTCAATCTCTTTAGTTACGCTCTAAATAAATGTTATCCATGAATATGTAAGATGCATTTTACTTATCAAATATGTATCCTCTTCAAAATCTAGCCTTTGATGTATTATTAACAAAATGTACTGATATATATTTTTGAATTCAACAAATGTTGTAGAAGAAGATACGTATCATTGAAATCGATAAGCTGTATATGCCCGAGATCGAGGATATTCAAGTAAAAAAAGCACGAGAATTTACTGATTAACCCAGGTTTTCTCCCGTTAACGCCTGGGTTTTGTCTGTCAACATATGCCCATAACATAACAACATGAAAACATACATTTAATGCAATTACAACTATAAGTTTTCTGGAAGCCCCAGCTTACTAATACTGTTAGATTTATATAATGAATCAATGGCAATACAACACATGTATATCAGCTTATTCTCTTACATGGATTCTTTGTATAAGATTGATATTTACTTAAAATATCTATGGCTAATATAATAAATAATATATTTTCCTGTGTCTCACGAGTGTCATTATAATCAAAGGTTGCTGTATCATTTGTTTACATATTTACAACAATTTAAGCACTTAAGCTTCAGCTTCTATATTTGGAATATCAAGGTGATAGATAAAAAGATCAAAGAGAATCCAATTACAGATTCATTTGCCAGACTGTGAAATACAGCTTTTGCAGGTGACGGGGTAATGAGAAACATTCTAAAATAGTCATACCTCATTAAAACCCTATGTTGTGGGTACTCATTTGAATCGTCTCTGAGAGATGATTCTAATGAGTACATCAAATGTTGGGCGTATGTTATTTTAATCAGTATTTTTAATATTAGAGTAAAAATAATAACACCTATCTGAAGCTCTGTTTGATCTGATAGATTTGATTTCCAGACTGGGGTATTACAGAGTAAGATGTCAAACGCAGCCAATTTTTGTGTCCAATAAAACCATCCAATTATACGGCATGGAGAAATTTCGGGCCTGATTACCACTTTGCCTTTAACTGGTCTTTATCCAATGGATTACTGATTCAATTGTCTATTTATGGTTCCTGATAATAGGTTTGAAGTAGAGGCTATTCCTTTTTGTCAGTTTGTGTGCGGTGAACAACACAGTTGTGACAAAGATGGCTCAGTTTAGGGGTGTTAATGCATCTGTCCGTCTGTCTGTTAGCCTGTCCAATGTTATCTGTACATATACTCGAACAATTTTAGAAAGAATCTCAAAATAAGTTGACAGAATTGTTCTCAAATATGAGAAAAAGTGCCCTTTAAAACAAGAGGGCCATAGTGGCCCTTAATCGCTCACCTGAATGAACTGTCGAGACATTCATTCTGACCAAATTTCAGGTTGATTGGGCAAAAAATGTGGCCTCTAGAGTGCATACACGGTTTTTCTAAGATTTGACCCTGTGACCTAGTTTTTGACCCCAGTTGACCCAATTTCGAAATCATCTGAGATTTCACCAAGACAATCATTCTGACCAAATTCAAGTTGATTGGGCAAAAAAAGTGGCCTCTAGAGTGCATACAAGGTTTTTCTAAGATTTTACTATGTGACCTAGTTTTTGACCCCAGTTGACCCAATTTGAAACTTGTCCGAGATTTTATCAAGACAATCATTCTGACCAAAATTCAGGTTGATTGGGCAAAAAATGTGGCTTCTAGTGTGCATACAAAGTTTTACTATGATTTGACCCTGTGACCTAGTTTTTGACCCCAGTTGACCAAATTTCAAACTTGTCCGAGATTTTATCAAGACAATCATTCTGACCAAAATTCAGGTTGATTGGGCCAAAAAATGTGGCCTCTAGAGTGCATACAATGTTTTTCTAAGATTTGACCCTGTGACCTAGTTTTTGACCCCAGTTGACCCAATTTCAAACTTGTCCGAGATTTGATCAAGACAATCATTCTGACCAAATTTTAAGTCGATTGGGCAAAAAATGTGGCCTCTAGAGTGCATACAAGGTTTTTCTAAGATTTGACCCTGTGACCTAGTTTTTGACCCCAGTTGACCCAATTTCAAACTCATTCGAGATTTCATCAAGACATTCATTCTGACCAAAATTCAGGTTGATTGGGCAAAAAATGTGGCCTCTAGAGTGCATACAAGGTTTTTCTAAGATTTAACCCTGTGACCTAGTTTTTGACCCCAGTTGACCCAATTTGAAACTCGTCCGAGATTTTATCAAGACAATCATTCTGACCAAAAATCAGGTTGATTGGGCAAAAAATGTGGCTTCTAGTGTGCATACAAGGTTTTACTATGATTTGACCCCGTGACCTAGTTTTTGACCCAAGTTGACCCAATTTCAAACTCGTCCGAGATTTCATCAAGACATTCATTCTGACCAAAATTCAGGTTGATTGGGCAAAAAATGTGGCCTCTAGAGTGCATACAAGGTTTTTCTAAGATTTGACCCTGTGACCTAGTTTTTGACCCCAGTTGACCCAATTTCGAACTCCTCCGAGATTTCATCAAGACATTCATTCTGACCAATTTTCAGGTTGATTGGGCAAAAATTGTGGCCTCTAGAGTGCATACAAGGTTTTTCTAAGATTTGACCCTGTGACCTAGTTTTTGACCCCAGTTGACCCAATTTTGAACTTGTCTGAGATTTCATCAAGACAATCATTCTGACCAAATTTCAGGTTGATGGGGCAAAAAATGTGGCCTCTAGAGTGCATACAAGGTTTTTCTAAGATTTGACCCTGTGACCTAGTTTTTGACCCCAGTTGACCCAATTTCGAACTCGTCCGAGATTTTATCAAGACAATCATTCTGACCAAATCTTAAGTCGATTGGGCAAAAAATGTGGCCTCTAGAGTGCATACAAGGCAAATGTTGACGACGGACGACGCACGACGCACGACGCACGACGGACGACTGACGACGGACGACGGACATCCACCTAACCACAAAAGCTCACCTTGAGCACTTCGTGCTCAGGTGAGCTAAAAATGGAATAGCTGCAACATAGAAAACTAAGAATATAATAACAACAACAAAATATGTTTTTGTTTAACACTAATGCCCACAGCTCTGCCTTGAGTTTGATACAAAGAGGATAATTTGTTGTTTCAGGGTAAGATAATTATATTTCATTCCATGAACAACAAAAGCTATATTTTCATTAGTGGTTGAGCTACAAATAAAAATATAGCTTTTGTTGTTCAGGAAATGAAATATAAATCAATCTTACTAGAAAAAGGAACAATTATTCTATTTTTAAGCTCACCTGAGCATGAAGTGCTCAAGGTGAGCTATTGTGATCGTAGAATGTCCGGTGTCCGTCGTCAGTCGTGCGTCGTCCGTCGTCCACAATTTCACATCTTCTCCTCCTAAACCAGTGGGCCAATCTTGATGAAACTTGACAGGGATGTTCCTTGGGTCAAGCTCGACCAAAGTTGTTCAAATAAATGAAATCCACCCTTAATTTCCCTTTACCCTTAACAAAAAGGGTGAAAATATGAAAGTCTTTAAAAATCTTCTTCTCTGAAACCAGAAGGCAGACAGCTTTCATATTTGGTATGTAGCATCACCTAGTGGGCCTTTACCAAGTTTGTTCATATCAAGACCCTTGGGTCATATTTGGGCTTTGCATGGGTGCATCCTTTTATCTCTTATGAGCACAAAGGGTAAAAAAATGAAAATCTTCAAAAATCTTTTTCTATGAAACCAGAAGGCAGACAGCTTTCATATTTGGTATGTAGCATCATCTAGTAGACCTCTACCAAGTTTGTTCATATCAAGACCCTAGGATCATATTTGGGCTCCAACAGGGCGCAACCCTTTTTACATAGAATCAAAGAGCGAAAATCTTTAAAAATCTTCTTCTCTGAAACCAGATGGCAGACAGCTTTCATATTTGGTATGTAGTATCATCTATTGGGCCCCTACCAAGTTTGTTCATATCAAGACCCTTGGGTCATATTTGGGCTTCACCCGGGCGCATCCCTTTCAGCTCATCTGAAGGGTGAAAATAGGAAAACCTTCAAAAATCTTCTTTTTTGAAACCAGTAGGCAGACAGCTTTCATATTTATATATAGCATCATCTTATGGACCTCTTCCAAGTTTGTTCATATCAAGACACTGGGATCACATTTGGGGTCCACCTGGGTGCATCCCTTTTTAGCTCACCTGAGCACGAAGTGCTCAAGGTGAGCTTTTGGGGTTACTTGATGTCCGTCGTCCGTTGTCCGTCGTGCGTCGTCCGTCGTCAACATTTACCTTGTGGACACTCTAGAGGCCATATTTTTAGCCCAATCAACCTGAAAATTGGTCAGAATGATAATCTTGATGAAATATTGGACAAGTTCGAAATTGGGTCAAGTGGGGTCAAAAACTAGGTCACAGGGTCAAATCTTAGAAAAACCTTGTGGACACTCTAGAGGCCAAATTTTTAGCCCAATCATCCTGAAAATTGGTCAGAATGAATATCTTGATGAAATCTTGGACAAGTTCGAAATTAGGTCAAGTGGGGTCAAAAACTAGGTAACAGGGTCAAATCTTAGAAAAACCTTGTGGACACTCTGAAGGCCATATTTTTAGCCCAATCATCCTGAAAATTAGTCAGAATGAATATCTTGATGAAATCTTGGACAAGTTCAAAATTGGGTCAAGTGGGGTCAAAAACTAGGTCACAGGGTCAAATCTTAGAAAAACCTTGTGGACACTATAGAGGCCAAATTTTTAGCCCAATCAACCTGAAAATTGGTCAGAATGATAATCTTGATGAAATCTTGGACATGTTCGAAATTGGGTCAAGTGGGGTCAAAAACTAGGTCACAGGGTCAAATCTTAGAAAAACCTTGTGGACACTCTAGAGGCCATATTTTTAGCCCAATCATCCTGAAAATTGGTCAGAATGAATATCTTGATGAAATCTTGGACAAGTTCGAAATTGGGTCAAGTGGGGTCAAAAACTAGGTCACAGGGTCAAATCTTAGAAAAACCTTGTGGACACTCTAGAGGCCATATTTTTAGCCCAATTATCCTGAAAATTGGTCAGAATGATTATCTTGATCAAATCTTGAACAAGTTCGAAATTGGGTCAAGTGGGTTCAAAAACTAGGTCACAGGGTCAAATCTTAGAAAAACCTTGTGGACACTATAGAGGCCATATTTTTAGCCCAATCATCCTGAAAATTGGTCAGAATGTTTATCTTGATGAAATCTTGGACAAGTTAGAAATTCGGTCAAGTGGGGTCAAAAACTAGGTCACAGGGTCAAATCTTAGAAAAACCTTGTGGACACTATAGAGGCCAAATTTTTAGCCCAATCAACCTGAAAATTGGTCAGAATGATTATCTTGAAAAAATCTTGGACAAGTTGGAAATTGGGTCAAGTGGGGTCAAAATCTAGGTCAATGGGTCAAATCTTAGAAAAACCTTGTGGACACTCTAGAGGCCATATTTTTAGCCCAATCATCCTGAAAATTGGTCAGAATGATTATCTTGATGAAATCTTGGATAAGTTCAAAATTGGGTCAAGTGGGGTCAAAAACTAGGTCCTTGGATCAAATCTTAGAAAAACCTTGTGGACACTATAAAGGCCAAATTTTTAGCCCAATCAACCTGAAAATTGGTCAGAATGATAATCTTGATGAAATCTTGGACAAGTTCGAAATTGGGTCAAGTGGGGTCAAAAACTAGGTCACAGGGTCAAATCTTAGAAAAACCTTGTGGACACTCTAGAGGCCAAATTTTTAGCCCAATCATCCTGAAAATTGGTCAGAATGAATATCTTGATGAAATCTTGGACAAGTTTGAAATTAGGTCAAGTGGGGTCAAAAACTAGGTCACAGGGTCAAATCTTAGAAAAACCTTGTGGACACTCTGAAAGCCATATTTTTAGCCCAATCATCCTGAAAATTGGTCAGAATGAATATCTTGATGAAATCTTGGACAAGTTCAAAATTGGGTCAAGTGGGGTCAAAAACTAGGTCACAGGGTCAAATCTTAAAAAAACCTTGTGGACACTCTAGAGGCCATATTTTTAGCCCAATCACCCCGAAAATTGGTCAGAATGAATATCTTGATGAAATCTTGGACAAGTTCGAAATTGGGTCAAGTTGGGTCAAAATCTAGGTCAATGGGTCAAATCTTAGAAAAACCTTGTGGACACTATAGAGGCCATATTTTTAGCCCAATTATCCTGAAAATTGGTCAGAATGATTATCTTGATCAAATCTTGGACAAGGTCGAAATTGGGTCAAGTGGGTTCAAAAACTAGGGCACAGGGTCAAATCTTAGAAAAACCTTGTGGACACTATAGAGGCCATATTTTTAGCCCAATCATCCTGAAAATTGGTCAGAATGTTTATCTTGATGAAATCTTGGACAAGTTGGAAATTGGGTCAAGTGGGGTCAAAAACTAGGTCACAGGGTCAAATCTTAAAAAAAATTTTGGACACTATACAGGCCATATTTTTTGCCCAAACAACCTGAAAATTAGTCAGAATTTTTATCTTGATGAAATCTTGGACTAGTTCTAAATTTGGTCAAGTGGGGTCAAAAACTAGGTCATTGGGTTAAATCTTAGAAATACCTTGAATATTTTTTAGATTGTTAATTCAGGTGAGCGATAAAGGGCCACTATGGCCCTCTTGTTACATAGAATCAAAGAGCAAAAAGGCATATCTGTCTTGCTCTTCGCTGAAAACATTCCATGGTATTGATCTTAGGCAATTATCTTCTTTTTGACATCTGCCTATCTAATTTATGTGATGTCCCAGGGGTCAAAGAGACTCAGGTGAGCGATCTAGGACCATCTTGGTCATCTTATTTAATGCATAATAAGACAGTTTGTGAAGATTTTTGGACAGTCTTTCTTAAAGTGTGTCATTTTGCATGTTATGCCTTTGCAACATTTATGATGACGTTACCTTTTGTACTCCACTTAGATAACATCAGGTAGGGTGAAATGAAGGAAAGCAGAGTATAAGTTTTTGATAATTTCACTGGTAAGGCAGAGAGTTTATCTAAATGATAATCAACAATTATTACTCGATAAACCACTTAAAAGCATTAAAGGAAAATGTGAAATAAGGAGGCTCCATCCCTTGCCAATCAAAAGTTATGGCCAATGTTAAAGCTTTTAGGGGACAAACAGAAGGATAAAAAGCAATATACTGTATTTCCTCTTATATAAGCACCTTCTCTAATAGTAGCACCCCTTCATTTTCTATAATGGAAACCCAATTCAAATGCCTAAAGTTTTGGAATTTTTTAGAATTCTTCTCTAATCTGAGATGAATCCCCCTAAACAATCATTTATATGATTGTAACAGATTGTTTAGAGGAAATTCATCTCAAATTAAAGGGAAAAGGGCCTAAAAGACATCAAATTAAATGTTATTTTAAATAAGAAAATGATAACTAAATAATAGCTCCCTGACCATGTTATGTATAGCTCTCAGGGGCATTTATGAGGAGATTTACGGTACCCCTGATCTATCTATAGAGGGGCATAAAAACCAACACAATTTAGACTAAGGATTCTATTAGTTAATTGCAAGTTTATGTGATTGACTACTGTGATGCATTTTGATAAATTGTTGATTTTAATCTAGTGTGTGCATAACTAGGTTGGATTGTCTTTATGATATTCATTTGTTATCCATTTGTCTTATTTCACAGTAATTTTGAAGAATTTATTTTTTGGTGAAATAATTCTGACGAATTGTCTGCAGATTTGTCAAATAAAGAAACGGTCTGTAAAAATCTCTGACAGTTAACTCTTATTGACCTGAGTAAAAACCATCTTTAGAATGTATTACAACCAAAGTAATGAAAAGCAAGGTTTAGAAAATCATCCTTGCCTTAATACTATCCTGTTTTACAAAATTTTGGACCTGTCCAAATTCAAAGGTTTTGCAGATGAAGATTTAAAGTGGATTTAATTTGAAAATTAACCATTCTGTAGGGTAGAAAATAGTGTGGAAAAAGAAGAAATTGCTTGTCAGAAGCAATTTCTTCTTTTTTCACAATATTTTCTCAATCATAAAATAACAGGCACGTAAAAAGCAGGGATTAAACAGCAAAGGGTTAAAGAGGACTTTTTCTAAATGTCTGTCCATTTATCTGTCTATTTGTTTGATTACATTTTTATTTCCTGGTTTTAACTCAAGCACATGTGACCTTAAGTGAAACTTAATGCAATTGTTGCCTACGTCCAAAGAAAGCACACTAATGCTTTTGGGTCAGGATGTTCAAATTCAACCTCTCAATTGAATTTTGTCCAAAACCCTTTTCCAGACTCCCAACTCAAGAACCAAAGAAGTGACCTAGAATCATGAATTGTTTTACAGTTGATGCATATGGCTGAACAAAGTGCCCTTTTGTTTTGGCAGGAAGGGCAAAAGTCAAGGTCACAATTAAATTTCTTCCTAGACTCTGCCTCAAAAACCAAGAAACCTAGAACCATGTAACTTAAAACAATTGATGCCTATCACACAATTTAGTACTCTTTTGTTTTTAGGCAACACAGCTCAAAGTCAAGCTTCAAAGGTAACTGCCTACCATTTAATTTTCCTGAAAACTGGAGGCACATGTGACTTAATAAATATCATGGAGCTTTGAACAAGCTCTATCTATTTGAACTAATCCCTCATGGTTTCTGCCTCCCACATTATAATTATTACTGCTTTCCCTTTAATATGTGGGTCACACATGATAAGTCAAGGTGATGAATGATTTTTTGTTGCAAACATCAAATTATGCACTGATTGCTCTTATACTAGGACAAAGCACTGGGTATTAGTCCGCTTTGTGACAGCTCTTGTCAACCCTTGTCATGCTGGAAAATCAGCAAAAATCCTGGCAAAATTATAAATAAATCAAAGTGCTGAAAGCTCTGTATTTCCTACTTTTGATTCAGCATTTGACTTTGAAAATATAATTTCTGAAATTTTTCTGGTTTAAAAAGGAAAATCAGGTGGTATAGACAAAGATCAGACTGCACATATGTGCAGGCTGATGTTTGTCTGTAGCTCCTGCCAAGGCAGGAATATTCGGGGTTCAGTATGACAAGGATTAATTTAGAGAAAAAAAAAAAAAATTCCATCAGTGGATGGCTCATTAGCATAATTCCAGAAAATCTAAACTTGTTACCGCCTGCGATATGAGAAGCTGATTACCATAGATGTGTCAAAAACTGCAAGTCTACGGTGTAAGCCTGATAAATAGATATTCATTATGCGTCTGCATTAGAATTCCATAGGGGACAGATCACAACAAATTTACATTGGGGGAACTTACAACGTACTAAAGAGCAGACTACACCAAATTTACATCATACAGTAACCAAATTTACATCATAAGACTTTCTATTTTTGGAGGACAGATGGTGGGGTGAGAGCAAGACTATTTTAAGTACAAGAGTACACTAGAGGATAAATCTATTGTGAGACAGTTTATGATAGTAAAAGTACATTAGCTATTACGAAGTTCCCAGATGGTTCTCTGTGACTGGTCAAACATTGTCATATTTATAATTCTTTTTATTTCCAAAATTGTTTAAATACTTTTTAGCGCACCTGAGCACGAAGTGCTCAAGGTGCTCAAGGTGAGCTATTGTGATGGGCTGGTGTCCGGCGTCCGTCGTCCGTTGTCAAACTTTACCTTGTGTGCACTCTAGAGGCAACATTCTTCGCCCAAATGTCTTGAAACTTGGTCAGAATGTGTGTCTCCATCAAATCTCGGTCAAGTTCGAAATTGGGTCAAGTGGGGTCAAAAATGGGGTCAAGGGGTCAAATTTTAGGAAAACCTTGTGTGCACTCTAGAGGCCACATTTTTGGCCCAAGTGTCTTGAAACTTGGTCAGAATGTTTGTCATCATTAAATCTCGGTCAAGTTCGAAATTGGGTCAAGTTGGGTCAAAAATGGGGTCAAGGGGTCAAATTTTAGAAAAACCTTATGTGCACTCTAGAGACCACATTTTTGGCCCAAATGTCTTGAAACTTGGTCAGAATGTTTGTCTCCATCAAATTTGGGTCAAGTTCGAAATTGGGTCAAGTGGGGTCAAAAATGGGGTCAAATTTTAGAAAAACCTTGTGTGCACTCTAGAGGCCACATTTTTAGCCCAAATGTCTTGAAACTTGGTCAGGATGTTTGTCACCATTAAATCATAGTCAAGTTCAAAATTGGGTCAGGTTGGGTCAAAAATGGGGTCAAGGGGTCAAATTTAAGAAAAACCTTGTGTGCACTCTAGAGACCACATTTTTGGCCCAAATGTCTTGAAACTTGGTCAGAAAATTTGTCTCCATCAAATCTCAGTCAAGTTCGAAATTGGGTCAAGTGGGGTCAAAAGTTGGGTCAAGGGGTTAAATTTTAGAAAAACCTTGTGTGCACTCTAGAGGCCACATTTTTGGCCCAAATGTCTTGAAACTTGGTCAGGATGTTTGTCTTTATTAAATCTCGGTCAAGTTCGAAATTGGGTCAAGTTGGGTCAAAAATGGGGTCAAGGGGTCAAATTTTAGAAAAACCTTATGGCACTCTCTGGGCCACATTTTTGACCCAAATGTCTTGAAACTTGGTCAGAATGTTTGTCTCCATTAAATCTCGGTCAAGCTCCAAATTGGGTGAAATGGGGTCAAAAATGGGGTCAAGGGGTCAAATTTTAGAAAAACCTTTTGTGCACTCTAGAGACCACATTTTTGGCCCAAATGTCTTGAAACTTGGTCAGAATGTTTGTCTCCATCAAATCTCAGTCAAGTTTGAAATTGGGTCAATTTGGGACAAAAATGGGGTCAAGGGGTCAAATTTTAGAAAAACCTTGTGTGCACTCTAGAGGCCACATTTTTGGCCCAAATGTCTTGAAACTTGGTCAGAATGTTTGTCTCTATCAAATTTCAGCCAAATTCGAAATTGGGTCAAGTGGCTCAAAAATGGGGTCAAGGGGTCAAATTTTAGAAAAACCTTATGTGCACACTAGAGGCCACATTTTTGGCCCAAATGTCTTGAAACTTGATCAGAATATTTGTCTCCATCAAATCTCAGTAAAGTTCAAAATTCGGTCAAGTGGGGTCAAAAATTAGGTCAAGGGGTCAAATTTTAAAAAAACCTTGTGTGCACTCTAGAGGCCACATTTTTGGCCCAAATGTCTTGAAACTTGGTCAGAATGTTTGTCTCTATCAAATCTCGGTCAATTTAGAAATTGGGTCAAGTGGGGTCAAAAATGGGTCAAGGGGGGGGGTCAAATTTTAGAAAAACCCTGTGTGCGCTTTAGAGGCCACATTTTTTGCCCAAATGTCTTGAAACTTGGTCAGAATGTTTGTCTCCATCAAATCTCGGTCTAGATCAAAATTGGGTCAAGTCTTATCAAAATGGGGTCAAGGGGTCAAATTCTAGAAAAACATTGTGTGCACTCTAGGGGCAGTAGATTTGACTCAAATGTATGTCGTCTAGATATCTTCGACTTTTGTTAAGCCAGTAATGAATCTCAAATAAGTAGTGTTGGCACTTTGCTTCCTTTGTAAACTAATCCTCAGGTGAGCGCTTAAGGGCCAATGGCCCTCTTGTTTTAGCTGGACTATTCGAAGAATAGGGGGGGTATTCCAGTCACCCGGATGTCTCTGACCATAATATTAGCCCACAGAAAAAGATTCATTACTCTGATATTTTATTTAGTGGAATTTTAACCCTTTTCGGCCTTAAAAATATTGGTTATGTTTTTATGTGCAACTGTTTTATGTTAGTCGTATCTCTGTTCCTACTAAAGCTAATGCTTTGAAACTCTGCACATGCTTCTGTGACCATTATATCAGCCTCTAGACAAAGATTCTTTTCTTTTGACTTTCATTTTATTGAATTTCCAATGTCAATATTGATTTGCTATTACTATCCAGCACTAGGAATAGTCGAGCTTTGCTGTCCTCCGACAGCTCTTGTTTAATTTCTTTTTTATCTTGAATGGTACAAATGGTTTTTGGGACAATAATAATTGAAATAGTTCTTTATCCTACATCTGATAAGGTACTTGCAGGTATGATTACAATTTTTAGCTCGACTATTCGAAGAATAGGGGGGCTATTCCAGTCACCCGGGCGTCGGCGTCAGCGTCGGCGTAATGCTTTGGTTAAGTTTTTACGTGCAAGTGTTTAAAATCTCTGTTTCTATTAAAGATATTGCTTTGAAACTTTGCACGTGCTTCTGTGACCATAATATCAGCATCAAGACAAAGATTCATTACTCTGCTATTGAATTTAGTGGAATTTTAACCCTTTTCGGACTTAGAAATCTTGGTTAAGTTTTTACGTGCAAATGTTGTTTATCTGTAATATTTCTGTTTCTATTAGAGCTATTGCTTTGCAACTTTACACATGCTTCTGTGACCATAATATCAGCCTCTTGACAAAGATTCATTACTCTGATATTGAATTTAATGGAATTTTAACCCTTTTCGGACTTAGAAAATCTTGGTTAAGTTTTTACGTGCAAATGTTGTATATCTGTAATATCTCTATTTCTACTAAAGCTATTGCTTTGAAACTTCGCACATGCTTCTGTGACCATAATATCAGCCTCTAGACAAAGATTAAATACTCTCATTTTGAATTAAGTGGAATTTTAACCCTTTTCGGACTTAGAAATCTTGGTTAAGTTTTTACGTGCAAATGTTGTACATCAGTTATAGCTCTATTTCTACATAGGCTTTTGCTTGGAAACTCTACACATGCTTCTGTTACCATGATATCAGCCTATTGACAAAGATTTATTACTCTTATATTGAATTTAGTGGAATCGTAACCTTTTTCAGACTCAGAAATTCTTGGTTAAGTTTTTACGTGCAAATGTTGTACATCAGTTATATCTCTAATTCTATTAAAGCTATTGCTTTCAAACTTTGCACATGCTTCAATGTTCATAACAACAGCCTTTTAATAAAGATTCAATTCTCTGGTATAGAATTTAGTGGATTTATAACCCTTTATGGACTTAGAAATTCTTGGTTAAGTTTTTACGTGCAAATGTTGTATTTGTGTAATATCTCTATTTCTACTACAGCTGTTGCTTGGAAACTTTACACATGCTTCTTTGACCATAATATTAGCCCACAGAAAAAGATTCATTACTCTGATATTTAATTTGTTGGAATTTTAACCCTTTTTGGCCTTGAAAATCTTGGTTATGTTTTTACGTGCAAATGTTTTATGTTAGTTGTATATCTGTTCCTACTAAAGCTATTGCTTTGAAACTCTGCACATGCTTCTGTGACCATAATATCAGCCTCTAGACAAAGATTCTTTTCTTTTGACTTTCATTTTATTGAATTTCCAATGTCGATATTGATTTGCTGTTACTATCCAGCACTAGGAATAGTCGAGCTTCGCTGTCCTCCGACAGCTCTTGTTCAATCAAAGTACCCTTGATATTTCCAATCTAATTTACTGGACTGGGTTACTGTCCTTAGATCTATCGATACTACAGATAGGTATTCTACAAATTTTTCACAGGTCATGTTACCCTCTAGTGACGTCATTTGATCATAGTTAAATATGTAAGCTAGAAAATCCGATCATGGTAAAGCTTTTGGTAGGCATGTGCAGATGATAAAAAATCACGGTAAAATGCGGCGGACAACAGCAAATAATTGGTTGATTTTCCAAGTCAAACAGTGGTTTTTGTAAACGGTTTTGTAATATTGACTTGTGCTGAAAACTACATCGATAAAAAAGGGTCAAAAACAATGTCACAGGGTAAAGTTTAAAAAAAAACGTTGACACCTAGAGGCCTAAATTATTACCCAGTCAGCCTTAAAATGGCCAGGATGATTATCTTGTTGAATCAATAGCATAGCTTAATAGCTAGTCATTATTTCTATCATCTTTATTCAAAGCGTATTTTAGAAAAGATTTAGATTGTTACTTCAGGCGAGTGATTTAGGGCCACTATTACCCTCTTGTTACATATACAGATCACCTAAAGTTAAAAAAAAGCATTAGCAATCAAAAGTGAAGATTTCATCTTGAGTAAGAAATTCTATAGGTTTTCTTCTGACATTACTAATTTGCTAACTCGATCAACATCAAACTAATCCAATGAAGAAATGTCAATACTGTTTGTCCTTGTCTCGCGTAGATCGCAGTTACGATGATAAATTTGTAGCGAGTAACAAGCTTGTTTGACAGCACTAGCAGACAGAATAAACATCACTCTGCATAAAGAAATGATCTTTTCTATCTAACTCTTTACCAGGCAACAAAAATATACAGACCTAAAAAGGGGGGAGTGAGAGGCCACAGACTCCCCCAAAATTTGGTTAAGATGTTGTTATCAAATGGAACAAAATGAGGAAATCAAAGTATCACTGACTGGGAAAAATTTTTTTTCAAAGGGACAGTGTCCCTTCCTCTTAGAAAATCAATGTGACTTTATGAAAATTAATGTGACAGATATAGTGTATGATTGCTCTAATCCTTACTACAAAAAATTCAATGTGACAAGGGCCCACTCATTGACTAAAACAATGTGACATTAGAGATTTCAATATGACTATGGCACATGGCGCAGGCCTTTCCCAGTCACTGAAGATTTAAGAGAAATAATGACATAACTTTTACAGCTTTTCCAACTTTTAGCTCTCAACCTCTCTGACTATTTGTCTTCCACCAATGTGTTAACAATCATAAACCTATGGGATCCCAGTTGGAGGCTAGGAAAGGATGTTATGGTAGCACTGGTGTGAGAAATACAAGGAATCCATTGTTAGGTACTCTTGCCACAGCAAAATAACAAAGATAGTCAAAAACTAAAAGTGGCGTAAAACTCCATTCAATCCAACCTGTAGCTACAAAGGCAGATAAAACTGACAGGTTAAATCAAAGTACATTATCCTAAGCTATTATCAAGGGTATATAGGGGTCAGCTTATTGCTCAGTCGGTCGGTTGGTCTGTCCATCAGTCTGTACCATTTTTTGGTCCACTCAATTTCTCAGCAACTAATGGGCATTGAAACTTTCAAAGATGTGATGAGTATCAGGCAGAGATGTGCAAGTGATATTTTGGTTTCAATCCATTGACTTTCCCGAAGAAAAAAAGGACATGACAAAGCTATTAGTCAGTGGAAACCATTATTTCAAAACTTAACATTTGATAAAGTTGTTGCATTTTGGGATATTTGTTTATCTAATACCATAAGGAATATGTATTTCAAAAATTCTTTCACTGGAAGGTAGATTGATCCTTCTATATTAAGAAAATAAGCACATTGCAAAAAGTTACGATCCTAGTCAGTCTGCGCAATCTGCGCAGTCTGACTAGGGTTGATACTTTACACACTTCCCAGATGGTTCCTTTTTGCGTGACGGGTCACTTTTAAGAATAGTTATAAAATATCATTAATGTATCTATAGTTACCGGGTTTTCAGATGATGTAGTGTTGATTATCAAATCATATTTGTATCAATATTCTTGATGAGAAAAAACTGCTAATCCACGCATTTCATCAGCAGACAAATCCAATATAAATCAATCAATTAATGGTTACAAGCTGTCTTCCGATACACGATTGACAAGGGCCAGATCTAGACCGTTCCGACCAATTTGTCTTTCTAGATTGAGATGCTGACAGAATGTTATTTGTGTAATGACAGGTTTCTTTGATAAGTGACATCAGAAAATTCTACAAAATTTTACCCTGAACTGTTTATAAGATATATCGACTTAACCCTTTGCTGTTTAATCCCTGATTTTTACGTGCCTGTGATTTTATGATTGAGAAAATAGTGTGAAAAAAGAAGAAATTGCTTCTTACAAGCAATTTCTTCTTTTTCCACACTATTTTCTACCCTACTGAATGGTTATTTTTCAAATTAAATCCACTTTAAATATTCGTCTGCAAAACCTTTGAATTTGCACAGGTCCAAAATTTTGTAAAACAGGAAAGGGTTAAAGGGTAAATTTTAACACCCTTCATTTTTTTTTACCAAGAAGATTAAAAATTCCTAAATCTTCAAAACTTTTTGAGATTTCTTCTCTCATTTTAGGTTTATTTCTACTAAACTATTATCATTCAGAAAAAAATCCCCTCAAATTACAGGCATCAAATCGATTTATTCTTTTAAGCTGAAAATTGACACTTGATAAAGCTCCCTGTTTTGTATGGCTCCCTCAGGAGTGTTTATTAGAAGAAATAAGTTAGATTCACTTTCTTTGATATTTGATGCAATAAACTTGACTTAATATGTTAATGGTTTTTAAGTAAATTTTGTTGGTATTTCAGGCATATTGTGGCAGCATGATCACCTAACCATTGATTCTTGTTATTCCATACATTACACCTTCCACGATTTAGCACAGTTAGGTGTATGATTAACTATCAAATTTGATGAAAGATAAATTTTTAAATTGGTGCCGCAGCTCAAAACAGTTGTAACTGTCTACCTGTTTAAAAGCAGTTATAACTGTTTTGCTGAACCATTCATGAAATTATTTGTCAACAAATATGTGGAAAATTAAGAGAAATGAATAGCTGGTTGCTTTATCATGACCAGACTGTGGATCACCAGATGAATTTGATAAATAGGGATATATTTATCAAGAATATTCCTCATTTTGTGAAAACAGATAATAACTATAATTCTGGGAAACTATAGTTACTTTGATTATATCCTTGATTGGACAACCAATTTTTACACAGATAAAAGCAATTCAAATGGCTTAAATAACAGAAAAAAAAATTCCCCTTATCAACAGATGAGAGGCATATTGATTTACCAGTGTCTGTCTGTCTGTCTGTTTGTCTGCCTGCAAAAACTAAAACTGAGAACTAAGCATTTTCCTCGAACTTCAACACTAATTGAATTACAATGCTCACATTTGACAAAGGTTCCTCTCATCAATACACATCACTGGAGGTCAAGGTCAGTCATTTTTCAAGGTCAAACTTCTAAATTGCTGTGTTTGGGGCATTAGTCTTCCTCAAACACATCTAATGTTTGAAAGGATAAACCTTACAAATGCTTTTTAGATGTTGTAATACCATGTTAATATAGGGCCAACTTATTTCTCGCCTGCTTTCGGGTCGGGTGTAGACTGGTCTCACTGTTGAATATCAGAAAAGCCTGTTCTAGGCTATTCTGATAGTCGATATGTGGACCAGTCTAGAGCTGGTAACCCGCTTTCTAAGAGATACTCTGATGTTGCGGGCAACAGTACCCGCTGGGGGTCAGAAATAAGTTGGCCCAATTAGGGTGTTACAACTGTTTTGCACAGAGCCATTAAATTTAGGTCTTGAGCCTCTTCTTCTTAGATTACATTCTTTATGGCTTTATATGCTTTTCTTGTATCATTCATTTGTGGTTCTAGAAACTATTCCATTATATCAATTGGGCAATAGCATTTAAATTTGTCTTAATGGTATTTGAAATCTCAAAGTATTGTTAAATTTAATACAGTTTTTGATAAGGGTCTTGCAGGTTTGAATGCAAGTTCTAAGCTATAAATGAAGTACAGTACAATTTTTGAGCTGTAAATGAATCCTTTTAGCTTAGCCGTACTCTGATCAAATGGCAAAATCCAGCACAATACAATTTTCAGTTACAAACAGTTTTCCTTATTAAACAACCTATTCGATGTGTCGATACAAAATTGTTATTACTGCCAGTTTATTTAAAGGCAGTTACAACTGTTATGCGCTCAATACATGGTGATGCAAATGATACAATTTCCAGTTACAAAGAGCCTTTATTTTTCGACAAGCAATTGCAGATCTATTATAATATTGTCATGTTCTTGCGGTGTCTCTTAGATTAATGAGAATCTGAAAATTGCACAGACTGCTATGAAGATGAATGTCATTACTATTTGGATCGTCATTGATTATAAATTGGTTCTTATGTCATTCTGACATATATGTGGGTGGACTGATGATAACAGCCTTCATTAGGATGTAAGTTGACACAAATCGTCTTGCAACAATAAATAGGACTTCTTATTGGAAAAGCCAAAGAATATGAATGAAAAAAGCTTAACACTTTCCTGTTTTACAAAATTTTGGACCTGTCCAAATTCAAAGGTTTTCCAGACGAAAATTTAAAGTGGATTTAATTTGAAAGATAACCATTCAGTAGGGTAGAAAATAGTGTGGAAAAAGAAGAAATTGCTTGTCAGAAGCAATTTCTTCTTTTTTCACAATGTTTTCTCAATCATAAAATCACAGGCACGTAAAAAGCAGGGATTAAACAGCAAAGGGTTAAAAAACGATTTGCATGATTTTCTTGCATTGAATGGAAATTACTTGCATGATATAAACAATTTCATCCCTTGTGTTATATCTCCATTAAATTCTAAGCATTGATTGATTGCATTATTTTGTTTATTTTCAGGCGTGAGCCCATGTGTGCTATGTTTTCGAGTCAAATTTTATCCTGCAGATCCTATGAAACTTCGGGAGGAAATTACAAGGTAGGTCCACTCAAAAAGACTCTTTTCTCACACAATTTTCATTTATTTAAATTTTTTAGCTCCACTGGCCAAAGGCCAGCAAGCTATTGTCATGGTAGAGTGTCTGTTGTGCATCCGTCTGTCCGTGTGTAAACTTTTTCTTTAAACATCTTCTCCTCCCAAACCAATGGATGGATTTTAACCATAGGTATTAGGAGATTTCGGAGTGTTAATGTATTCATTTTAAGTAAGATTTATTTAATGAAAGTCTAAAGAACTTAAATCCAGTGGAACGCTACAGGCCCTCTTGGGCCTCTTGTTTATGTCTCCTCATTGAAAAATCGGGGGCTTATTGTTTACCCATGCCTGTCTGCACAACTGAACATTGCCAATTACTTCAAGGCTTTTCAAGGTACAATGCTCATTATACCCCCCACAACGAAGTTATGGGGGGGTATACTGGAATCAGGTTGTCCGTCTGTCCGTCCGTCCGTCCGTAGACATAGTTTTGTGTCCTCTTCTCCTCCCACAGTTTTGGACCAATTTTGCTGAAATTTTATCAGGTTGTTTCCTATCATATGAAGTTGTGCACCTGCAATTTTCATCCAGATCTGGTCATTAGTTTGAGAGTTATGCCACTTTGAACTTTTTAAGGAGGGGGTACATTTTTCTAATTTTGTGTCCTCTTCTCCTCCCACAGTTTTGGACCAATTTTGCTGAAATTTTATCAGGTTGTTTCCCATCATATGAAGTTGTGCACCTGCAATTTTCATCTTGATCCAGTCATTAGTTTGAGAGTTATGCCACTTTGAACTTTTTATGGAAAGGGGGGGGGGGGAGTAGTCAAAATTTAAAATTGCAAAACTCAGTATCCATAAGGGGAGTTACCAAATTGGGTAATTAATCCTATCATATGAAGTTGTGCACCTGCAATTTTCATTGTTTTGGGGTCACATAGGTCAAAGGTCAAGGTCACAGTAAATTTTTGTTCAATTTTCGTTTCTGGACTCTAAATTGAGAACCAAGCAACCTAGAATCATGAAACTCTATGTAAATGTTACTTATGACTAAAGGAAGTGCCCTATTGTTTTAAGGTCACATTAGTCAAAGGTCAAGGTCACATTAAATTTTTGTTCAGTTTTTGTTTGCAGACTCTTATTCAAGAACCAAGGGATCTAGAATCATGAAACTTCATGCAATTGCTGTATATGACCTCAATATTTGTTACAAACACATCTTGCATTTAAAGCACTTACATTTTGACAAAGTGCTGGTGGGGGGTATAAGTCCGCTCTGCGACAGTTCTAGTATTTGATATGGTGATAGATCTCGATGTTGTGCATCTGCAGATACCAAGGTCAAGGTCACATGACAAGCTCAAGGTCATCTGTGCAGCTCAAAGTTTTGAATTAATGTTTTTAAAGTAAATTTGACTTTTAATCAGTGCATTTGTCATAGCGCAGTTGGTAGGGCGTTGGGCTGTTAATCTAGAGGTCCCGGGTACGATCACAGCGGCACTCATTCTTTCCGACTATTTGTCTCTCACCAAAGGGTTGATAATGGTAAACTTATGTGAGATAGCAGCTGGAGGCTAGGAAAGGATGGGAGAATTGATCATTGTCGAGTCTCCGCTTAGACAATTATCAATTCTCACAACCGAGTTAGATATTTTTTTCATACAATACACTAAATATGTATTATATTTATCTTATAACCTCTATTGGCCTTGTTAGCTCAACTGGCTGAAAGCCACTGGGGCTATTGTCATGGCGTTGTGTCCGTCGTGCGTCCGTCCGTACGTGCGTCCGTGCGTCAGTGCATCCGGTCGTAAACTTTTTCTTTAAAAAATCTTCTCCTCAGAAACTACTGGATGGATTTCAACCAAACTTCACAGGAATGATCCTTGGGTGATCCTCTTTCAAAGTTGTTCAAGAAATTTTGATCCAATGAAAAACATGGATTTAATGGGCGTGGCTAATTTCCAAATATGGTAAAAAGTGAGTTTTCTCAGATTCTAATTGATGGATACCAATTAAATTTTACATGAATGATGCTTGGGTGACACTTTATCAGTCTACCAAAAATTCTTGTGATTGGATGAAAAATATGTATTTTATGGGCAGAGGTCATTTCTCTATATGTTATATAGTGGAAACTTTGAAAATCATTTTCTCAGAATCTACCAGATGGATATCAACCAAATTTCACTGGAATAATACTTGAGTAACCCTCTATCAGTCTACCAAAAATTATTGTGATTGGATGAAAAATATGTATTTTATGGGCGGAGGTCATTTCTCTAAATGTTATATAGTGGAAACTTTCAAAATCATTTTCTCAAAATGAAAATGATGGATATCATCCAAATTTCACTGGAATGATCCTTGGGTGACCCTTTATCAGTTTACCAAAATTTATAGTGATCTGATGATAAATATGTATTTTAATGGGCGGAGGTCATTTCTCTATATGTTATATAGTGAAAACTTTGAAAAATCATTTTCTCAGAATGTAATAGATGGATATCAACCAAATTTTACTGGATTGATCCTTGGGTGACCCATTATCATGCAGCCAAAAATTATTGTCATTGGATGAAAGATAAGTATTTTATGGGCGGAGGTCATTTCTATAAATGTTATATAGTGGAAACTTTGAAAATCATTTCAACATCAGTAGACCGAATATATCTGAAAATCTAGTCAAAACTAAGATTTGCTATTACAAGAATTTCAAGCCTGTGGAGCGACTCAAGCCATTCATGGCTTTCTAGTTTTTGTAGATATTTCCAACAGTAATGCAAGTTTCTGAAAAAGACCGCATTAAATATTTGTTCTAAAAATAAATATGTGATATCATAAAAACTATCATACAGGATGTTATCACACGGATATTTGTATGGTTATATGATAAAATTTAAAGTCATTCAAATGTTTATTTGGGTTTGCAGTAGCTAAATCACTTAATCTTAACCCAGTAAATCTGTATTTCTAGACGGACTGTGCCAGACACAAATATTGCTCAATTGCACAATTGATAAAACTGCCTAAAAGATATGTCTATAACCGGTTAACTACTGACATTATGGAAAGTAACCAGATTTAATCATAAAAAGGGCTCAAACAAGTAGGGAAAGATCAACAAGAAACATTACGTAAAAACAGTTATGAATAACATTGTATCATGATAGAAAATAGAAAACATCATAAGAGAAGAATTTCAAAGGCTTCAATTATTTAAAAGAAAAATAACACAAAAACTATAGACTTTGAAAAGGAAAGAATAGGATTCTATTACCTCGAAAATGTGAGACTTGATCAATAAATACTAACAAGTCTCTAATTAAAAAGAAAAAATTAATCATACAAAAAACGAAATCACAAAAAATTGGATTTCTTTTAAAGAATTAATAAGGAAATGAGGTCTTAACTATATGGGGGTTGAGAAGTGATGTGTTAGTTTTTATCCTGCTGATTTTAAATTTTGTTTCATTAATCAGCAGTGTTTTAGTCATTTCAACCAATTGTACTCAAGTTTTCCCCACAATGAATAAATAGAAAGCAGATAGTGCAGGCTATGATCAGAGTGCTTATCTGTGCTGGCTGATCTTAGTCTATATTTTCTGCCAAATTGAAAAAAATAATAGATAACGGTTTCTCGGACCTCGCTCTTTCTTGCGGTACTATAACATTATTTATTATCTAATTTTTCTGTAAAAACAACTATTGTGATAGCATTGCAATAGTTTTCTGACTATTGCAATACTATTCCAATAGCAAGTTTACTATCACAATACTATCGTGACACTAATTTTGAACGCAATAGTCACCACTAGTAAAGCAGAGGTACAGATTACATGGGCCGCCACCATAGCCCAGTTGGTAAGGCATAAGACTTCCAATCTGAAAGTTGTGCAAATTTCCTGTCCGACGTTTGTCTCTCACCGATGGGTAGATAATCGTAAACCTATGTGAGATAGTAGTCGGAGGCTAGGAAAGGGTGTGATGGTAGGACAGGTGAAAGAAATACTAGGAAACCATTGTTAGGTGCTCCGGTCACCACAATATAACTGCAAAATTGTTGAAAGCAGCGTAAAATCCATTCAAACAAACAAACAGATGAGAGGGGGTAAAGCAAGTCCAAAATCTTTATTTCTTTATGAAACCCTATGTTGTAGGTGCTCATTTGAATTGTCTCGATGAGACAATTCCAATGAGTACCCACAACAAAGTGTTTATGCTATGATTATTAAAATACTTTGATCTAAAGTCCAAAATACCCACTCTATCTGTAGTTCTGTAAAAGTATCAATGCCCCCTAAAGTTAGAAAATCCATGATCAAATCCATGGAAGTTAATGTACAAATATTGTAATAATGTAAGTTTTGAAAAATATCAAATTTAGTCTATTTTGTGAGGTATAGAACATGTCTGTCTTGAGGAAATGATCCCACTTATAGGAGGAGACCCTAGACTCAATATATTTGAGTTTCGGGCATATTTGCATGATAAACACTCGTAAACCAGACATATATAGGCATACTTCGGAAGAAATGTTCCCAAAATAGTCGTAAATTAGTCGTATTTTATTCCCGCTATTCTACTGGGCCAAACTCCAGCCTATATAAGTTCATTTGTAAAAATTCTTTTTTATTGAGTTTTGTTGTTTCTGTCTTGATATTGATGGTATTGTCTCACCATTGGAGTATTGCTCGGGATAATAAACCCTTGTTATGCTGACTAAAAACATGGCAAAATTGCATCAAAATCAAAGTACAGAAAGCTCTGAAAGCCGAAACTATGAGCCGGTATTCCTTTTGAAACTACAATTTTTAGACTATTGCTGGCTTAGAAAGGAAAATAGTTGGTATAGACTAAGATCAGACTGCACATAAGTGCAGGCTGATCTTTGCCTATACCTACTGCTTAAGCAGGAATATTCCGGGTTAGTATGACAAGGGTTAAAACAAGGCAAAGGGTCTGAGGAGGGAATAAAAATTGAAATAAAGTGCCCAAAATCCTGTTGTGGGTATGAAAATAAAACTCAATGTTTAATATGTTGCATTTGTAACTTCCGAAATATTTATAGGCAGTTACACTGTTTTGCGCTGAGGAATCTATATACTGTATTTCTCCTAATAAACGCTCCTGGGAGCTATACAATACATGGTCAGGGTGCTTTAATTTAGTATGTATTTTCTGATTTAAGAAATCATTAAAATTGATGACTTTTAGGCTCTTTTCCATCTAAATTGACGTAAACTTCCTCTAAACAATAATATAAATGATTGTTAAGAGGAAATTCACATAAAATTAGAGAAGAAGTCTCAACAAGTTCTTAAAATTTTAGGCATTTGAAGTGGTTTTTCTTTGTAAAAAATGTATTGGTGCTTCTATTACTAGGGCGCTATAATTTAAGGGGAAAATATGGTAAACAGCCAACTTCAAATTTACAAGCATTGTAAGAAGCAGTTATCTAATCTAAATAAAACTCGTTCTATTTTCAGGTACTATTTATTTCTGCAGCTACGAAGAGATCTTCACCATGGTCGGTTGCTATGCTCGCCCCAAGACGCCAACCTTCTTGCTGCCTACATCATACAATGTAAGTACCTGTCAGCCTTATTGCAACACAGCTAAAAGAAGAGGGGTTGTAAAATGGTTTTGGTGTTTGTCCGTCCACCTATTGCATGTATTTCATCAGGCCAAGAGTTTCTAAGGTTTCCGTCAGATTTTCAAGGTCATTACTGTCAATTGTTTGGTCATTTCTTGGACAATATTTACTCTTGTCATGCTGATCCTGGAATAGTCCTGCATCTGCAGGAGGTATAGACAAACATCAGCCTGCACATCTTGATTTTGATTTTGCTAGAGGCATTGGTGAAAATTAAGTGATTTTGCTTACAAAACAATTAAAAATGTAATGGTATTGCATTAATACACCAATGGGTTGATAATCATAGACCTAGTAATAGTTAAACGCTAATAATTGAAAATTAAACGATTTAAACAGCCGAAAGGAGGGAGCGTAGCGACCGACTGAGGCTGTTTAAATCGTTTAATTTTCAATTATTAGCGTTTAACTGACTTAGTCTTTTTCCCGCCTTTTATATTATTGGCATCACATTGCACGATTTAAACGGAATAAGACGGATACATTTATTACAAGTAAACGCCCCACTCTTTCCAAATATGGAGTTGTTGAAATATGCACGCAAATATTGAGTATTTATAAAGAGCAATTACAGAAGATAAATATGAAGTATAATTTGGTTTTATTTACCCGGCAACATAGATGAACGAAAATCTAATACTTTTCACTCAGTTTAGCATGTTTCTCTGAAAGAATAAAATACTTAACGGAATCGTATTATCGTATGTAATAAAGGTCCCTTTATTGAATAAATGAGCCAGTAATTGTTTACGAACTTATGTATGAAGGGCAATCTAAAGACATAAACAACTAAGCAGATTATACTATTCTGTTGAAAAAAGATGTTATACAGTCCACCAAACCTTGGATGACCCCAATTCGCTGACGTTTTCTTGTGTCATCAACTAAGTTAATTGTCTTTGTTAATTTTGGTGGACTATAAAACGCATCATCTATAGCTGATCATGAAATGAGATTTTGCCAAATTTAGAAAGGGACCAAAAGTAATTAAACTAGAAGTTTATTGGAATTAACGCTAAGAAATAAGTAAAGGATATATTGCACTGTTCAATTAGATCCCATTAGTTAGGGTTACTTTTCTTGAATAAATGTACAGGCAAGTAGAAAAGTCGTCGTTCCATAAGAGATTCGACATGGTAATCGATGCCATGCCAGATAAAAATCTACATAGGATATTCGTTATACAACATATGCACGAGTTATACGATTTTCACGTGTACTAATCACGTGGTCATTGCATATTTATGAAGGGGTAGTTCTAGTCTGTACGCATGCGTGGAATCACAAATAAACCTCGACGTTTAAATGAAATAATGATCAAAATGAACCTGGGCTGGAAAGTTTATGGAAAATAAACCTTCAAAAAATTTGAAAATCCAGCCTTCTGATTGGATAATAATGTAGGACAAAGACTAATGTGAGATAGTAGCTGGAGGCTAGGAAAGGATGTAATGGTTGTACTGGTGAGAGAAATACCAGGAATCCATTGTTAGGTGCTCCAGCCGCCGTGATATAACTGAAATAATGTTGAAAGTGGTGTTAAACTCCATTTAATCAATCAATCAATCAATTAATAAGGCGCATCAAACCCTGCAATGTAATCGCAATGTCAAAAGTAATGTAAAAATCCCATACCAAAAACAAACAAGGCATTGTGTTAATTTGAACTTAAATAATGATTAGATGGGCAGGGTAGACAAATGATAAGGAATTCCACACCATTTGGGTCAGTCCCAAACATAAAATATAAATAAAGTGTCCAAGACTCAGTGGAATAACAAAATTTATATCCAAGAGAGCCCTACAAATATATATATAATACATATTTAGTGTTTTGTATGAAAAAAAATATCTAACGAGGTTGGGAGAATTGATAATTGTGGAGGCTCTGCCAAGACAATTATCAATTCTCACAACCGAGTTAGATATTTTTTTTCGTACAATACACAAAGTATGTATTATATTTATCTTATAATCTCTATTTGTCTTGTTTTCGTAAACGTTTCTAACTGATTTGCAAGTTTCCAAAAATAAATCCATTATAACATTGTTCTAAAAATAACTATGTGATATCATAAAAAATATCATTCAGGATGTTATCACACAGAAATTTGTATAGTTATAAGATATAGTAGATTACAGTTAGAATCTACAAAAGCTTCCATTTATTCAAGCCCAGAATGTCAGCTTTGTGATTTGTGGGGAAAATGATCTGTCCATCTATCTGATGAATAAAAGTACTTGGAGATGAGCGATTATATATCTTGATGTGCTTGGGAACATTTTGATGTATGATGTCCTTTGGGATATTTTCAATAACCTGCTGCATGAAAACAAATTATTTGGTGAGAACATGTCGTTGATTGGGTCTCAAAATGTTGTAACTACAGTATGAATTACTTAGTAATTAAGACATTTTGACTACCCGTTGACAATGTGCATGAAGCTATAGAGCAGATTTCTAGGAATTGAAGCATAACTATCATAAGTGCCTAGAAAAATATAGGCACTTATGATAGTTTTGCACCAATTCCCGAAAAACAAATATTGTTTGTTTTAAGTTCTTAACCATTGCCAGTTAATTCTGACAATTGCTTTGTCAACAATGGCTGCTATTTTGAACAAAATAAATTCTGCAATCTCATAATACCTAATTAATTTGTCAATCAATTCTTATATGTATTGTTTTCTATATGAGAACAGATGATAAGTGTTTCTTTTATATCATGCTAAGGTCAGAAATTGTAAAAGACCATTTCTTTTCTTGGCGCATTCTTTTACATGGTTTATTGATAATCATGCAAGACCTGAAAAACCAATGATGGAATTGTAATACTTTGAAAGTAATCTCTTCAAACAGAACTCTGAAGTTTCAATGAAAGGGTGAAGGAAATAACATTAAGGATTAGATGTTTGGCACCGTTTCTGACTTTCCTGTCTCACGAGGCCTCGTGGAGTTGTCAAACTTCTATTTTGGTATATTAAATAATGATTTTCACAAATGTTTGGTACAGTCTGATAACAATATATCAAAAACAATGGGTTATGAAAAACCTTGGAGACAAGCTGATTTATTTGTCTCGCAGAAGTTTAACAAATTTTATGTGCAAAAATCCCTCTTTGGAAGATTTTTGTTTGTAAGAATATTTGTCTCATTAATTAGTGGTTTAGATGAAAAAAATAATTGGAAAATTTTAACCCTACTCATGCTGAATAAAAACCTTTGAAAAATTGCAAGAAAATCTAAGTGCTGAAAGCACTGCCATGTACATGCTGTGTTTCGGTTATTACTTTAACAATATATCAAAAACAATGGGTTATGAAAAACCTTGGAGACAAGCTGATTTATTTGTCTCGCAGAAGTTTAACAAATTTTATGTGCAAAAATCACTCTTTGGAAGATTTTTGTTTGTAAGAGTGTTTGTCTCATTAATTAGTGGTTAAGATGAAAAAAAATAATTGGAAAATTTTAACCCTACTTATGCTGAATAAAAACCTTAGAAAAATTGCAAGAAAATCTAAGTGCTGAAGGCACTGCCATGCATATACTGTGTTTCGGTTAATACTTAGAAAATAATTTTCCAGGCTTTGTCGGGCATATTGTTTAACCATTGTTCATATCTGTCCATCTATTTGTCTATCTGTAAAAACATAATGCAGATATGAATTGACTGATATGTGACCCGTCACATGAAAAAGGGACCATCTGTGAACTCTGTAAAATAATTATATGAAAAAGAGATTGGGTCCAACATAGATCAACCAGAAGTCGTATTCCTAAAATTCTTTCACTAGAAGATAGATTTTTCCTTCTAGATTCCGAAAATAAGCAAACTGCAAAAAAGTTTCGACCCTAGTCAGTCTGCGCAATCTGCACAGTCTGACTAGGTTGACACTTTACGCAGTACCCAGTTGGTCCTTTTTCGCGTGACGGGTCACATATTCAGAGACGTTTGAAGATACACAGATCAAATTTGGTGTATTGATAATTTTTGTTAGTTGGCAATTCCTATTATGACAAGGTCAATGTTTTATGACTAGGTCAAGGCCAAATTCTTAAATGTTGAAAGTTTTGGAACAATAGTGTTTTACGATAAACAATATATCCATATTGTAAATATGTGTGCTTCAAAGTTTTCTTTAATCAAGCTTTGTTTTCATCAGAAATAAACAAGCCTCATTAATGAGTATGTTACCCATAACATATAACACTGTCTTAACAAATATTATAAACTTCTCATAAATTGTGTAACCTTGGGTAATATATTATCGGTAAAACTAGCCCACATGGGGCCTTGTCTGCTTTCTGGTTTTAACATTTACCAGAAGTCTTACTGAATTTCATCAAAAAGATGTCTCGACCACTGTTTTATTTCTTTATGAAATATTCTACCATGATATGTGATATAGTTTACCAAAACAAAAAGTAATTAGAATGCACTGTATCTGGTTTCTACCAAAACCATAACTCTAAAAAAATGCATGCTTGAATCACAAAACTTCACAAGTGTACACCCAATAGCTCTACTATTAATATTTTCTGAGTTACTGCTCTTTGATAAATCTAATTTAACTTGTTAATTCAGGACACTTTACATTTCTCATAAAGTTCAAGAGATATTGACAAGGAATATGCCAGTAACCTGCTTGTTAAGAGAATACATCCCTGACCCATGTTATGTTAAACTAAATCCCTTTTCAGAAACGCTGTAGGGCATTCTGTTTAAGCCATGTGCTAAGGCAATGGCACTTTATACCCCCAATAAGCGCAGTGAAAATGACACTTGGCCCTTATAATCGCAATCCTCTTGATCTAAGACACTATTAAAATACTTGGCTAAACATTAAAGTTTCGAGTCTTCTTTCTGCGCGTATAGATTACACAATCTATTTTTAGTCGTGTAATTTTTTTCTTGCTATCGAAGTTAAATGGCATAAAGTTAATTAAATGCTACACAAATAAACAACAATTTGACATTCGTTGTGGTACTTTTGATCAAAAAATAATTTTGACAAGTTATTCTGCATTTTTAAACAAAACTAACGTGACGGGGCTTAGTTTAGAGGGTTGCTTGGAGGTTTTCATCGACTCACTGTAAACATCGACACAGAATCTGAACTGCATGCTTTTAGTCATAGATTCTTTCGAAAATACATGTATCTTAATTGTAATTTATTGAATAGCAATATTACAATGACTGGAAGGGGAATGAGGGTTTTTAGAGTTATACAACACAGGACTTGCAGATCAAAGGTCGGGGGTTTCCGAAAGACCTATTGCATTTTATACAGAAATAAAGTGAAGTGGATTTCCCCACATGAAGCGATTTAAACCAATCAATTTTTTTCTTTTATTGGATTACAATTATGGCCTAGATGAAATGTGATGGTGTTCTAATTCAGAAACGACAGGTATCTTCAAGTAGGGGCATCATTCACAGCAATACAACTGCAATACTGCAGCATCAAACCCCATACAAACAAACAAATAAACAAATCAAAATAAGAAAGATGGAGTAATTGGTTCAGCATAAAAGCATTAGGCAGCTTTGATCTGTGTGAATGTTTACCATGTATTGATGAACTCTATTCTCTGCCAAGAAAATAAAAACTCCTTTGAACTGTCATTTGTTTGCCATTTGGGGGCTATTTACATATCAATTGTTGTCTTGAATAAACTAATGATTGTAGGAAGGTCAATATAGGTTTCTGGGTTTTTTGTTAGCCAGTCCTCTTCCAAACTGTAAGCCGACACCATAGTGCAGTTGGTAAGGCATAAGACTTCCAATCTGGAAGTCGTGGGTTTGATCCCCTGAAGCGGCAAATATCCTTTCCGACGTTTGTCTCTCACCAATGGGTAGATAATCGTAAACCTATGTGAGATAGCAGTCGGAGGCTAGGAAAGGGTGTAATGGTAATACAGGTGCAAAAATACCAGGAATCCATTATTAGGTGCTCCGGCCGCAGCGATATAACTGCCAAAATGTTGAAAGCGGCATAAAACCCATTCAAATCAAAACCAAACTGTAAAAAAAATTGGTATGGGAAAAATTGATTATAATTTTATTGTTTCAAAGAAATTTTTCTGTCTGAATTTGTTTGAACTTTGCTTTCTTTTCCATTTTAACAGTGATGAAAATTTATCATATGAAATATGAGATGAAAGATTTAGGGAGCTTTTAAAGTCACATATTGAGCACTTGTGTCATTTCTACATTTATCTGTCAATCTATTCATATGTCTGTGCATCTGTTTGTAAGAATATCCACTTAAGAATCTTCTTCTTTGGAGTTATTTGGTAAAATTTTAGTGAAGTTTTGCTGGAGATTTTGAATTTCTTTTATCAGGTTGCTCAGAATCTTGATTGGATAGAAAAATATGGCTTGTTTGGGCATTACTTATTTTCTAAGATTCTTTATAAAAGAAAAAATAACTTTTAAAAATCCCTTTCACCATGCTTTTAATCAAATTTCACAGGATAAATGAACGAGTGAAAGACATGGCTTGTATTGGCTATGATTATAATATGAAATACAGTCAATCTTCCTCAAGCAACCACGTCTATTAAGCCACCATTTTTATTATACGACCATTTTCAAATTTCCCTTCCTTAAATCGAAATATCTGAAAAAAATAGATATCACTGGTATAAAAGTTATTGTAAATGAATCCTATGTTTACAAAACTCAATAGAATCGTCTTGATGAGCCAATTCTATTTAGCTATCAACATAGGATTTTTGAGAATTTCGCATTAATATAAATATTCAATCAAAACCATGCTTCTCATTTGTATAATAAACATGTATTGAGCGACCATTTTCTTTAAAATCCACTTTTTGGAATTTGCAGACCCATTCATGGTCGCTTAATACAAGTTTTACTGTATGGTGAAAATTTTTATACTAGTCTAGTTATTATTTTTCACATTTCAGCGGAGGTTGGTGATTACGACCCACAAGACCATCCAGCTGGATATGTGGCAGAGTTCAAAATGTTACCCAATCAGACGGAACAACAGGAGCAGCAAATTCAGGAAATACACAAGACCCTTGTGTGAGTAGTCTTTGTCTTTAGATTTGAACCTATTTATTTTACATCGTTTGGGAAACAAGTTCTTCCAACTTAAATTTCTCCCTCTTGATTCTGCTTCCTGGAAAATTCACCAGTACTTGTACTGAATGTGTTGGCCGATGAAAGAACCAAGATCGATAGCCGCTCCCAGGAATCAAACTCAGAACCTTTGAGTTAAGAAGCAGACAATCTACCCCTAGACCATGGACACCATGAGGTCTGTCTCTACCTCAGGGGTTTGGAATTCCCATGCCTGACTAGTTGGACTCTGGTTTTTTAGCCTGTGGACAAATAAATTTTCCTTTGGAACTTGTCCAAGGACAAGTGGATCTTAATTCAAGAACAACACTGCAGACCATTGGAAGGGTTTCATGCAGGACAATATATTTTTGAATATTCAAAATGAGTAAAAGAAAATATCAGAGAATAGTAGAAATTTCTTTAGAAAAGCAATTTCTTACCATCAACTCTTTTATCTAAATGTTTTCTATGGATAATTCAGCCACCAACTTGTCGGAACACAAGTGAGAAAAATTTGTATTTCCACACCCTGATACATTAATTAGTCCCTTATCCTGCTGAATTTAAATTTTCCTCCAAACAAATTGCCAACTAGTTGTTTAGAAGGGGCCCTTTGTCTCTGTGTGTGTGTGTGTGGGGGGGGGGGGGGGGCAGGGAATATTGTCCAAAGCATAACTTCTTCATTCATGGATGAATTTCAAAATCATTTAGAGTTCAGTGAACAAATTGATACGGAATAGAATATCTAGGGGTTAGTACAAAACATTTATTTAAAGGCATTTTGCTCTTGTCCTTTGATATTCATTGAAGCACAAAACAGTTGTAACTGCCTATATATTAATAGGCAGTTACAACTGTTTCAAGCTGAGCGATTGAAAATTTTAAAGCGTAATACCTTCGAAATCCTGTAGATTTTTCATTATCTAGGGCTGTATACTATAGCCGTGATCTGATTACGGCAGATTTTCGATGATTTGTCATAATTACAATAATAACACTATTGACGTTCAGACAATACTCCTGCCAAAAGACGTAACGATTCTGGCTGTAAGCCTGATTAAATAAGAGATGAAAATTTACACAATCATTAGTGCCTTATTAGGTAGAAATTGCAGAAAATCTCAAAAAAGCATAATTTCATTGATCATAAGTCAAATGTTTATCAGATTGTTATGGCAGCAATTTAATAGAATCAAGCTTTGATATTGTGTTTTGAAACATTTCGGAACTCATGATCTTACATAAAGAAAACCCAAGGTATTGTTATTGCCTTGGCAGTGTTTACATTGGCGTTGTTGTTGGTGTAGGCATTGGCATGACAAAACTTTTACCTTAAATTGGCCACATCTCTGCTATTATGGAAGGTATCTGGATGAAACTTGGCATGTGTGTTCACCATCACAAGAGCTATCCAGACTATCAAGGGGGATAACTCTGAAAGCCTTTTTGTAAGAGTAATGCCCCTTTTGTGACTAAGATTTTTTCCATTATTCAGCACCTGCAGCGGAGCCTTGGCACTGTTGTCAGATGTTATTGTTTTCTCAGTATAATTAGACCCTTCTGCTTTTAGTAGATTAAATATCATAAGTTGTGGTGATTTCATCACTATGCAGTCAGATCTTTGTCAATTCTACCACCTGATCTTCATTTTTGATCCAGAAAAATTTAACAACTATATTTTCAAAGAATGAACTGACTCACAGAGAGTTAATACAATGTTTTCAACATTTTGATTTCATTGTAATTTTGCCAAGTTTTTTGTTCAGCATGATACAGGTTAAATAGATATTAAGTCTGAAATTACTGAAAAAAGCCTCCAAGATCTTTGAACAATTCAATAATTCTCAGAAAAATTCTCTTATCTGTGTGAAATATTGTGAAATAGCTTGAGAAAATAGAATAATCAATTATTTACTGATGCATGAGTTAAAAAAATCTCTATAAATCTCTAAAACTGAATTTATCACATTTAAATAAATTTCCTTTTGAATATTGAAGAATTGATGGTATCAAAATCTATCCTAGAAACTTTGTCTTTTTACGAATTCAATTTAAGTTGCCTATAATCCTTTGTCATTCTGAACCTGGAATTTTCCTGCTTATATATCAAGTTGAATAGACAAAGATCAGCCTGCACAATTGTGCAGCCTGATCTTGGCATACATCATCTGATTATCCTTCTAATTGAGATGAGGATAAAAAATATATTTTCCAAATACTTACTGACTCTAAATAAGTGTATCCAGTGCTTTCAGCACCTTGATTTTACTACAATTTTGCCATGGTTTTTATTCAGCTTGACAATGGTAAATTCTGTTGTTTTCATACTGTATTATTCCTTGAATGGTTGGGCTTATTAGCTCATTTAATAATGATCATCAGTCAAATAACATTTTTGGTTGGGAAAAAATGTTTGTCAGAATGTTCCATTTCTGAATATATTTCTACACAAACCTGTTTTATGACACCCTGTGAAAACAGCTTTGAAAAAACACTGTGGAAAATGAAGAAAGTGCTTGTTAAAAGCAGTTTCTTCATTACCAATAATGTTTTCCAGCCAAAAAAGAAATACATTTATCTTATGAAAAATTGTCATCTGCAACTTCTCTGCATTTGCCTGACAAGTCTAAAATTTGAATATGGGAAAGGGCCAAGAATCTTAAGTTTGAACCGTAAAAAGACAGTTTTGCTTGTATTGTTAACATTTCCAAATGTCTGTATTTTAGGGGTCAAGTCCCAGCAGAAGCTGAAGCCAACTTCCTGAAGAAGGCTGCGTCCTTAGATACTTATGGTGTAGATCCTCACAAGGTCAAGGTCAGTATTAGCAAACTTTTTACGGCAAAATGCTGAGGGTCAAGATCAAAGGTGAAGTACATTTTAAAAAAACCCAATACTTTATTTGTAGAAAGATGGTTTGGTTTTTGAAATCACCTATGGCGTCCAGCAGGAGGGCGGCGTCCACTTCTTTGTATAGATCATAACTTGTGTCATCGTATGTCTGATTGACTTGAAACTTTACAGTAATGTTCCTCTCATAATAATGGAGTGCATTGCACAAGAACCATAACTCTACCTAGCTTTTTATGCCCCCTTATCGAGAGATCGGGGGCACATTGTTTTACTCATGTCTGTCTGTCTGTTTGTCTGTCTGTCTGTCCGTCCATCTGTCCGTCCATCTGTCCGAAAACTTAACCCGAAAACTTAACCTTGCCAATATCTTCAAGCCTATTCAAGATACAAAGCTAATATTTGGCATGATGATAGATCTCAATGATCCGCATCCGCTGGTACCAAAGTCAAGGTCATGTGACAAGGTCAAGGTCATCTGTCAAGGTCAAACTTTGAAAAAACTTAGCCTGAAAACTTAACCTTGCCAATATCTTCAAGCCTATTCAAGATACAAAGCTAATATTTGGTATGATGATAGATCTCAATGATCTGCATCCGCTGGTACCAAAGTCAAGGTCATGTGACAAGGTCAAGGTCATCTGTCAAGGTCAAACTTTGAAAAAAAAAAAGCAGTGTCAGGGGCATTCGTGTTTCACTAACACATCTTGTTTTTGAGTAAATTCCCTAAAAAATTTTTTTTTATAATTGGACATCCAGCAGTGTAATAGGTGTATCTTTTGACCATTTGCCTACTTGTTTAAATGATCAATAAGTTTCTTAACTATTCCTTGACAGCTGTTTGGATACAACTTTATGCACAGTTATAGTGATAATACATTAATGGATCCAGGATTTCTGTAATAGGGAGTCAACCTTGTGAATTAGGTGTATACTTTCAAATTTTTACTGACTTTGAATAGAATTTCTCGACATTGATGAAAAAAGTTGGACTAGAGAGGGATGGTTAATTGGACCCCTTGAATCTCCTCTAGATCCACCACAGTAATGCAAGAAGAAAAACAAGGTCACAGTTTGAGGTCAAAGATCAAAATCAGTTTAAGAAATTAAATGTTTAAATCTATTTTTATTTTCAGGATCAGAAAGGGAACCAGATGTATCTGGGTGTTACACATCAGGGAATCATGACTTTTCATGGGAGCAGACGGACACAAATCTATAACTGGTAATTAAATAGAGGATCATTGTTTTTAGCTCCACTGGCCGAAGGCTAGCGAGCTATTGTCATGGCCGGCCGTCTGTCTTTCCGTGTGTGCGTACGTTAACTTTTTCTTTTAAACATCTTCTCCTCCCAAACCAATGGGCGGATTTTAACGAAACTTGGTAGAAATGATTCTTGGGTGGCCCTCTTCTTAAATTGTTCAAAGAATTTTGATTGGTCCCCAAATATGATCGTGGCAGGGCGTAGCATTTTTTCACTTTGGAATCTTTAAAAATCTTCTCCTCCCAAACCATTGGGCTGATTTCATTGAAACTTGGCATCGATGTTCCTTGGGTGACCCTTTACTTAAATTGTTCAAGAAATTTTGATTGGCCCATAAGTATGGGCGTGGCAGGGCGGTTATTTTGAGCCCAAAATCTTTGAACGACATCTCCTCCTGAACCACTGGGGCGATTTCAATGAAACTTTAAGAGAATGTTCCTTGGGTGACCCTTTACTTAAATTGTTCAAGAAATTTTGATTTTGAGCCGGATATTTTTGAAATGACAATTTCTCCTGAACCACTTGGCTGATTTCAATGAAACTTTACCAGAATGTTCCTTGAGTGTCTCTTTTCAAAAATTATTTGCTTAATTTTGATTGGCCAAAATATTTGGGCTTGGCAGGGCGGGGCTTATTTTGAGGCCAAAATCTTTTTGAACGATAACTCCTCCAGAACCTCTCAGCCAATTTCAATGAAACTTTACCAGAATGTTTCTTGGGTGACTTATTACTTAAATTGTTCAAGAAATTTTGGTTGGTCCATAGATATGGGCGTGGCAGACGGGGCCTATTTTGAGCCCAAAATCTTTGAATGACATCTCCTTCTGAACCTTATGTTTTAATAAGATAGGTCAAGGGTTTCAGGTTCATTGTTATTGAGTATTTTGGTGCAATGTGGACCAGAACCAGTTAATCATTATTAAATAGGTCTTAGGAGATTTCGGAGTGTTAATGTATTTATTTAAAGTAAGTTTTATTTAATTAAAGTCTAAAGATTTTAAAGCCAGTGGAGTGATACAGGTCCTCTTGGGCCTCTTGTTATAAGTGTTAGATTGATTTATATTTCATTAAGTAAACAGCAAAAGGAATATTTTCTCAATAGTAAAATATAGCTTTTGTTATCCACAAAATGAAATATTAGTCAATCTTACTCGAAAAACAAACAATTATTCTATTTCTTTAATGCAAAAATGAGACAAATGAA
This sequence comes from Fragum whitleyi, assembly GCA_948146395.1. NCBI lineage: Eukaryota > Metazoa > Mollusca > Bivalvia > Cardiida > Cardiidae > Fragum > Fragum whitleyi. The sequence continues at coordinate 77,428,061 of OX411543.1, forward strand.
AACATCTTAGGAAAAAATATTCAAGCACATCATTTTGCATGTGATTGCTATGCTGCATTCATGGTGATGTCACTTTTGTGCTCTACTAATACGATGTCAGAAAGGGTGAAATGCATGAAAGCGGTGTATAAAATTGTTATTTCATAAAACCCAGAAAACCATCAAAGAAACTCTTATCCTGATGAATTTGATTTGATCGATTGTACAATCAATTTCTTAGAAATTAATACAGCACTCCCAGTATCATCCTTTAAAGAAGAGAATGTGAAATTTTAGGTAAAGCTCTTCCTGAAGATTTTTCTACCAACTTCATGGCTAAGCATGAAACAGTTGTAACTGCCTATAAACATATAGGCATTTACAACTGTTTCACGCTGAACCATTAAATTAATGTCCGTTTCAAAAACAAAATTTAATGGCTAACATTTATGTATTAGGAACTGATTAATCGATTATGAAATTTCTTAGTCGATTATCGCAGTTGGAAGCCCAAACTAACTGATTATTGATTATAATCGATTAATCTGCCCATCACTACTTAATAGCCAGCCCCAGATCACCCAGCTGTAAAATTGGGTAGCAGTGGGTTTAAACCACTGCCTCTCTCTCTCCAGAGCATGAAAACATCTGTATTGAGTGTACAAGAGCAATTCTATAAGCTTAAGCCTTTGTCGCAATCAAACTAAAATATATTAGTATAAACTAATGTTAGTTCTTGCATTAAGCAGAGCTATACATGGTCATTGTTTATCTCTTGTCAACCTGTTGCGTTTACGTTAATGACTTTACATAGCAGCTAATGGAATTTTTATCTGCTTTGATTGTGTGGATAAGTTTTAAGATTAACCCTTTCCTGTTTTACAAAATTTTGGACCTGTCCAAATTCAAAGGTTTTCCAGACGAAAATTTGAAGTGGATTTAATTTGAAAAATAACCATTCAGTAGGGTAGAAAATAGTGTGGAAAAAGAAGAAATTGCTTGGCAGGAGCAATTTCTTCTTTTTTCACAATGTTTTCTCAATCATAAAATCACAGACACGTAAAAAGCAGGGGTTAAACAGCAAAGGGTCAAACTTTGCTTTGAGTTTCTGATTTACTTAAAATAGTGCGGCAGACAGTGAAAATGTATCATTAAATGCCTGCTGCCAATTAATTTGATTGGTTAGGAAATTGCTCTTTTGTGATAGGCTGATATATTTCTAATGCAGAACTGTCTGGCCTAATTAAGTTGATTGGTTGAACAAAAAAATCTGAGATGAATAGCGAATAAAGAGAGGATTGCTTTTGATATCCTTATTTGAATAACTAAAGCAAAAATTAAATCAGATTTGTTAGCCAAAGCGAGAAAGGGCCATCTGGGAAATGCAGGCTAACCAGGATTTAAAATTTTCTGTATAAGACAATTTTAGCTCAGTTGTGTTCGGAGAAAACAGAAAACAGAGAAATTTGTGTGTTCAAACCCTCTTTACAGAAACCCTAGATTTGCCATTGTGTTAAGCTATAGAGATAAGGTTCTACCCAATTCCAAAATACCTCAAACCAGATCTTCCTAAAGAGAAAACAAAAAGTTGAAGCCCAAATTTTCTAAAAATGTCTTTCATTATGCAAATAGAGCTGTAATCCAATATATCTTCGAAGACAATCATCGACGTATTCAGAAAAGAAACTTTGAAATTAAATGAACCTCTAACATAGTTTTATACGGGTTTGGAAATTCTAACAATTTTATATCTGAGGAGTGTTTTTTTTTCTCTGTCACAAATATTTGTTTTGTTTGAATGGGTTATATGCTGCTTTCAAATAATCAGTGGCTTGAGCACCTAACAATGTATTTCTGGTATTTCACACACCAGTTACATCCTTTCCTAGCCTCCAACTGCTATCCCACATTGGTCTACAATTATCAATCTGTTAGTGGAGGACAAATAGTCAGAAAAGATGAGTGCCGCCATCAGGAATCAAACCTGGGACATTTTAACAAAAGTCTGACCTACTACAGTATGATGGTAGCTTCTCAGTCACATAAGACATGCAGAAGCATTATAAATATAACATTTTACAATATCTGTAAGATTTATTTCAAAAAGAGTTGAACACATTTAAGAATGTTGAAAAGGGATTAAAGTAAAATTTTGTAGTATAAATCTCTTTCAATAATATTACCTTTTACACAGGCCAAGAAAAAGGGTTTTGAAAACATTGCAAATAAATTGTGACAAGCGATATTTTCTTTATTTTCCTCAATGTTTTCTTCCCTCATGATTTGGAAAAATATAATCAAAATTTCTCATCTGCAACATTTCCTATTTGGATCATATTGAATTTTTGAGCTAGTTTTGGCTTAACCCTTGTCATGCTGAATAAATACCTATGCAAAATTGCATAAAATCAAAGAGTTGAAAGCATTTAATGTAGTAATTGTGAGTCAGTAATCATTTCAAAAATTTTATCTTTTACCTTTTCTTGTTCTATAATGAATATCAGGTGGTGTGGACTAAGACCAGCCTGCACATTATGTGCTGGCTGATCTTTGTCTATACCTACTGCCATAGCAAGACTATTCAGGGTTCAGCAATGGTTGACAATGGTTTAGAAAGCCATTTACAACAAAGAAATTTAAGAACGAAATACTTCAATAAAAATATTTGGGTCAAAGAAGCCACAAAAATTGGAGACACGCAGGGCCAATGTCCAGTACAGACGAGTATTGATTTTGGAAATGTTCTGTCTTTTTCCTACACTAATTGCTCTGTCATAGACATCCAGTTTAACATTGATACATGACTCTTTTAGCAGTTTGGTGTTATGTACTTTTACTGGGAAACTATTTTGGCCTTGTCCTAAATGTGATCTTTTCATCCTTTCTTGTTGAGTGCCCAAGTTTTTAGATACCTTGCATTTATATTCGAGAAAGTATTGAGGAAAAAGAAGAAATTGTTTGTTTTAAGCAATTTCTCCTTTTTCCGTTTCAGAGAAATTATGACTGAAATGGGCTCAATTCAACTAAATTTAACCGAAAATTTATTTTACAAGTTAGATTTTCTCTTACAGACATATCTGCATGGAAGGTTTGTCCTGAAATTAATTATCTAGGAAAACTTATACATTGTATTTGAAATGAAATGTAGAAATTTCTTTACATAAAGTTACTTGGAATACAAATTTACCAATTTCCATGCAATTCCTCTTTTGATACACCTTTGCAAAAGAGAGTTAGGTAAACATTTATTTGAATGAGTCAATTGCTTGTAACAGTTACAAGAAAATGCTACATTTCCACAATGTTTTCTACCACAAATATAGAAGAAAAAAAATCCATCTTTATAGTCGTGCTACTTCTTTCAATTAAGATCAGTCTAAAATTTTGTTGTCTTGTAATGCCAGTCTAATTATGTACAAATGTTATCAAATTTTTAGGCCCCCCATTGATGGATAAGTGGCATATTAGTTTTACTGATGTCTGTATGTCTGAAAAAAAATTTACCTGCAAACAAGAAAACTTCCCGCACTATTAACTCTATACAAGATACAATGGTTTTATTTCACATAAAGGTTCCTCTCAGAGAGCAGCATATCTGAAGAAGTGGTTAATGTGATCTAAGCAGTTCAAGTTCAATTACCAAGGTCAAAGTTCTAAAAATTGCTGTTATGGGGCCTTTGTGTGGTAAGACCACATCTTGTATTTCTGTAATTTCAGGACACAGATCAAGAAGCTAGCATTTGAGGGCAAGACTTTCATCATACATGTGAACATTAATGAAGTAAGTGACTATAATTATACTCCATTCTTTTATAGGCTTGTAAACGGTACAATGTAGGTTTGTGACAATTGTCTACAGTCAAGTTGAGAAATTAGAGGCATTGTCAGAAATTGGAAGGGGGGAGATTTGGTTTGAACCCTTCTCATGCTTTATAGCATATCTCTTCTACACAGCAAGTTTAAGAAGGCTGTGCAGGCTAAGATCAGCCTGCACAGATGTGCAGACTGATCCTAGCTTTCACAGCCATATCCTATTTAATTATTTTAGGAAAAAGCTTGATTAAATTTTCCCCAAAACTTGAAAAAACGCAGCAGGTTACAGTTTTAAAGAGAATCGGTCTCAGCTGGTGATGATAATTAAGCATTAGATTTTAGTGAAGATTTATCATGTCTTAGGATGGAATTTAAAGTTTAATGTACATATTTGGCATGAGGCTTCATGCCATTGAATCTCTGTATAAAAAGTCAAGGTCATCTGACCAGGTCAAGCTTATTTATTAAGGTCAAACTTTGAACAAAAGAATGCTGCTTTGGTGACATAAGAATTCAGTAATTACACCTTGATTATTTTTCCACTATCCAGCAACCAACAGCCTAAAAGACTATGGAAAAAATGAAATACTTGTAATAAGCATATCTTCTGTAAACTTATTACTTCTTCATTGGATGGTTAGCTACATTTTCACAATATATTCTGTTATACATCTTTTTATTACTTTCTTGTAGAAAGAAATAGATGTTCATGTTTTAATTTGATTTCTGACAAAATTCAAGGTGACCAACTAACTATTAAAAAGTAAAAAAATGTAGTATAGATATTTTCTTGTTCATAACTTCAATGGAATTTCTTATTCTTTAATGCTTGACCAGGACCCTCAAGTTGCCTCCAAAAAGGTGAGAAGAGGTGTATCATGAGAAATACTCTTCATAAAAACTGCACATCATGAAAAATACACATCATCATGCTTTCATATTTTTTGGTGCCTGGAATATATTATAGATAGGGCAGTTTTGTATTCTTTGTTAAGCTTTTATGTTCATATTTTGATACTTAAATGTTGTAAGCCTATATTACGTAAACTCACACTTAGGATAGTTTTGCTTGGTGACACAAATCTTAGTCAATTTTCAACCAGTAATTTGATGGTCCAGTGCAAAACTATTGTAAGTGCCTATAAAACTATAGGCACTTACAGTAGTTTTGTGCTAACCCCTAAAATGATAAGCGCCACCGTCATAGCCCAGTTGTAGCACATCAGACTGTCAATTGAGTGTCCCGGGTTTGATCCCCGATGGTGGCACTCATTCTTTCCAACTATTTGTCTCTCACCAATGAGTTGATTATCTTAGACCTATGTGAGATAGCAGCTGGAGGCTAGGAAAGGATGTGATTGTTCTGGAACCAGGAAACCATTGTTAGGTGCTCCAGCCGCTGCGATATAACTGAAAAAATGTTGAAAGTGGCGTAAAACTCCAACCAATCTATAAATTTGATTTTTAAAACCTTGGTGTTGAAGGCTTTAGCAAGCGACTAATTCATTTACATTTTGTTAACAATATGTACTCAGGATACATGTAGTTTATTTAACTTTATTTTACGTTTGCAACTTTTTGATGACCTTCTTGTAAGCTAAATATTTTGATATCACAAAATAATTCTGAAGGGAATAGAATAAACATTTAATGAAAACTCTCAGTATTTCAATATTTGGGCAAAAATTGCCTTTTTCAAGAAAAATGAAATGAATCTAAATACACCTACATAATTATATATATTATGTTATGATTTAGTGTGTTTAGCTTTGTTTCATTTTCCTTGAAAAAAGCAATTTTTGCCAAAATATTGAAATACTTAGTGTTGTTATTAAATAGATTTTTTGAACACTGTGATGCAATTAGATACATTGTGTATTTTGGCCCATACACAATTTTATTATGCCCCCCCGCCCCCCCTTCGAAAAAGAGGAGGTACAATGCTTTGCACTTGTCGGTTGGTCAGTCCATCTGTACGTAGACCTTTTTTTGTCCGGAGCATATGTCAAAAAGTATGCAAGCTAGAATCATGAAACTTCACAGCTGGATAGATCTCATTGAGGAGAAGTGCAGTGCAAGAGAACCATAACTCTACTATCACATTTTGTGAGTTATTGCTCTTTGTTGTTTGACAAAAAAATTAGACCTGCTTTTATGGGGGGCATATATGTTTTATAAACATTTCTTGTTTATAATTTAGCCAGTAAATATGTTTTCTTTTGGCAGGGCTTTTGGAGCTCTATCTCCCATCTTCTTTCACTAAAGTTTGAAACCAAATTTGCTTAATAACTTTGTCTCCATGCTCTGGACAAATAAGCACTGAAGTTTAAAAAAAAAGGCAAAATATCCTTGAAAAAATGGTTTAATTTACTATGGAAATATACGTATACTATAGCAGAGTAACAGATATTAAACTAAGGAACACTTGCTTTTGAAATTTGATGAAATTGACTTTCTGAGGTATGATAATACACATTTACTGAATCCAAATAAGATTTTGTTGCACATATTAAGTCTTGTTCTGATGGCTCAGCATTGAACAGTTGCAACTGCCTATACAGAGGTACAGATTAGAGGGTGTAAGGCCGGTCTAAAATCTTTATTTGCCAAAGAAACCCTATGTTGTGTGTACTCATTTGAAACATCTAAATGAAGCGGTTCCAATGAGTACCAACAGCATAGTGTTTGCTGCTATAATTATGGAAATGCTTAGATCCAAAGTCAAAAAAACTCCCTCTATTTGTAGCTCTGCTATATCCAGGGGTCAGTGCAATACTATTGTAAGTGCCTATAAATATATAGGCACTTACAATAGAACTGTGCTGACCCCTTGATATGTTGCAACTTTGTAGGCAGTTACAGTTGTACAATTTATAGTGAGGCGTCAAAGATCAATTTTACATTGAAAATGATAGGCAATAACGGTTTCTCGATACTCACATAAACTTGCGGAACTATACATCTATTTAGGGCTAAGCTATAGATTTGATACACAGGAACAAATCGAGGGGTCAGCACAACACTATTGTAAGTGCCTATAAATGCATAGGCACTTACAATCGTAATGCACTGACTCAGCGAATTGTCCATATATGTAGATGCCCTGTATGGACGCTTCTTATAAGTTATATAATTAGTGTCCATGGAGTATAACTTCAAAATTTCCTTTCAATCAAAATGTAATAGAAAGATGTCAGTTTCATCAAGTACATAAAAGTACTTATGTACAATGCAGTAGATTTTTCTAATCCATATTACCCAAATTCAAATTGATCAAAACTGCAAATGAATTTTCGAAATGTGATGGTTCATATACAACTTTCACAATTATAGGTCAATGAATATTGTGAGAAAGGTCAAATGCTTGTTTAGAGCAAATTTTGCTTTTCCTGCAATGTTTTCCTCATTTTCAGTAAATCATTTTGAGTTTTCACCTCCACATTTTGTAGATTATACATAAACTTATCAGTTTTCCTATTCCTGTCTTATTTAGTTTGAATTCATGCATCGTTTTGTGATTTATACAAGAATTTTTTCAATATTACTTCTTCCTGTTTAAGGTAGTGGAACCGTAATAGTTCCGCAACATTTCAGAGCTCATGATCTTTCTTAATGTTGACCCAGGTTATCTAATGAAAATCATTAGGCAACCCCAGTCAACACTGTTAAAGTTCATTACTTCCTAGACGTTGAGGAATTATTACGGGTCCACTACCTTAAAACAGGTATTTACAAACCCAGTGATCAATGATCGAATATAGCAGCTATGGTCTCATTTTTACTAAAGGTCAATTTGTGACCATTTTAAGTGAAGTCTTATTCCTAAGAAAATCAAAGTCTAGTTACAACTAGTAATCCATATCCTGATGCATTCAAAGTTTGTTTCAAAATGATCGAAATTCTGTGGACATTTCAACCAATCCTATTTGAGTTGCCCGCACAATAATCAGGCCGTGTAGGCTATGATCAGGCTACACATCAGTGCAGGCCAATCTTAGTCTATCCTGTCTGCCAAAGCTTTGTCTGCAATAGGAAAAAATGAAGAAGATTAAACTTTCAAATGATTAAAATTGACAAGTAAAAGTAACCTTTAATAAACTTAAAAAGGTTTTAAATTCAGGATTTTAAATAGTCTATCAATGTTACCAACTATGCAATACTATTAGCTTCATCAAGTGGTCAGAACAAAACTTTAATATGTGCTTATGAATTCATAGTCACTAACAATACTTTCACTGATCCCTTGATATAGAAAAACAACAACAAACATTTCAATTGATAGATGCCTGTGTAAGATATGCCAATACTATTGAGAGAAATCATAGTTATTGAGCGCAGGTAGCCAACACGGGTGGGGATAGTGTAAATTTACCAAAAAATAACCACAAAAAACTTTAAAACTATTTTTTTTAATCCCAATGTATAATATAGACAAGGTCCTGAACTACCCTCTTTTATGCAGAAAATCTAGTCGGTTGAGATCGCGCAACTCAACTTTACACCTATAAACACAGGTTAAATATGATGCTCTACTTAAATCACTGATTGCATTCTAAAGAAAACATTATTCCCTGTCACTCACGATCTAATTCTTTTCAGAAATGCCAACAATTCAGTTCATATTTACTTATCAATTTGGAATCAGGAAGAAAACATTTCTGCAACGGCCATGTTTGTTTATTAGCTCTCGACCAATCAGAGAGCCTGTTACAACTTAACTGTAGAATCAGGTTATCTGATTGGTCAAGAGCTTATAATCAAAAATGGAAATTGCAGAAATGTTTTCTTCCCGATTCCAAATTGATGAATAAATATTAACTGTATTGTTAGTATTTCTAGAAAGAATTAGATCGTGAGAGACAGGGAAAAATGTTTTCTATAAAATACAATCAGTTATTTAAGAAGCGCATCATATTTAACCTGGGTTTATAGGTGTAAAGGTGAGTTGCGCGATCTCAACCGACTAGATTTTCTGCATAAAAGAGGGTAGTTCAGGACCTTGTCTATATTATACATTGGGATTAAAAAAAATAGTTTTAAAGTTTTTTGTGGTTAATTAGCTCCACTGGCTGAAAGCCACTGGGGCTATTGTCATGGCGTTGTGTCCGTCGTGCGTCCGGCCGTCCGTCCGTGCGTGCGGTCGTAAACTTTTTCTTTAAAAATCTTCTCCTCAGAAATTACTGGATGAATTTCAACCAAACTTCACAGGAATGATCCTTGGGTGACCCTCTTTCAAAGTTGTTCAAGAAATTTCGATCCAATGAAAAACATGGATTTAATTGGTGTGGCTAATTTCCAAATATGCTAAAAAGTGACTTATCTCAGATTCTAATTGATAGATACCAATTTAATTTTACATGAATGATCCTTGGGTGACTCTTTATCAGTCTACCAAACATTAATGAGATGGGATGGAAAATATGCATTTTATGGGCGGAGGTCATTTCTCTATATGTTATATAGTGGAAACTTTGAAAATCATTTTCTCTGACTGTAATTGATGGATATCAACCAAATTTCACTGGAATGATCCTTGGGTGACCCTTTATCAGTCTTCCAAAAATTATTGTGATCAGATGAAAAATATGTATTTAATGGGCGGAGGTCATTTCTCTTTATGTTATATAGTGGCATTTTTGAAAATCATTTCAACATCAGTAGAACCCAAAATATCTTAAAATCTAGTCTTTGGTAAATTTACACTATCCCCACCTGTGTTGGCTACCTGTGTTATTGAGTATTAGAGCATACTTAAATCAGACACAATTTCAATGGCAAAGAGCTTTTAAAGCTGATAAATTGCTTCACGATTCTAGTTAGTGGAAAAGTCCTTGATAGCTCTTCAATTTTGGAGATAAAATGTGTCCTTGGTTAGAAACTCTTCAATTTAAAAGACAGATAAACTAGAATAGTTCCCCTGTTTTGGTTCCCGTCAATTTTACAGACAGATAAAATGGAATGGTTCCCCTGGTTAGGAAGACAAGTTTCAATTGTGATGAATTTATCTTGTCTCTTAAGTCTGCTATTTTCACCAGAGTTTTAAATATTTTTCATGTAAACCCTTTCCCAAACAAAGTTGGCATTTTCTCTGGCCTTAGATAACTCTACCAGTTCATTGTTGCAAGCTCTTTCTTTTGTATTGGCTATTTTCGGTGACTGGTTGTAAAATGAATTGTAAATGAAAACATTATTTTGTCATTTTAATAATTCAATTTCAGATCTGTTTATTAAGATTCATGCAAATTGATTGGATGAAAAAATAAAACTGGTTATGAACACAATTTTGAGTATGAAGCTATTTCGTATTAAGTTTTTGCACAAAGTAGTTCCATAAGAAATATATCACATTATTGAAAAATCTCCTTACATTTTTAGCTTCATGATCCTAAAATATATGATATGAAGAGAGTATTTATTTACTTCATGCAGTTATGAAACTAAAAACATAATCACATGTATGCATGAATCCACTTAGCTATAATTCATACAGTGATTATGTAAAAGTTTCATACCTCAATGAAATCAACAATGACCATCTTCATCTCTTAATTGTTTTTTACCTATCTGAAATACATATAACTACATATTTCAAAGTGACAACATGCATACTTTAGAAATAACTGACGAAGTTATTTTATGATGAGAAGGTAACCAAATTGAAATATTGAATACAAAGGATAGAAATGTTATGGTAATTTTGAGTTAAATGTGATTGTCTTAGTTTTTAGCTAACCTGAGCACGAAGTGCTCAAGGTGAGCTTTTGTGGTCCAGTGATGTCTGTCGTCCGTTGTGTGTCGTGTGGCGTGCGTCGTCAACATTTACCTTGTAGATACTCTAGAGGCCACATTTTTTGCCCGATCAACCAGAAATTTTGTCAGAATGGTTGTCTTGATGAAATCTCGAACAAGTTCGAAATTTGGTCAAATGGGGTCAACAATGAGGTCACTGGGTCAAATATTAGAAAAACCTTGTAGACACTCTAGAAGCCATATTTTATGCCCAATCAACCTGAAATTTGGTCAGAATGATTGTCTTGATGAAATCTCAGACAAGTTCGAAATTGAGTCAAGTGGGGTCAAAAATGAGGTCAGGGGGTCAAATCTTAGAAAAACCTTTTAGACACTCTAGAAGCCATATTTTATGCCCAATCAACCTGAAATTTTGTCAGAATTATTGTCTTGATGAAATCTCGGACAAGTTTGAAATTGGGTCAAGTGGGGTCAAAAATGAGGTCACGGGGTCAAATTCTAGAAAAACCTTGTAGACACTCTAGAAGCCATATTTATTGCCCAATAAACCTGAAATTTGATCAAAATGATTGTCTTGATGAAATCTCGGACAAGTTCGAAATTGGGTCAAGTGGGGTCAAAATTAGGTCACAGGGTCAAATCTTAGAAAAACCTTGTAGACACTCCAGAAGCCATATTTTTTGCCCAATCAACCTGAAATTTGCTCAGAATGATAATCCTGATAAAATCTCGGACAAGTTTGAAATAGGGTCAAGTGGGGTCAAAAATGAGGTCAAGGGGTCAAGTCTTAGAAAAACCTTGTAGACACTCTAGAAGCAATATTTTTTGCCCAATAAACCTGAAATTTGCTCAGAATGATTGTCCTGATAAAATCTCGGACAATTTCCAAATTGGGTCAAGTGGGGTCATAAATGAGGTCACGGGGTCAAATCCTAGAAAAACCTTGTAGACACTCTAGAAGCCATATTTTTTGCCCAATCAACCTGAAATTTGGTCAGAATGATTGTCTTGATGAAATTTCGGACAAGTTTGAAATTGGGTCAAGTGGGGTCAAAAATGAGGTCACGGGGTCAAATCCTAGAAAAACCTTAAAGACACTCTAGAAGCCATATATTTTGCCCAATCAACCTGAAATTTGGTCAGAATGATTGTCTTGATGAAATCTCGGACAAGTTCAAAATTGAGTCAAGTGGGGTCAAAAATGAGGTCAGGGGGTCAAATCTTAGAAAAACCTTGTAGACACTCTAGAAGCCATATTTTATGCCCAATCAACCTGAAATTTTGTCAGAATTATTGTCTTGATGAAATCTCGGACAAGTTTGAAATAGGGTCAAGTGGGGTCAAAAATGAGGTCACAGGGTCAAATTCTAGAAAAACCTTGTAGACACTCTAGAAGCCATATTTATTGCCCAATAAACCTGAAATTTGATCAAAATGATTGTCTTGATGAAATCTCGGACAAGTTCGAAATTGGGTCAAGTGGGGTCAAAATTAGGTCACAGGGTCAAATCTTAGAAAAACCTTGTAGACACTCTAGAAGCCATATTTTTTGCCCAATCAACCTGAAATTTGCTCAGAATGATAATCCTGATAAAATCTCGGACAAGTTTGAAATAGGGTCAAGTGGGGTCAAAAATGAGGTCAAGGGGTCAGGTCTTAGAAAAACCTTGTAGACACTCTAGAAGCCATATTTTTTGCCCAATAAACCTGAAATTTGCTCAGAATGATTGTCCTGATGAAATCTCGGACAATTTCCAAATTGGGTCAAGTGGGGTCAAAAATGAGGTCACGGGGTCAAATCCTAGAAAAACCTTGTAGACACTCTAGAAGCCATATTTTTTGCCCAATCAACCTGAAATTTGCTCAGAATTATTGTCCTGATGAAATCTCGGACAAGTTTGAAATAGGGTCAAGTGGGGTCAAAAATGAGGTCACGGGGTCAAATTCTAGAAAAACCTTGTAGACACTCTAGAAGCCATATTTATTGCCCAATAAACCTGAAATTTGATCAAAATGATTGTCTTGATGAAATCTCGGACAAGTTCGAAATTGGGTCAAGTGGGGTCAAAATTAGGTCACAGGGTCAAATCTTAGAAAAACCTTGTAGACACTCTAGAAGCCATGTTTTTTGCCCAATCAACCTGAAATTTGCTCAGAATGATAATCCTGATAAAATCTCGGACAAGTTTGAAATAGGGTCAAGTGGGGTCAAAAATGAGGTCAAGGGGTCAAGTCTTAGAAAAACCTTGTAGACACTCTAGAAGCCATATTTTTTGCCCAATAAACCTGAAATTTGCTCAGAATGATTGTCCTGATGAAATCTCGGACAATTTCCAAATTGGGTCAAGTGGGGTCAAAAATGAGGTCACGGGGTCAAATCCTAGAAAAACCTTGTAGACACTCTAGAAGCCATATTTTTTGCCCAATCAACCTGAAATTTGGTCAGAATGATTGTCTTGATGAAATCTCGGACAAGTTTGAAATTGGGTCAAGTGGGGTCAAAAACTAGGTCATAGGATCAAATCTTAGAATAGCCTTGTAAGCAGTGTAGAGGCATCATTTTTTGCCCAATCGACCCGAAATTTATTCAGAATTCTTCATCCTTTCTAAATCTACATTAAACAATTTTTGACAGTTCATTCAGGTGAGTGATTTAGGGCCACTATGGCCCTCTTGTTGAAATAGTGTATGGTAGTTGACTATTACTTGATTTTCAATCTAATTCTAGAAACATCAGCCAATTGGATACAAGTGTTTTACTGTGGCAGCATGCAAGTATCTATGGAAATGTGCAGTGGAACAGCAATTCTTTTTTACGTATGTATGGTCCAACAGTTACTCTCCTATAAAAACACAGCTTTTAAAGCAACCACTCCTATTCAGTGACTCAGATTAATTGGTATTTTCTAAAGTATGAAACTATCTAGCATAACTTTTCCGTACAACATACGGACAAAACCCCACAGGGTCATTGCAACATTTATGAATTATATGCATTTTAGAACAATTTTTAGGCAGGAATGAGGTCTTGTTCACTGTGTACCCAAAAATGAAGTGTGGGGTTTTGTTCACTGTCAAAAATGGATGATGTGGGGTTTTGTCCACTCTATAAAATTTTGGTTGTGGGGTTTTGTCCCTGTGATTTTTTTTCCTACAATCCGAAATAAGAGATATATTTAGAATTAAAAAGGAAGGAATATTTGGTAGGCTGTAAGAAGTTTTCACTTGTACAAAAAGAATTTTCACTAGTTCATATTTATACTAAGCAATAAAAGGCTACATATATTAACAACCAAAAAATAATTCACTACTGCAGAACAGATGATAATTATGCTCCCCGAAGGGAGAGCATATAGCCGCCGCTTTGTCTGTACGTCCGTAATTCCGTCCGTCCGTCCGTCCGTCCCCACCTATTTCTCCATAACCCCTGGGCCAAATAGAATGAAACTTACCATGTGAACTCCCTATGATATATTGATGATGCATCTGTGACAATTTTTGGATTTGAGGCCTCCTCACGGGAAAAGGGGACTTAGGGTAAAAAATAGTTTTTCCCAAATTTCTCCTAGTCTAACAGTCAGAATTTAGTGAAAATTCATATTTGAGTAGCAAATCAGATGCCCTTTACTATAAACAATTTGAAATTAACGTAAAAAGATATATATCATGGGAAAAGGGGGCTTAATGTTTGTTACCTTTACGTTAGCGCGTAAAATACAGTTATTCTTTCATTTCTCCTAGTCTTATGCTCAGAATTTGATGAAATTTCACATTTGAGTAGCAAATCAGATGCTCTTTACCCTAAACTATTTGAAATTTGTGTCTAAAAATATGTCATGCAAAAAGGGGGTTTAATGTTTGTTACCTTTATGTTAGCTGTATAAGATAACAGCTTATTTGAGTCTTTGAAATCTGGCCACAAGCATATCTCCTGAAGGATAATAGCTATCAACTTGAAACTTTATGGGTGGATAGATCTTATGGAGGAGAAGTGCAGTGCACAAGAACTACAACTCTTGCTTGCATAATTTTGGAGTTATTGCCCTTTGTTATTTTTGATACTAAGATTATATCTGGAGCATATCTCCTAAAGTATAATAGCTATCAACTTGAAACTTTATGGGTGGATAGACCTCACGGAGGAGAAGTGCAGTGCACAAGAACTACAACTCTTACTTGCATAATTTTGGAGTTATTGCCCTTTGTTAATTTTGATACTTAGATTTTGTCTGGAGCATATCTCCTAAAGTATAATAGCTATCAACTTGAAACTTAATGGGTGGATAGATCTCATGGAGGAGAAGTGCAATACACCAGAACTATAACTCTTGCTTGCATAATTTTGGAGTTATTGCCCTTTGTTATTTTTAATACTTAGATTTAATAGGAGGTAAATCTCTGACAGTACAAAAGAATCTTTAATCCATTAGGCTTCAGTTTACTATCAAGCTTTTGTGGCGGGGGATGTCCATGTCCAACATGGCTCTTGTTTTTGTGACAATGCCTTATTCGGGGAGCATAATCCGTCTCTGACGGCTCTTGTTTATAATTAATGTGTCTTTACAGGTTGAACACTTCTAGCAATGTAAGCAAAGTGCGATCAGGAGGCAGTCTCTTCTCCAGGGGTTCCAAGTTCAGGTTTAGGTAAGAAAATTATTTCTTGTTATAATGGATTACTGTTGCAATTAAACCAGCAGAAATGTGTTAGACTAAGATCAGACTGCAACTATGGTGCTGCCTGATCTTTGTCTAAGCATTCTGCTATTTCTGGGGTTATTCTCTTCTCCAGAGGTTCCTAGTTTAGGTTTAAGTACAAAAATTAATTCTTGTAATAATAAATTACTGCAAAGAACAAGCAGAAAAGCTGTAGACTTAGATCAGACTTCAAGAAAAGTTTAAAAATTGTGATGTGAAAAAAATATACCTAGGGGCTTACAATTGGTACTACCAGTGTTTTCAGCACTTTGATTTTAATACAATTTTGTATAAGAATAATAATAATTCAGAATGCCAAGGTTCAAAGCCTAAATTTATTGAGTTTAACAGCAAAAGTTTTATATTTATGAGTGCAAAATTTTTACTTTTTATTTTTCACTATATGAAAACTTAATGGCCTTGCACATTAAACTAAGAACTTATTTTATTGCTAAAATGCCAAAATAAGACAAATGTAAAGATTTGCAGACAAAATTTATTTATGAATTACATGGTTATGTTATCGTCTTTATCTTTTGTCCTGCATAAAGCGTTGTTCTTCAAACAAATGCAGGGTTCAACCAGTAGAACCAGTGAGTTCACATTTTTTTAAAAAAAAAATGAAAATTGCCAATTACTAAAGTCTAATTAAGATACAATGTTCATATGAGGTATGATGATAATTCTAATTGCTGAATCCAAGATCAATTTCATCTGACAAGGTCAGGGTTGTTGTTCAAGGTCAAACTTGGTGAAAAGTTGCTTTTTGGAGGTTTAATGTGTTTCACAACTTTTGGTCATGTAAATGATTAAAACAGTGAGTTACTCTTTGTTTTTTTCAGTGGAAGATGCCAGAATGAAGCCTATCTAGCCAGTGGAGAGATCAATAGGAAGGAACCAGACTTTCAGAGGTAATTCCAAGGAGTTTGCTTTCCTTTAAAAATTCAATTCATTGACTTCTATATAGAAAAAAATGTTGGGGACAAAACTGTTACTGAAAGGACAAGTCAAGAGTAGTAATTTGTTCTTTTGTGTGTCATTTCCATCAATTTAACATGTGAGCAAAGCAAAAACCATGATCAGTCTGTTCAGCCCTACAGTCAGTGTAGAGTTTTCACTATGTGTTCTGTAGATACGTAAGGTCTAACACCCTCGTTAGGTGACCAGCGAGTATTATTTTAGCACTTTGTGGCTGTTTTGGCTTCTTAAAGATAGTGATTAACATGTATGTTAAATTGTTGGAAATGTCATGCACAGGCTCATTTCATATGAGCCTGTGTGTGACATTTCCAACATTTTATGTGTGTAGACTCAGATTCAGAGTCTTAATTTAGTGCTCAATTGTTAGCTAGAGCTAAGAATTAGATTCAATTATAGTTTCTCTTTATGGCTATACTGCTTAAGTAGCATAGAAACTGTTTGGTTCTCTTTACCCAAAATTGTCATTTGTATCCATTGAGCCCTTTTCTTTAGTCAGCTAGATTCTTGTTTTGTATCACTGCTGCTTTTTAGTCACTCTTAGGCATTCATTGACGGCTATTTACTTTAGACAAGTGAGTAAAACAGATTTAAATAAAAGAAAGATAATGCATTTATGTATTGAATTATAAACATTTATATATAGGACTTGCAATTGTTAAAAAGCCCAAGGCAATACTGTTGATTGGCTTAAACATTCCCTCAGAAGTAGATCCAGGTCATAATGATCAATAATTGCTACTTAAGAAAATTCATTGGTGAAAACACACTGTACATTGTACTCTGAACCCTAATGTCAAGAGTTTCAAACTGTTTGAATGTAGGAAAAAAATATAACATATTATGATTGTGATATTTCATTCTTGTATCAGATAAAGATGAGGTAAACTAGTCAAAAATTTAGTAAACAGACAAACTTAATTAAATCAATCTATTACAACAATATGACTATTTTCAGATTAAATGTAGACAGTTTTATAAAACAAATTCATGGAAAAAAGCTAGAGACAGCGTGAGGTTTTCTAAACTCGGTGTTTGTGTGACCTTTTTCTCCAAACACTTTTGTGCAGACAAAAAGCAAAGTTTTTACTAGAAGATCTGTAGTATTACAATGTAGGAAAACTAGATGCGTACACTGACTCTCTGTGTGTGTTTGCACCATTTGTTGCAATATTGCGTGGGGTTAGCTTACCCCTTGACTTGCATGCTTATAATCATCAGATTTCTCTAAATGAGATCCAAATGAAAAAAAAAATAAATCACATTGATAAAAAAAATGCCATTGCAATAGGAGTGAAAAATTTTAATTGGCTTTAAACACTGTTTAAACTCAAACTTTTAAAAAAATCTTTCATTCACATATTTCTTGGAATTAATTTTTTTCTGCATTGGCTCCAAAATTTGATCCTTTTCATATTTGAAATTAGTCCTTGCAATAGATTTATAAAAATTTGATCACCGAAAGTAATGCTTCAGTAATAAATTGTGACTGAGAAGATAGGTCCTTTTAATTTGCTCTTTTTCTATAGTGCATGTGAGAATTTTATTCCAAAGACTTTTTATTCATCTGTTTGATTTCAAAAGTCCAATTTGATCCAGCTACAGTTTCGGGTAGAAAAAGTAAAAAAAATAAAAATCTATTTTCCAATTTTAAGCTGAAATAGTTTTACTCAGTATTGATGTTTTAAAGACTATTTTATGATGTCAATAAAAGTGCTCGTTTCTATTCCATACCTTTGCTTTTTGTCCGATAAAGTAAAACCTCTTTTTACTTGAATGCCAAGGTGATCTGAAAATCGATGTTGTTCGTTTATGAAAAATGTCCCTTAAAATTATGAATAAATTTATGATAGCTTATTTGAAAAGGTTGGGATTTACCCTTCATTCTGTCAGCATGAATTTCATAGACTTATCTTTATCGATTTGTTTCTGCATTCAGTTTAGTGATTGATTTGTCATGTTTTTATCTGCATGTTTTACTTGATACAATAAGGGGCCATAAAGTAACCTGTATATTTATAAAATAATATAAATATTTAAGCAAATATGTCTTCTAAAATAACTAATTACTTTAAATACATTATTTTGCTTACATATATGCCCTTTTTGTCAGTTTTTTTTCTCTTTACTGCCCAGAACTGACAGTCTGTTTTGCAAAAGTGAAGTAAGATTTTAGGGTAACTTATTTTGTTCTTCTTCATTAGTTGTTCAACTTTCTTCGGTAAAGAATTTGACTTTTTGTCTAATACTATTTTTACTCAGATTTGTGCCCAGAATGGTGAAAGTTAAAGAACTTGTTTCTTTATTTGATTCAAAATTTGTTTGTGTGGTATGAAACTTAAAATTCAGTCTTTGTACTAGTGTTCAAGTTTTAATACAATACAAAGATACCTAGCTGCCGAAAACAACAACAAAATTATTCAGAGAAAAGAAGAAAATCCTGATGAATTAAATTACTTATCATCTATGACCAACCAAAATGTCATAAATCATCAATTTTTCAGCTAAAACCTTGTAACCTCAGATTTAGTTACAAGCTGTAGTTACAAGCTTTTAGCAAGAAATCGAAAAACAATGTCTACAACATTTTGAGGGCCTTTTGAGAATATTTAATTGTGTAGTACTTCTATACATGTAAGGATTAAGATATATGTTATATTTATCTATTGATAGAACATGTTCCCTTCCCAACTTTGCAAGACGGTCAGATTCAAGAATGAATGCGAGAAATGCTGCCACTTTATCCCAGTCCATCACAGAAGGTTAGTAAATAGTCAATAGACAACTGGAATACCTGTTAGTCAACTGTTTATTTGGTGTCAAGACCTTCAGGATCTTTATAACATGTTTCAGTCTAAGATGGTCAGACTCAAAGAAGTTTTTGTTTTGAAAAAGAAAAAATATGTTGATTTCTTTTTTTGGCTATATTTGAATATTTTCCATATGAAATTTTTGTAAGTTATAGCTGCTTTTTTCCAGTCAAAATCAGCACTGAAAGACTATCATGCTTCTGGTAAATTCATGTTTCAAAGTAGAAAGTATGAAATACATATAGTCTCTTTATGAAAAAAATAGCCATGCATATTCATAAAAATTGTCTGGACAAAGTGATTCAAGACAAGAAACAGAAAATCTTGAAGTATTTATTTCCTTTTATCACTATGAAATTGAAAATGAAAACAAGCAAAGAATCTAATAGTTATTTAAGGTAGTGGACCCGTAATAGTTTCACAATGTCTCAACATTAATGAACTTTAACAGTGTTGACCAAGGTTTCCTAATGATTTTCATTAGGAAACCTCGGTCAACACTGTGAAAGATCATATGTTCCAAAATGTTGCAGATCTTTTACGGGTCCACTACCTAAACACCAAGATTGTGTAACTCAACCTTTAAATTAACACATGCTGAAGAGATCCTGAAAGTTAATCAGTGGATTAGGGTCAAAAGACTCCCGGAGGATAACTTTGTTGTTGACCCCGGTATTCAATGGTCAAAGGAAGTGGACCCGTAATAGTTGCACAACATTTCGGATATAATGATCTTTCACATTGCTAACTGAGGTTTCCTAATGATAAGAAAACATAGTTAACACTGTTAAAGTTCATGACTTAGGAAATGTTGCAGAACTATTACAGGTCCATTTATTTACATCAGTTACAAACAATACTTTAACTAACTACACTACCAGATTTTTAGCTCCGGCAAGCGAGCTATTGTCATGGCGGGGTGTCTGTCGTCTGTGCGTGCGTGCGTAAACTTTTCTTTAAACATCTTCTCCTCCTAAAGCAATGGGTGGATTTTGACGAAACTTGGCCAGAATGTTGCTTGGGTGACCTTCTTTTAAAGTTGTTCAAGAAATTTGGATTGACCCCCAAATATGGGCGTGGCATAGCTGGGCTTAATTTGACCCCAAAATCTTTGAACAACATCTCCTCCTGAACCATTGGGCGGATTTGAACGAAACTTTACCAGAATGTTCCTTGGGTGACCCTCTTCCAAAGTTGTTCAAGAAATTTGGATTGACCCTCAAATATAGGCGTGGCAGGGCAGGGCTTATTTTGACCCTGAAGTCTTGTTATTATATCTCCTCCTGAGCCTTTGGATCAATTTCAATGAGACCGTACCAGAATGTTGCTTGGATGACCCTCTTTCTAAATTTTTCATGAAATTATGATTGGATAAGATCCACTGGCCATTCTGTTCCTCTTGTTTTAAAGTGATATCTAAATAGTTTTTTTCCTTGTAATTTTACATATTAGATAAATAAGTTCATATTTTCATAAGTCAGTTTCAACTTAGAAAAAGTCGGATTCCTTCTGAATGCTGGTGACTTTCATTATCTTCTATTTTCAATATCTCTCTTTAAAATCTTTAGATTTGTTAGACAGTGGAGTGATACAGGCCCTCTTGGGCCTCTTGTTAAGCACCACATCGATGGCATATTGTTTTATCGTTGATTGTCTGACTGTCTGCAAAACTTAACCGAAAAACTAAACAATGCCAATTACTTCAAGGCTATTCAAGATACATTGCTCATATTTGATATGACGATAAATCTCGATGATGCACATCCACAGATGTCAAGGTCATCTGTCAAGGTCAGTTTTAACATATTACCATTTCAGGGGCATTTGTGATTAACAAACTTATCTTGTTGTTACATTTACAAATTCAAAACACTTCTATTGTTAAATTCCTATGTTGATTGTCAATAATGATCCAACAACAATTTATCTCCTTTAATAAAAATATAAATTTGTCTTTAAGAAATTTGGTACCTCTACCAAAGGCTACCAAAGTTTCTTCTAATAGAAATGCCTGTAAACTTTACCTGAATGTGGCCTTAACCTTTGATTTTCCAAGTTCTCTTAAGATAGTGGGCCCATAATAGGTCCGTAACACTTCGGACCTCATGATCTCTCACATTGTTAACCTAGGTTTCATAAGTAGATCATTAGGAAACCTTGGTTAACACTCTTAAAGTTCATTTCTGAACCGAAACATTGTGGTCCACTATCTTAATAATAGACTTTATGGTAAAATCTCTAGGATTTCATTATGGCCTGGCCTTCATCTGTCTTCTTGTTACAAAATATTTATGTAATACTTGATAGGGTTCTTGGATTATTGGACAGGGCTCTTTAATTAACTCATTTTTCTTTCTTTCAAATATCTTTACACATGTTATAAACAAAGCATGAAAGCTTGTATCGTTAATACTTCTCTAACAACTTCTATGGTTTATTAGGGAATTTTCTTTACTGAAATAGATATATGTATAGTAATATAATAGATGACATAATTTCTGTACACATATCTTACTTTGAGCTATTTCCTCTTCATTATAAGCGATAAATGATTTCATAGGCCTGATGATTGATACACAGAAGTGACCAATCTTGTTGCATAAAACATAAATTGCATGACCATAAGGATTAGCTAGTTATCTTACACCTGCTTTTGATGTTGTGAGAGTTTGGACAATTTAGGCGCACATTTCAAATGCTCAGTGCAAACAGTTGTTACTGCCTATAAACATATAGGCAGTTACAGCTGTTTTGCACCAAGCATGATTTCGTGTTCACACATTGTTTCACTAGAATAGGTAATGTTGTTCATGCAATGACCATTGCACCATATATATCAAGATTTTGTCATGTACAACACCAGTCAAAATACATGTAGAAAATTCTATCTATAGTTTACGGAATGATTATTACATATGTAGTAATTTCCTGTGTTATAGTTAGGCAATTAGAAAAGAGGTTTAATATTTCATCATTTTTAGCTGTGCTGTTTTCAGATAAAACCTGATGTTTTGCTGTAGCCCTGGTGTCGTCTTTAGCTTCATCCTTGTCGTCAGTGTCTGCATGCAAAAATTTTGACATTTTGTGATATCTTAAATTCTATTTAAGGCATTCTCTTGAAACATGTCACACTTGTGACGATCAAAAGAGCAACCTTTATTATTAATGGGGATATATCTAGTTGTATTTTATGTGAATTTTGCCCCATTTTCGACCTAAATTTTAATACACCATCCAGCACCCGACAGCTGAGCATAGGTACCTGTAGATGGTGCTCATGTTATGTTGTTTGTACTCATTGGAATTTAATGGTATAACAGCAACATATCAAGAGAAAGGTTAGTGCTAGACCTTCGTCAGTGCCTATATTTCTGAAGGCACTTACACGGGTTTTACACTAAGCCCTTTATCATGTGTGATAAGAAGAAGTAGTATTTACTTTAAAAGATATTAACCCAATACCTCGAATCTTTGATCTAATTCCTTGATTCTGAGTTTACTTCCTCATATCTAAAACTTCGTAGATTTGATGAATATTTTGAGCAAGTGCATGATACTTCCAACAAGTTTATATTTGTAACAAAGTAAAGACTGATCAATCTATAGTCAGATGAGTCTTCACTTCACGCTTAAAGTACATACTTTCAGTTTTTTCAGACAATCAGAAAATGGCAGTGTTTTATGCTCTTTCTTTTTGCCGCACACCCTATCTTGTGAATTTATTGATTTCTGCTGTCAATCAAAAAATTGACAAGCCAATCAAAACCATAAATTTCAAAGAGATGACTGTTGACCACTGTCATTTTCCACCATTTCTTTTCAATCATCTTTGTCTGTTTATTGGCGACTTAAAGATCATAACTACAGCCTGAATAAACTTATTCAAGCTGTAGTTATGATGTTTAGGTTGTCGATCATTGACTGTGTCCGTGACCATACATTTGGCAGATATTTGGAGGATATTGAATGAGTGGTCATTGTACCGGTATAAAAAATTATTAAACAAGTCATCTATAAACAGATAAGTTTCAGATGAGTTTCATAAATTCGGTATTTAATGAGCACAAATTTAATATTTTATTTATAATATGACCTAATTTTTGGTGATAAAGCATTGAAATTCCTGATATTTATTGATTCAAGCTATTCTGCAAAACATATAACGCTGTTTATGAAATGACATCACCAAATGCATTATATGACGTCGTTTTCATAACGAAAATATAACGTTGCCATTCATTCTTAGCTCATTTGCTTAGTTATTCCACTAGTGTAATAACACCAGTGTAATTTCAAAAATAATCAACAGAGTTATTCATGGCGACATAGGTCATATTATAAACATGTGTAAATATATCTGACAGTGTGCAAAGTGACAGAAGTCAAAGGTCAGAACCACCAATCCGCTAACTTGTTGGAAATTTCACCGGCAGGCTCATTTCTAGTTGCATGTTTCCGTGTCTTTTTGTACCTCTATATATATCTTTTGTATTCACTTGTATATTGTAGATAAGAGTGGGCAAAGATACAAGGGTAAGTCATGATAAATTGCTCCGCCTTCTAGTTAAAAAACCCCGCCTTAAACTGCTCATTGTGTGGTCTGAGCATATGGTGCTATAAATACAATGATGGGATTTCCAAATGTGCCAATCTTTGGGGGGTTTTCTAAGTGATATAGGTATTTAACCCTTTGCTGTTTAATCCCTGCTTTTTACGTGCCTATCATTTTATGAATGAGAAAACATTGTGAAAAAAGAAGAAATTGCTTCTGACAAGCAATTTCTTCTTTTTCCACACTATTTTCTACCCCACTGAATGGTTATATTTCCAAATTTAAATTTTCGTCTGCAAAACCTTTGAATTTGGACAGGTCAAAATTTTGTAAAACAGGAAAGGGTTAAGGGCTAGAAATTTTTTTTGAAGCAGGGTTTTTTTGTGGAAAAAAAATATTTTGAGCAAGGAAAAGAAGTACAGAATGTATTGATGGCATATCCTCACCAATTGCCATTTAAAGACCAAAAACATAGTTTAATGTAGGTTATTTGTTTAAAATGTTACCAGGTTTAACCTAAATGTCTGTAAACATTCATTTTGAATGTGTTCAAAAATCATGCCTATTATGAGTAACAGAATGTTATCTTACGGTCCTTAATTGGCTAATTACTGTTATGACTTAAAAACAGCCCTGTTATGTTCAGGATGATGAAATGGTACAAATTATTTTCAGATTATATCCTGCTTTGCACAGGCACTTGAGTGCAAAGCAGGGTATAATTTGAAAATAGTTTGCACAGTTTGTCTTTCTAAATGCAGGGCTGATCTCTAAAAATATAACTAAAGAGGTTTAATAAAAATCTGTTATCAATTTGTTAATTGAAAAAATCATAGACAATATAAAGTTGCTTGTTTATTGAATTTTGTGAATATTTATATGTAGTGCCTGTGTTGGCATGGCTAACAGTCAGTTAATACTAATACATAATACAGGTACAAATATTTACTATTTAACCCTTGTCATGCTGAATAAAGTTTGGCTAAAAGTTTTCATCTAAAGCAAAGGGCAAAAAGCACTGAAAGGACCAACTGTAGGTCAATTTTTGTTTGAAAAACTAAATCTATTGACAATTCTAGTTGGAAAGTGAGAAATGGATGGTGTAGACTAACATCAGACTGCACATATGCAGGCTGATGTTAGTCTATAGCTCCTGCCAAAGCAGGAATATTCCTGGTTCAGCATGACAAGGGTTAACATTCTTTGTTTATACATCAAAATTAACATAATTATTAATGTAAACTGCTCACAATATCATGAAAAATATACACAAGAAAGAAGAAATAATTCTGAAATTAATTTCAAATAGTCTTGTTTTCTTTTTGAGGAGACTTGACATGCTCATAGAAAACAAATGTTTGAAAAAGCAACGTTATAAATTTGGGGATGATAAAAACTGGTATAATTAGAGATAGATCAGCTTGAATGCAAGATTACTATCATAAACCAATTGGACAAAATGTTAACAAGCGAAAAGCATTTAGGAAAGTATTGGAGTTGTGTTTAGTAAAATGAGAAAATGTTTCAAGTTTCGACATGTTTGCCTTGATCATTTAAATGATATATGTTAGTCAAAATGTAATCAAATAAGAAGTAATCATCTAAATTGTTAATAAGGACCAGTGTTATTTATTGAATTTACAATTTTTTGTGTCAGATTTTATGATGGAAGACAGATCTGATTCATGGAAAAGTAAGCAGACAAAAGCATTTGGTAGTATCTAGTGCAGAGCTTCAACTTCTAAACATAATTATTTTCAATGCCATCATTAATGCTTTGAAAATTATACATGTCATAACCAAAGCTAATTTAGTTCTAGGAGCATGCACATTTGAATAGCATCTCAAAGAGCTTTACAAGAATAAATCATCACATTATGTTAACCACCACCATTATTTATATGTGTATTTATTAGGTTCTGTAGAGTTGTTTGGCAAAGGTGAGTCAATTACGACTTCTGCACCAAGAAAATGCTACTATTCTGAAATTTCCTCAAATTTTAACCATCATGTCTGAAAAATACCAAGATTCAGTTGTCTGTTTGGTTATCAAAAGCTAAAAGTGGCATGTTTGGGAGGTATTTATGGTTTTTGTAGCATATGGTTCCTATATGTAATTCTTCAGAGCTCATATTCAGCAACCAGTGTTGTCATCAATACTTTATTTTTAAAGTTCACAAATAAAGCTTTGATTGGACAAGACATATGAATGTCCAATCAGAGACCATTATTATACTTTTCCACTCTGGTTTTCAAATATCAGTCTCTGGTTTCCTGTATTTCCTTTGTGTCTATTCCTTGATATCCTGGCTCTTGTTTTCTCTTGCAATGGGTCAAATTATTTATGGCCCGGATGGGTACTGTTATTGTTGTTTTTGCAGCCTGAAACTAGCACTGCATTCAAACTGACAAGATGTTACAAAGCATTTTCAAATTAAAGCCCACTTTGCATGTGTGTGCAAAGCGGTATGATTTGAAAACAGCTTGTTCCAATGCCATCCTGAACGCATGGGTGGTTTCCGGCTGAAAACAACAACAACAACAGCACCCATCAGAGCCAGAAATGAGTTGGCCTAATGAGTAAATTGATACTTTCTAACAATTGTAGGTGCTTCCTGGAATAAATATTGCAAACTGAATGGTCTGATGATAGTTTTGGTTTTAGAATGAAACTGTTTTTTTGAGTACATATATTTGAATATCATTCAATTTCATCTGTGCTTTCTATTGCATGAATTGAACTTATAACCATCCAAGAATGTATTGCAGTAAAGTTTAATGAAAAAATGGTAATCTATTGATCACCCTTGCATGTATGCAGCATGGTTTGCAACTAGTTGCTGCCCTTGATTTGAAGAATTGATGGCCTCTGCTTTGTTCTTGTGTTATGTTGAAGGCAATTATTAAAAACTTGAATATTTTCTCATTTTACATAAACATTATCTTATCCCTCTGTTGAACAAAAATGATGCTTAATAAGAGACTGTTAATGTAAAGATAATCTTTCGTCAATCTCTATATGTTCATAAAAGGAATACAATTCTATACCAAATTTCTTGCACCAATACCCAATTCAGATTACTCAACCCTAATACGGCTGATCATGACATTCCCTGCTGTATTCAAAGCTTTGGCAGACAGCGAAGAATTAAATCAGCCTGCACAGATGTGCAGTCCAATCTAAGCCTACACGTCCTGCTTTCTTATAAATTGTTGTAGGAAGACCTGCAAACAGACTGATTAGGATATCCTAAAAATTGGTCAACTTTTTTTTTAACCAAATTTAAAATTTAGCAGGGTTAAAGTGAACACTTAAAATATATCAATCAAAATGATTAATTTAGAAACTCTTTGGAAATACTAGAATGTGTGCTGTGTATGGGGTCTGTGACAAATCTTTCTGTGATGGAAGTTCTTGCATAAAGCATTATATTGTTAACATGAAATATTGCTACAGTCAGTCTATTAATTAGTAAGAATTATGGCATGACTTCTGTTCAATAAAAGGTATTCAAGAAGTAGTATTTCTTTACCCTTCTTAACACAAGAAAATATGTTACTTGTGATTCACAAAAAAATGATGAGAACAATAATTACTATGAATAGAATAGGATTTGAGAAAATCACAATAAAAAAGATCAATACTTACTGCAAATATTTTGGAATATCTTCTCAAAAATGTATGCTAAGAATAAGTGACTGGTTTAATAAAAGATATTGAAAAGGGTCAAAACTAATGAGGAAATATTGGTATGTTTAGACCGCTACATTTTAAGAGTTAATTTATGCATGTAAACCATTGTAAATGTCCACTAACCTTATTCTTGCAGCATCCACCCTGCCGCATAAGACAAGCATACCCTCTGTTTCTGTAGAACCGTCAAATAGCCAGCCTGCACGCAGAGATTCTAGTGGGGAGCGTAAGCGTAGCCCTTCCAAAGAGCGTGACGAAAAAAGACGCAGGTCAGGCTCTCGAGAACGCAAGTCTTCTGTCGAACGTAAATCTTCCATTGAACGTAAATCTTCCATTGAACATAAATCTTCAGTGGAAGAAGGAAAAGAAAGGCGTAGAGAAAGTCGCGAAGAGGGCAGACCTCGACTCAAAGATATGGCTCGCGGGCGATCTATTACTGACGACATGCCATTTGAGGTTGAACAGAAACAGAGGGTTATTGCTGATGAACGCACCATCGTAGCGGAAATTAAAATGGAAGCAAAATCAGTAAAAACCATCGAGATGGTCGCTCCCTCAACTGATGCGATGACGCCAAAAGGTATAGAGATGACCAAGAAATCATCCCATACCTCACATTATTAATCATTCTCACCTATATCTAAGGACCACCTGCTGTATAAAAACTATGGAGAGAAAAAGAGGGAGTGGTTTGACTCCATGTTGAAAAAAAAATGTGTTGAAATTGAAATTTATAAGCTTTAATTATTAGAGCTTTAATTATTCGGCCTTTCATTTTCTCATTCTCATACTGTTTTTGTGAGAAAAAGATTCTGTTACTTAATTGTTTTTGAAACAAGCTGACCTTCACTGCATCTAGAATAGAAAAGTTATTTTTCTACTTTGATGGTACACATGCAACAAAGATCTTAATATTTTTACAAAATAAGATCTTGGAAATTAAGTCTTTTATCACTCCCTCTGTCAAATTGCTCTCCAAGACCTCATAATATAAAGATTATTTTGCTTTGAGAGTTTGGCTTAATATAAGGTTGCTTTTAGCTCAACAATTACCAGAAAATTATTTATCATGTTGAAATATATACTTGTATTAAGTATTTCATGACATAATTTAAAGATTAATCACTTTTTTAGCTCACCTGAGCACATCGTGATGTGCTAAAGTGAGCTTATGTGATCGTTGAATGTCCGTCGTGTGTCGTCTGTCGTCCGGCGTCAACAATCATAGTGTTTACATTCTAGAGGCCACAAATATGGCCCAATCTTCATGGAACTTGGTCAGAATGTTGGCCAGGTCACAATGATGAACCCTATAGAAAATGGGAAGGATCTATGCCAAATCACAGGAAAGGGGCCTTAATGACAATTTTCTTGTTTACACTCTAGAGGCCACAAATATGGCCCAGTCTTTATGAAACTTGGTCAGAATGTTGGCCAGGTCACAATGATGAACCCTATAGAAAATGGGAAGGATCTATGCCAAATCACAGGAAAAGGGGCCTTAATGACAATTTTCTTGTTTATACTCTAAGAGGCCACAAATATGGCCCAGTCTGCATGGAACTTGGTCAGAATGTTGGCCAGGTCACAAGGATGAAGGCTTTTGAAAATGGGAAGGATGCATGCCTTATCACGGGAAAATGGGCCTTAATGACAATTTTTAGCTCCACTATTGTCATGGCGGTGTGTCCGTCATGCGTGTGTCCGTCCGTGCGTAAACTTTTTCCTTAAAAATCTTCTCCTCCAAAACCTATGGGTGGATTTTGATGAAACTTGGTAGAAATGTTCCTTTGGTGACCCTCTTCTAAAATTGTTAAAGAAATTTTGATTGACCCCCAAATATGGGCGTAGCAGGGCGTGGCATTTTTTCACTTTGAAATCTTTAAAAATCTTCTCCTCCCAAACCGTTGGGCCAATTTCAATGAAACTTGGCATGGATGTTCCTTGGGTGACCCTTTACCTAAATTGTTCTAGAAATTTTGATTGACCCCCAAATATGGGCGTCGCAGGGCGGGGCTTATTTTGAGCCCAAAAGCTTTGAATGACATCTCCTCCTGAACCACTGGGCCGATTTCAACCAAACTTTACCAAAATGTTCCTGGGGTGACCCTTTACCTAAATTGTTCAAGAAAATTTGATTGACCCCCAAATATGGGTGTGGCAGGGCGGGGCTTATTTTGAGCCAGAAATCTTTGAATGACATCTCCTGAACCATTGGGCCGATTTCAACCAAACTTTACCAAAATGTTCCTGGGGTGACCCTTTACCTAAATTGTTCAAGAAATTTTGATTGACCCCCAAATATGGGCGTGGCAGGGCGGGGCTTATTTTGAGCCCAAAAGCTTTGAATGACATCTCCTCCTGAACCACTGGGCCGATTTCAACCAAACTTTACCAAAATGTTCCTGGGGTGACCCTTTACCTAAATTGTTCAAGAAATTTTGATTGACCCCCAAATATTGGCGTGGCAGGGCGGGGCTTATTTTGAGCCCGAAATCTTTGAATGACATCTCCTCCTGAACCACTGGGCTGATTTCAACCAAACTTTACCAAAATGTTCCTGGGGTAACCCTTTTCAAAAATTGTTCCTGAAATTTTGATTGGCCCCCAAAATATGGGCGTGGCAGGGCGGGGCTTATCTGAGCCCGAAATCTTTGAACGACATTTCCAACTGAACCATTGGGCTGATTTCAATGAAACTTTACCAGAATGTTCCTTGGGAGACCCTTTCCAAAAGTTGCTCTCAAAATTTTGATTGGCCCATAAATATGGGTGTGGCAGGGTGGGGCTTATTTTGAGCCTGAATTCTTTGAAGGACATCTCCTCCTGAATCACTGGGCTGATTTCAATGAAATTTTACCAGAATGTTCCTTCTGTGACCCTTTTCAAAAATTGTATGCGAAATATTAATTAGCCCTTAAATATTGGCATGTCAGGGTGTGGCTTATTTTGAGCCTGAAATTTTTGAACTACATCTCCTGATGAGGGTTGTGCCAATTTCAATGAAACTTGAGAAGTTTGGTGCAATGTGAGCCATACCCAGTTAATTAATATAAAATAGGTCTTAAGAGATTTCAAAGTGTTGTTTTCATTCAAAGAAAGATTCATTTAATGCAAGTCTTATGATGTTAAAGCCAGTGGAGCGATACAGGCCCTCTTGGGCCTCTTGTCTTGTTTACATCCTAGAGGCCACAAATATGGCCCAATCTTCATGAAACTTGGTCAGAAGGCCAGGTCACATGGATTAACCCTTTTGAAAATAGAAAGGATTCATGCCATTTCACAGAAAAAAGGTGTTTAATGACAATTATCTTGTTTTATCTCTATATGCCACAAATATGGCCCAATCTTCATGAAATTTGGTCAGAATGTTAGTCAAGTCACACAAAAGAACGCTTTTGAAAATGGAAAGGATCCATTCCATATCACAGGAAAAAGGGGCTTAGTGATAATTTTATTGCTATAACTCAAGAGGCCACAATTTTGGCCCAAACTTCTTGAAACTTGGTTTGGTGTTGAAATTATCTCCTTTATGACATCTTCCTATTGAAATGATTTGATGTCCCAGGAGTCAAAGAGACTCGGGTGAGCGATCTAGGACCATCATGGTCCTCTTGATTAAGTCATGATCTACAATTTTAAGTTGTTTCTTCAGCTATCCAATCTTTTTTATACCCCTCCTTACAAAGTAGAGGGGAGCTATTTTGTTTCACCATGTCTGTCCATTGGTATGTCAATCTTTTGACTTTTCATTACCGGACTAAACTTAAGATACAATTGACCTAGAATCATTAGAATTTATACAAATGTTAACCCATAATCCAAGGAAGTGCCCTATCATTTTTGGGTCATGAAGGTCAAAGTATCAGTTGAACTATGTTCTAAAACTGTTTCCAGACTCTAACTTAAGAACCAATTGACCTAAAAATAGAAAAAAATTATACAATTGTTGCCAATGACCTAAGGAAGTGCCTTATTGCTATTGGGTCACTAAGATCAAGGTCCTAATTGAATTTTGTCCAAAAAATGTTTCTGTACTCCAACTCTTGAAACAATTTACCTTCCTACACTAGTAGCATTTCTACAGAGAGAAAGCTGTGGTGGGGAGTATAGGTCTGCTCTGAGACAAATCCAGTTCACTTTAGGACAATAGAAAAAATGTCATAAAAATGCAATTGGCTTATTTTGATACTAAATCCTTTGCCTTAAAAGATTGTAAACCTGCTTTAGTAAAGAGACTAACTATATAAACAGTTGTAACTCCCCATATACAGTTACTACACCATTTTGCGCTGGATTCAAGGATATGTCATACGCACAAATTGATTCCTTTTTTCATAGCAGGTCACAATTTCATCTTCCTAAAAACCCATATACTCACATTTTTTTTTTTGTTTTCTGTACACTACCTCATTTTCTTTTTGATTAGAGTTGAGTTTACTCAAGAATTTTTTGGGGACCAGAAGGTTTAGGTTTTACACTTAAGATTAGATGAATATCTAATCATAGACAGTTTGGCATATTTTACCTTTTCTAAAATCAATTACTAAGATGCTATCAAAAAAACCAAAGCCTTTACTTTGCTTAAAAAAGTGGTCAAAGAAGGATGTTCTTTGCAAAGTAGCTTCTTCTATATGTTTGACGTCTTCTTGTCATTATTAGTCAGTTGTTTTGTCTAGTAAAATGATGCTTTTATATGTGACCCGTCTCTGTAAAAGGACCATCAGAGAACTCTGTAAAATAGATATTTGAAAAAAGAGATTGAGTCCAGCATAGGTCAACCAGAGGTTCCATTTCAAAAATTCTTTCACATGATAATAGTTTGATCATTCTAGATTCAGAAAATAAGCTAAGTGCCTAAAGCATTGAACATAGTCAGTCTGCGCAGTCTGACTAGGGTCGACACTTTACACACTACACAGATTGTCCCTTTTTGCGTGACAGGTCACATATAATAAGTAAAATCTGTACTAGTCTTCTTAAGAGAAACAACTCCTTCTCAATGTTTTAATGGTTTTTCTGCAATGCTGATAATGTTTATTCAAAGTTCATCCAAATTTGGAGAAACTTCAGACATTGTAAAGTGATTTTTTTTTATCATGAAGTTTTTGAAAACATTAAGAGAAAGGATACATTAGCTTATTAACATTAACATTTTCTTGAATTAGTATGAAAAGCATCTATATTTTACTAACACTGCATGTTGTTTTCTTTATTTTTGTCTTGCGCGGAGCTTAATTGACATTAATCCATGTAACAAGGACAAGGCTTGAATAGTTTTCTGCCGGGCTCTTTTATCATTTTCAGACTATTTTGCATGTACATGTATATAACTTGGCTATTTTAACTTACAAACTAATTTCTATAAAAAACAGGCTGCAATTTATAATGTAGCCACCAGATTTTAATTAATAGAATTTGAATACATTTTTGTAAAGCCACCATTGAATACAAAAGAGAAAAAAAAGTTGTGAAATTTTAGTTGTTTTTGACTATGAATACATTTTGCATTTGTACTATCTAGGAATGGGAAAGATTACTTTATTAATCAAGTACTCAATCATGTTTTGATTATTCACCGACGCTCTAATCATGGAAAAGACAAGTGGATCTTTTGTCACAGTCCACATATCGCCTTTGAATATATTATTTACATAACAATCCCATACTTCTATGTTAGGATGGTTAAAATGTCAAAATCCTAGTTACGCCCATGTATTGGGATAGGCAGGTTCAAACAAACATTGTAGATCCTGATCAAACTGCTCCTCAAGGATTTTACAACAATAATTGAGCCTGTGTGTGACTTTTCCAACAATTTCACTCGTGTTGAGGTACAAACGTTAAGCAGCGGAGACAACGACACAATACAATAATAATATATGCTGTCTGCCAGAAGTGGGATTAAGATCATATCTCTTATATAGTGCATAGTGAAGACTGGTCAGTCTGTGTGGCTGCACAGGCTGGCAAGAAGCTTTGTTCTGTGTACATGTGAAATTGTTGGAAATGTTACGCACTGGCTCAATTGTCAGTCTAGTAGTTGTCTGAAATCCTAAAGTTAATATGGTTTTACAAGTTCATAATTAAAATGATGTAGACAAATTTTCTAGTCCTGCAAATAACCACCATAAATTAAGGAGCCTAAACATAATCAATATTAATGACACTAATAATGAATTCATAAATTGTTCTTGAAGATCATTGAATATTGATGAATATATTGATTCCCAAATATGATATTGATTTTGTAGCCACTTCAGGAATAATTTATTCTACCAGTCTTGGGTTTAATACCACTGAAGAATAGAAATATGTTATTCCTGCTTTAGCAGGAGGAATAGACAAAGATCTGCCTGCACATTATTAGCAATCTGATCTTAGTTTATACTTTATAATTCTCATTCTTAAACCAGATTAGTTTAGAATTTATTTCTCTGAATTAAATACTGGATCACTATTGTTACCTTCAGTGCTTTCTGTATTTTGATTTTTAGCAATTTTGCCAAAATGTAGTCATATTCAATGGAATTATTAATTGGGGGAAAAAAAACCCAAAACGATAGCTATTGTACAATATTTCTTCTCCGGGGAGCTAAACATGATGATAACATGTATTCATTTAGTATGAATTTCTTGATTAAAAAAAAGCCTTTCATGCCCTTTTCCCTTTGATTTGAGGTGAATTTCCTCTTAACTGTCATATAAATGATTGTTTAGAAGAAATTTACATTAAATAAGAGAAGTCTAAAAGAAATCTTAAAATTTAGGCATTTGAAGTTGGTTTTCTTAGTACAAAAAGGTAGCGGTGCTACTATTAGGGAGGGCGCTTTTATTAGAGGAAATATGAGATTTATTCAATTTTATTGTCAATGATACTTGATCAGGTTCTTTGTTCCTCATTATTTGTCATCTACAACTTAGAAGAGTCTTGTATTATTTCGTCTTCAGATAATGACAAATATTAAACTGAAAGACTAGCCAAATTGATAGTTAGAAAGAGGTTTTAAAGCTACTTTTTTTCTGCTTCCAGAAAATGCCGTTGATGTGCCGAAATCTTCAGTAGAGGTGCCAACAAGTCCAATTGTCAAGGCTCCCGACATGGGAAACCAAGACATCATTGTTGCAGAGGAGATGACACAAGTTCAATCCAGCATGGTTCAGTCTACAAAACAGAATGGTTCTATTCCCGTCATTGTCACGTCACCAGCGGACGATTATTCACCAAATGAGTCGAGTCTTTTATACGAACCTGATGAAACTGTTTTGGACAATGATGATAGTAGAAACGCGAAAAGTCTGGAAGAACAAGTTATGGAGTTAGAAAAAGAATATGAAAAAATGCAGCAAGCTAATCATGTAGAGGACTCAGTTCAACCGTCAAGTGTAGCTAAGACCGAATCAGCACCAGATTCGTCACAGGGTTCAAAGGTTAAGCCGAAGAAGGGAGGATCGTGTGGAAAAATTCTGGCATTTACTTTCTTCTCAATATTTGTTACATTGACTGTTTCGGCGTGTGTTGTTATGTTCTCGAACATTCAGCATCCCGTAATGCAACAGGTTCGCTCACACTTAACCTTCCTTGAACCAGTTCGAGATTTCATCCTCGACAAGTACCGACAAATCTTCAACAAATCATAATAATGATAAATAGTGAACTATCGTTCTGTCATTATCATATGTTAGTGAACAAATTCATTCTTTGCTTTTAATGTGAAAGAATTCAGTCCCCATATTACAAAGGCAAACTGAAAATCCATAAGAATGTCTTCTGAAAACTTCGTAAAAAAAACATCGTAAAAGTAATGAAGAAAAAGAATATTCAAAGTGATGTTATTTTATTTTAAAGTTGGATTATCAAAGATACCACTCATGAAAATATAGTATTTGTTATTCGCTGAATGAAATAAAAATTGGTCTTTTACTAAAACAAATTATTATTCTCTATATCACTTGATCCTGTTTTTAGGGTTTTTCAATAACCATATAAAGTTTTAAATGGATTTTTTGTCTTTGGGATATGGCTAGAGTCTGTCACTTTTCAAATAACATATCAGCTGTACGGGACATTTTAATTTGTTTTTATTAAAGACACATTCTTAATGAGCATTATATGGACAGCTCTAATCAGGAAAAGATGAAAAGATTTTTCTTTGAGAATGTGTCTTTATAGCTTCTATTAATCAATTGCCAATTAATTATGCAATTTGAATAATTTTCATTAATCATATAAATACTCAACCATTTGCAAGCATCATTTCAAATTTAAACTATTTCCAAACAGATGATTTTCTTTAGATATAAGATTGATATTATCAAACTCCATTTTTGTCCTTCGAAGAAATCAGACTATGTATCAGTGAACTTCTCATAATGACCCACCAGCCTTGAATAGTGTTTTAGCTTGGCTTTTTAAAACCTAAAATTGGAGATATTGATATTGCTTTGGTGGCATCAATTTCATGATTTAATTTCACATTCAAAAAGGTTTGGGAAATGGCAAACTTCTGTCATCTTGTCGAGCCAAGGGTTACGAACGTTTTACTTATCTTACCCTTGGCTGATTGAATGGGTAATTTCTGTACGCGTGACGTCACAGAACAGAAAATGAGGCGGACCAATCAGTAACCTTCTTACAAAAAGGTCCGACAGCGGGAGGTAATGTTAGATCAATATACCCCGCGGCTACTTTCCAGATGTGAAATTAACCCTTAGAATTGCGCTTAACCCCTTCAGTTTTAGGTAATTGTGACACTTAGCAAGACTGAAATACACAATTACAAAAACTGATCGAAATTCCTATATCTGTTCAAATGACAAAATATCTTTTTAATAATTTGATGGTACATTGAAAGGTTCTCAAATTCTTCTTTTTCTACCCTCGATGACAGTGTATTACGATTTTTCAATGTTTATTTGAATTTTCAAGTTATTTAATCAATCAATACCTGTTTAAGTTTGCAATGTTTTAGACCTTATCGATTGCATACTCCAATATAGTAGACTGCATCTATATTGAAGTACGCGAGATCTAAAATTTGGAATAAATTCAATAATTAAGCCGTCTTATAAATAGAAATAATTTAGAAATGATAATTTACTTGAATTTTCATATGAATTCTTTTATTCGGGAGTTTTTCTCCTTCTTTTCCAATAGACTTTTCTTTAAACACATTAAATGACAAGAGAAATGAAGAGAATAAAATATGAAAATAAATAAATAAAGAAAGAAAATAATAGAACAAT
Source organism: Fragum whitleyi (assembly GCA_948146395.1). Classification (NCBI taxonomy): domain Eukaryota; kingdom Metazoa; phylum Mollusca; class Bivalvia; order Cardiida; family Cardiidae; genus Fragum; species Fragum whitleyi. Next base: position 77,464,578 of record OX411543.1, read on the forward strand.
TTTTAGTAAAAATCCTCTATCTGTGTAAAATAAATCTCATGTGAGAATATTGTGGGAGCCGAAGAATTAATCAATTTATTTTTTTATTGTTATAATTTGTCTTCATTATTTATTTATTTGTTTATTCATTTGAATTTATTTTAATTTGAAAAGAACCCATATTGCAGGTAGTCACAATGTTACGATAAATTTAAAACTTAGATTTGCAATGAAACAACTTATTCACGACGTTTAAAACGAAGCAATCACGCGCAATGTCCAATCCAAATCGAATTACACATGTATTTGTAATTAAAAAGGTATTATTTGATTTTTATCTCTAATATATATGATATATGCGTTTTTTAATGTGGGGTAGTCCAAAATTTCGTGACTACAGCTTATTCAAGTTATGATTAAGTAGTTTTGCCGCCCGTTGACTATATTCTATGTTGTATAGAAATGTATTTCAATAAAAAAAAACAACAGAAAACAAAAACTGGCCATTAATTTTATTTATTTTTATTTCATACATTTTTTTTTTTTGGGGGGGGGGGGGGGGGGGGGGAAGAGAAGGCTATCCAAAATGTTCTTCTATGGAACAATATGGGGGACAGATTTACTCAAAATCATTTCATGTTATTTTTGTTAGTCGGCAAAAATACAAAACGTGTGAAAGATAATGTCTGAATTCCCAACTCACATTTTTGATGTAATATAAGAGGGGGGGGAGCTTCGGAAACATTCACGGTGGACAATGAGGAAACTTTCGGCTTTCTATTCCTATCATTCTGATAAAAAGGAACTGATTTATATTTTGTTGATTTTATAAATCTATCTGTCACCGAATAAAAACGTACTATAAAGTTAGCGTCTTCGATGCGACGCATTTTCTTTATCCAAGAATGAAGGGTTATCTACACAGTCGTCGGAATACAACAGGTTGCCATAGGGATTAAAAGGTACCGATGTCGTTTGTAAGAAGCTCTCTGATTGGCAGTCACAGAAATCGCGTTTGACCTTTTGATTGGCCGGCTAAAAATAAATCGTACAGAAAATACCTATTCATTCAGTCAAGGGGTATTCGAGAAGATCTTATCGGTTCGATACCCCTTGACTCGTGAAGATGAACTTCTGTTTAATCATGAAAAACTCCACATTGTTTCAATATATAGATGAATAGTTGATATACTTTTAAATGGTAGTGTAAAGATCAAGGCTTTCCAAAGGTATTAAGAACTGAATGTTGTCTAAAACATGAGGAAATAAAGGAAAGATTAAATAAGCTTTTTATGCCTCCACATCAATAGGTCAGCCCATCTGTCTGCAAAAACTTAATAAGCGGTTTAAATATTTTCTTTTAACTGCTACACTTCAAATTGCAATGCTTTTATTATGGTCCCCTCATTGATCAGCATTTTTTAAAGTCAAGATCATGACCATCTGACAAGGTCAAGTGTCAAGGTCAGACCTTGCACAAATTTGGTTGTTTTTTGGGCGGCATTAGTGTTTAATGAACACATCTTAGTTTTCTCTTTAAATTCTCCAGTCTGTGAGATAGTCTTATCCATGCAGTAATATCACTGTTATAACTGGTATTATCCCTTGTCATGCTGAACCCAGAATATTTCTGCTTTGGCAGGAGCTATATACAAACATCAGCCTGCACATATGTGCAGTCTGATGTTAGCCTACACCACCTGTTTCTCACTTTCAAACCAGTTTTTCAAATTAAAAATGACCTATAGTTGGTACTTTCAGTGCTTTTTTCCCTTTGATTTTGATGACAATTTTTAGCCAAAATTTATTCAGCATGACAAGTGTTAGATAGGTTTCTAGTGCCTTAGAGGCCTTTTTGTGTAATTTCAATGTGTTGCAATATTTAGATACATTAATTTGTTTAATTGTTTTGAACAATTGCTTCTCACTGTAATAAATGTCTATGTTACTTTCACTGTCAAATCCAGTACGTTTGTAATAAGCAGAGCTCCAGATAACAGTGATTTTGCTTTCAAAATGAAATATTTGAAATATTTCATTATCGGTCATTCAAATCGTATGTGGTTGGTACTCATTGGAATCGTCTCATCAAGACGATTGAATTGAGTACCCACATCATAGGGTTTGGATGAGATATAAAAGATTTTGATTTTCATCATCTCTCTCTTATCTGGAGTCTTCAATATTTGTTTGAGGGTTTAGCGCTAAACTATTGTATGTGTCAATGAATATGTAGGTACTTATGAGGGTATTGTTCTAAACCCCAGTTATAAACCTTATAAGCGAAAAGTAGATCATATCAAGAGCTCAATGCAAAACTGTGGCAAGTATGTGTACATTGTATGGATATTTTCCAGTCTTGCATTGACCCATCGTAGGGATTCAGTTGTATTTTCATCAATTCATCTCAAGGCATAGGCTTCAAGTACAACTTTTTCGAATACGGCGCATTTTGAGGGGTAAGAATTTAACTATTTTAAGTGCCTATATATTTATAGACACTTAAGATAGTTTTGCCTATGTATCCATAGGCACTTAAAATATTTTTGTGCCGTCCCATCGATTTTACATTTAGACATTTTTATTGCATATTTGAAAATAGGAAATTCTGACTTAAAGCAAAGAGGTTTGGACAATTGTTTCGAAAAATCTCATTCTTCTTTTAAATGAAAGAATGAGAGTGATTTTTAGGGGAAGATCAATGACATTTTAAGCTTGTTTTGTCTTTAGTTCGCTTTGGTTTTGTTAAGTCAATTTCTGTCCAATAACTGCATTCAGAGATTTTCATTTTATTATAAGAGAGATTTATACCATCATCATGTCTGAAATATTTGGAAAAAAATAATGGGATAAATATACTCGGTTCCAAAAGAAAGTATGTAATTTTAATTATGATCAGTTACAGCTGAAATTGAAATAAGGTACACAACTCATGTTTTACTGTATCATCCTATTCAATTACCTCCCATATTCTCAAAAACTGACCACTGATCAGCCAGTCAGATACAAGCTGTTACGAAATTACATGTTCTTTTACCGAAGATGACTTTGCTCATTCACAACAACTTACATCAATAGTTTGGGTTCTTTCAAATTTTAGTCGGTAATCATCGCTAAAGCGTGCAAATAACTGTATCCTAACAACTAAAGGATTCTCGTGCTTTGAGAGAGTTAACATATTTCATTGCTTGGTTACCAAAGCCTCGTAACTTCAGCTCGATTAAGCTGAAGTTACGAGGATTTGGTTACCAATCTACAGTTTACAGTCTCAGTTATTTATGTCGACTCTCTTTAGAAGTAGGTTATTTTAGATAAAAGCTGATTTCCCCTAACCTTAAGTGCAACGACCGGTTTCTTAGGCTTCGCCCTGCCAGGGCATTAATCATGGATAATACATGTAGTCAATAATGATGCACTCCTGATGATGATTAGACCTTAGAGTAAATTATTTTCATATTTCTGTATTTGGAAGAAGTTTTATCTTATAACTGTACAAATATAGCTGAACCTAGAATAATCCTACTTACAAGATATCATTATAGACAAGGGTCAGCCTTCTATGACTGCAGTCTGATCTTAGCCTACTCTTCTCGTTTGTTATATTCAAAAGAAATACTGCGCCATATGGCCCCTTTTCATTCCTTTGATTTTGAATTTGCCTAACAAAATATGTATAAGAAATTGAAATGAATGCAGTGACTTGAATTGGACTAGAAATTGAAATGTTGCTTGAATTTGCAATATTTTAAATGCAAAATTGTTCAATTTCTTTTTAAATTTCTTTATTTTTGCTACTGTTATTTTGTTGTTTTGTAATTGTTGCACTTTTTCTTTTATCATTTTTCACTATGTGTTGTAGAGTTTCACAAAGAGAGATGTTGTTTTCTGTTAGATAGGCATTGCGCAATTCTTTTATTTTTATACATTGTTTTATAATTTATGTAGATTTATGTAGATAGGAATTATATATGTATATCCTCATAGTGTCCAAGGTATTTTGTAAGTTTGGACAAAAATGGCAATTTTAATTGAATGGGGAAATTGAATTTTAGATTTGAATATTGCATGAATACTGTCCTAGACTTAGTGTTGCAACATAAAAAATATCTGCATTCTCTTGAAGATGAGCTGTATTGTACTTGGTGTGATTTTAACCCCTTTTTACAAGACAATAAAATTTTGAATAAGTCCAATGCACAAAACAATTTAAATTGATGAAATCTTATACTACATGTATTTTATCTCTTTGGGTAGAAGACATTTTGGAAAAGGCAGAAATTGCTCGTTACAAACAATAACTGCATTTTCCCACAATGTTTTCCTTATTTATATTCATGGGGTGTCAAGAAGGATCTTGTGTGATTGGGTTAAAAGAACCTATCTCAAATTATTTGAATTTGCTTATGGCCACTTACAAATACTGTGGGCACTATAATATCCCTTTCTTTCTCCTGTCTCCAAAAATGTCCCCCAACTCCTAAATATTGATACTAAATGCCCCATACTGATCTTTTTTACAATGTGTTCAAAAGTATCTGACTGATATTCCTGCTAATCTGAGTTCAAGATGAAAACTTTTGCAAAGTGTTTAAGAATGATATACCACTTTATACATGGATTTGCATGTACATTGGGATACCATTTTCAAATATGCGGAAACGTTTTTGCATCCTGATCACACGGTTGGTGTGATCAAAATAGATGCAGTTTTTGTCTGTCTTATATTCTAGTAATATGCATACTGTCAGGGATAAATTTATTGGTGCTCTTCAAAGATTACTCCACAAACATAAAATTATACCATCTGGTCATTGATTTAAAAGTTAATCGTAAGGAAAATGGCTTTTGTTCTTCATGTGCATGCTCCCATTTCTGTGCTAGGTTTTGTATCAAGTTCCTTTGGGTGACTTTTATTCCTTTATTTTGATTGCTTGTGGCTGCATTTTAACATTGGGTTAATCTAACATTGTTCATTTGATCTCCCTCTTAAAATGTCTGTCCATTTCTTTTTGAAGAAAAGTTTTTCCGCTACAATCCAGATTTCTCACTCGGCTAGTTTTGCTTATAAAGTGTGATATTATTTCTTTTACATTTTTTCTCACGCTTATCCCTTGTAACATATATTTTGCTAACATTTTATTTACAGGCTACACATTGTATATTATATACATTGATTAGATAAATTTCCACCCTTTCATGAAAATTTATGAAAAGTTTATGCAAAACTAAACAAAAATACTGTATAAATTTTGCATATTAGGAGTTCCAATACCTATTAATGCTACTTAGAAGACAATATGTATAAACAATTTTTCATATGAAATGCTTCAAGAATGAACTCTTGAAAAATACCAAATAATATTATATTCCTCAAATTTGACAGTTTTGTCTTCTTTAAAATAATTTACATAACCCTAGGAGAAATAATGATTGATTTGGAGAAAAAAATCAAATCAAGGTAAGTAAATAGGAAGGATCCTTCTATATTTTGAGGGAAATATATGAACAAGAGACCACCTTCACTAAGGTGTCTACACGCAGCTATTTGATAGTGGATAAAAACCTCGATGACCAAGCAGTACATCAAAAATATTCTCTTATTGTCAATAGAAATTAGTTCAGTCGTTATTAATTTAGTGCAAAGTGAAGACACTGATCAGACGGTACAGCCGCACAGGCTGTTCAGTCTCTTAATGTTGCACAAATGAAATTGTTGAACTGTTCAAGTGCATGGCTCAGTGCAAAACAGTTGTAACTGCCTATATGTTTATAGGCAGTTACCACCATTTCAGGCATGAGTTAAGGAGTAGAAGGTAGTGCTTTGAAAAAAAATGTTTTGACTGTATGTATTTGTTTGCATTATGGTTAATTCTTGCCACACAGTCATGTCAAAATAATTCTTTGAATACTTCTTATTTGTGGAATTTTTAACCAAGTTTATCATTAATACTATCAAAACTCTTATATTAAAAAGTCTTAAACTTCGCAGCTTTTTATGCCCCCGTATCGAGAGATCGGGGCATATTGTTTTACTCATGTCCGTCTGTCTGTCTGTCCGTCCATCTGTCTGTCCGAAAACTTAACCCGAAAACTTAACCTTGCCAATATATTCAAGCCTATTCAAGATACAAAGCTAATATTTGGCATGATGATAGATCTCAATGATCCGCATCCGCTGGTACCAAAGTAAAGGTCATGTGACAAGGTCAAGGTCATCTGTCAAGGTCATTCTTTGAAAAAAAATGCCGTTACGGGGGCATTCGTGTTTCACAAACACATTTTGTTTCTTCTGTAACTTGGATTTCAATATACAGATAAATCAAAAATCGATTTACCGATGATATCGATAATTTTATACAGGATTGGACTGTAGATCTTCAGTCTTATCATCACATTTTGTTGCAAATATTTTGATGGATGGGAGATCGGATCAATGCCCACAAATGATACGCCTTTTGGGTCATATTTATGATTATAAAGTGAAGGCTTTTTGCAAAACAGTTATAACTGCCTATAAGCAGTTACAACTGTTTCATGCTAAACCATCGATATTTTGCAGGCAAATGACATTTATCTGAAATGGTCTGACATGTCCGAATTCAATAGATGGTAACTGGGATGCTGCCTCATAATCGGCAGATTTGACTACATTTTACTTGATTTGAGAAAAAATTTAGCAAATCCTAGAAAAGTTAAAAAGAATTTATGAATTTCTTAAGGGTATGGAATTTAGGAAGAGTATAAAATAATAAAGAGCATATTTTACTCGAGCATATCAGAACTATATTTTATTTGTAAATATGTAATTTGTAAATACCCAAAATGTGTATATACTTACAAGCTATATACATAAACACAAGGTATACAAGAATTGTAAGTGTAATATTTGATATGTAATAACATATTCTACATTATAAATTACCTGGCAGGGCATGATGCAATTTGGCGAGTTTATTTTTCAATTTTTTCAAAAGTTAGTCAACAATTATTGTTAAACGTGTTATTGTTAACTGTTTTCTGAAATAAAAAGGGTAAACATGCTTAGCAAAGTGAACACATTTTATCGATGGGTTACCCAAACCTTGTACTTGCAGCTTGTCTAAGCTGAAATTACGAGGGTTTGGTTACCCTACTACTTTTAAATGTTTTGCGTTGACGCTCTATAAAAGCGAGGTAATATCAAAAAAGGCTGATTTACCTTAAACCTTAACTGCATCTACCCCTTAATTAGACTCCACCCTGCCAGGGCATTAGTTATGGATTAAAACAGGGCTTTTTAAAAGAACTGAACTGAAAATGAAGAAATTGCTTGTTTAACTCAATTTCTTCATTTTCTTCAATGTTTTCTGAAATGACAAGGTTCAAGACATTTTAAACCATTTCTTATGTTCAAAACTACAGACTTGTCCAGATTCAGTTCAAAACTATGGACTTGTGTCCATATTCAAAGTGGATGATGAAAAGTGGGTGCAATTTGAAATTAAGGTTTTCTGTGTTATTATCAACTGGCAGGGTGGCTTAGCTGTGACGTAATTCGGCAAGTTTTCAATATTATGGATTCTTTTAAAAGTTAGTCTGCAATTATCATTAGCACACGCAAATAACTGTACCCTTAATCCTAAAGGATTTATGTGCAAATTTGAAAGTGAACACATTCTAATGTTCGATTACCAAACCCTCATAACTTCAGCTTGGACAAGCTGAAGTTACGAGGGTTTGGTATCCAATCTACGATTTAAGGTTATTTATGTTGACTATTAACCCTTGTCATGCTGAGCCCGGAATATTCCTGCTTTTGCAGGAGCTATAGACAAACATCAGCCTCCACATATGTGCAGTCTGATGTTACTCTACACCGCCTGTTTCTCACTTTCAAACCAGAATTGTCAATAGATTTAGTTTTTCAAATAAAAGTTGACATACAGTTGGTACTTTCAGTGGTTTTTTCCCTTTGATTTTGATGCAAATTTTAAGTCAATTTATTCAGCATGACAAGGGTTAATAGAATAAATAGTTGTAAATAAAAGCTAATTTACCTTTACCTTAAGTGCAACGACCCGATATTTAGGCTCCGCCCTGCCAGGGCATAAATTATGGATTATGGTGGACCGGTAATAGTTCTGCATCATTTCGGAAGTAATGAACTTAAACAGTGCTAACCAAGGTTTCCAAATGATTTCATTTGGACACCTTGGACAATGTGAAAGCTCACAAGTTCTGAACTGTTGTGGAACTATATCAGATCCCCTATCTTAAATCATTCTTATAGTTTTTTACATGGTTTAAAAAGTGGTTCTCAAGACATCTTGCAAGTTTCATTTGTTTGGCAAATAATGCTTTATCCGGTAATATTGTTATTTGTATTAAGTTGATTCATAGAAAATATTTTCTTGGTTAAATTCATTTATGAATTATTTGATCAAATCATATATCTCTCGCTGGCAAAAGGGAGATAATTGCTTGCGTTCAATCTGGGACAAGGGAGGAAACTGCTTTTTCTAACTTTTGCATTTTCATGGGATAAGGTACAATAAAATTGTTATAATCGTGTATAAAGTAGATATTTTTCGTTGTGTAAGGGTGTATATCAACATTTATATTTTGCTACATAGCAAAATTGATATAAAAATGCTATTAAACATTTACATGAGGAAATAAAACATTTCATGCACGGATTTAAAGCCTTTGTTATTATTAAATTGTGACTGAAGTATTACAACAAAAATCTGGGATGTTTAAAAAGATAATTGAGCCTGTGTGTGACATTTCCAACAATTCTAGGAGTAGGAGGTACGTTGTGTCACCTAGAAAACCACAATGCAATAAGAATGTTTTTTAAACACTTGAAGATTTGTTTTAAACCGTATCTATCTATAGAGCATATAGCGGTTGCACAGGCTGGCGAAAGTCTTTGCTGTGTGCACATGTCAATTTGTTGGAAATGTCATGCACAAGCTCAAATGAAAGTTTTTGGAAATTGAAAACACATTTGCTAGAAACAAGCAATTTATCTTTTTACCAAAATGTTTAACATACACAATTTTCTTCAGCATGTAAAACAGCAGGCTTGTGTGGTAATGGATGAATGGAGTATTTTGAGTTCTTTGTGTAACCTGATTCAAGTGTCAGATTGAAGATTCGCGCACGTATATAATGATGTAAAACATGTTTGATAAAAATGATAAATAAGGACATATATGTATGAGAACCAGTTTGTCATATACGCCGAGAATCCCTCTGTTGGGAGCTCCGCTAAAAATACGGAGTGGTAATAGGACAGAGTTAAAATACACACAAGTAATGTACATAGAATTTGCCGGTGTCAAAAATGATGCCTTTTTTCGGTGGTGGTAATATTTTGTTTATATGTATGTAATATGTTTAACCTAAAAGGAAAACAAAAACAAAACAAAAAAAAAAAAACGCCAAAAAAACAAAAAAACAAAAAAGGGGGGTTGGAATGAAACACTACTATAAACAAACAAGGGTTTTGAAATCTGAACTTGTGTAAAAGAAAGCGAGAGAATGAAAGCAATGATTGAAGACCTATAAAAGCTCCTCAGCATAATGAATGATTTCTTATCATTCATAACACTCCCGTAACAACGATTAATTTGGGTACTAACATCGGCTAAATTAGCACTAAGTACCCATTACTTTGGGCTTCAAAATTCCCAATTTGGTTTATCTGAACTCATAGCATCATTTCTTATCACAAATTCAATCCTTTTAGAATAACAAATCAATTCTTTAACAGGTTGACGGGTTGCAACCTGGGGTCCATACCATATATGCTTCGAGCACGGAGGGACCTTATAAAACTACAAACACACACACACAGATTCAAGTGTGTCACTATATAGGCGTTCATCTTTGCTTTAGTTACCATATTCTCAGATTAAATGCTGAATTAAGGTTTTTGGTTTGACCATTTAATCACAGCAACTAATGCAAAATAAAAACAAAATATACCCTGGACAGCAAACTTATCCCCTATTAAACGGAAACCTATTTGGAAAACTGAGCAAATGCAGTTGCAGCACCAAGTGAATTCTATTTTTCATGTATTTTCTATACCTATACGGCACTCATTTTTTCAATTCATCTGGATTTTGTATAAATTGCCTGAGGAAGCAACTAATATATTTAATGTCATTTTCCTATACAGAATTCCTTGAAAATGACATCTAGAATTTCTTCAGGGGAAACTTTTCCAGTTATTTTGCCAATCTCTAACAAAGCCCTTCGCAAGAATTCCGATGCTAGAACTATATCGTCTTCGATCATGTGATCAAATTGCTCCAGGTTTTGGAGACACTTGACAAGATGAGATCTGTGTCGGGTTTGTGTAAGACTGGGATGGCCTGCTAGAGGATTTCCACACCTGTAGAATAGATACATGTTGTCGATTGAATTCTTAAACCTTGTAACTGCAGTACACGTAGTCAGCAATGTCGACAGTCAGTTTTTCCAAATATAAGATTGATTGATTGAAAGGAGTTTTACGCCCCTTTCAACGATTTTTCAGTTATATCGCAGCGGCTGGAGCACCTAACAATGGCTTCCTGGTATTTCTCTCACCAGTGCAACCATCTCATCCTTTCCTAGCCTCCAGCTGCTATCTCACGTAGGTCTACAATTATCAACCTACTGGGGAGAGACAAATTTCCGAAACTTAAGACCAAAATTATCGAAAGAAATTGCAGAGGACAACAAAAATGTATAGAATCCAAAAAGAAACCATCCTGTGCAGTAGAAAATATTGTTTGCAAGAAGAAATTGCTTTTAACAAGCAATTTCTTCTTTTCCAACAATATTTTCTCAAGTATAAAATTGCAGGGATGTAAAATTCACATCTGTACAGGAAAGAACAAATTCATTTTTTAGCTCCACTGGCTGAAAGGCACTGGGGCTATTGTCATGGCGTTGTGTTCGTTGTGCGTCCATGCATGCGTACATTCGGTCGTAAACTTTTTCTTTAAAAATCTTCTCAGAAACTACTGGATGAATTTCAACCAAACTTCACAGGAATGATCCTTGGGTGACCCTCTTTCAAAGTTGTTTAAAAATTTTGATCCAATGAAAAACGTGGATTTAATGGGCGTGGCTAATTTCCAAATATGGTAAAAAGTGAGTTTTCTCAGATTCTAATTGATGGATACCAATTAAATTTCACTGGAATGATCCTTAAGTGACCCTTTATCAGTCTACCAAATATTATTGTGATTGGATGAAAATTATGTAATTTATGGGTGGAGGTCATTTCTCAATATATCAAGTAGTGGAAACTTTGAAAATCATTTTCTCAGAAGGTAATTGATAGATATCAACCAAATTTCACCAGAATGATCATTGAGTGACCCTTTATCAGTCTATTAAAAATTATTGTGATCATATGAAAAGTAGGTATTTTATGGGCAGAGTTCATTTCTCAATATGTTATATAGTGGAAACTTTGAACATCATTTTCTCAGAATGTAACTGATGGATATCAATCAATGATTTTTGGTATGTTATTGAATGACCCATTATCATGCAGCCAAAATTATTTTGATTGGATGAAAAATATGTATTTTATGGGCGGAGGTCATTTCTCAATGTATCATGTAGTGAAAACTATGAAAGATTTTTTTCAACATCAGTAGAACCCAAAATATCAAAAAATCTAGTCAAAACTTTTATTTGCTTTTACAAGAATTTCAAGCCTGTGGAGCGACTCAAGCGATTCATGGCTTTCTAGTTTATTCTCGCACAAAAATCAAAAATTAAGTACATATTTATTATACTTAGCTATATCTTTTAAGCTAAACAAGAATGGCATATGCGGAATGAATTTGATATGTAAGAACCACAAGGAGATGTCACACTTAGCTGCAGATCATTTGTAATACAAGAGGACCATGATGGTCCTAGATTGCTCACCTGAGTCTCTTTTACCTGTGGGACATCAAATCATTTAAATAGGCAGATGTCATAAAGGAGATAATTTCAACACCAAACCAAGTTTCAAGAAGTTTGGGCCAAAATTGTGGCCTCTTGTTATCACAAGAAAATTATCGTTAAGGCCCCTTTTCCTGTGATATGGCATGGATCCTTCCCATTTTCATTAGGGCTAATCCTTGTGACCTGGCCAATATTCTGACCAAGTTTCATGAAGATTGGGCCATATTTGTGGCCTCTAGGAAGTAAACAAGAAAATTGTCATTAAGGCCCCTTTTCCCATGATATGGCATGGATCCTTCCCATTTTCAAGAGGGTTCATCCTTGTGACCTGGCCAACATTCTGATCAAGTTTCATGAAGATTAGGCCATATTTGTGGCCTTTAAACAAGATTATTGTCGTTAAGGCCCCCTTTTTTTGTGATATGGCATGGATCCTTCCTTTTTCAATAGGTTTAATCCTTGAGACCTGGCCAACATTCTGACCAAGTTTCATGAAGATTGGGCCATAATTGTGGCCACTAGAGCTTAAACAAGATAATTGTCGTTAAGGCCCCTTTTCCTGTGATACGGCATGGATCCTTCCCATTTTCATTAGGGTTTATCCTTGTGACCTGGCCAATATTCTGACCAAGTTTCATGAAGATTGGGCCATATTTGTGGCCTCTAGGAAGTAAACAAGAAAATTGTCATTAAGGCCCCTTTTCCCATGATATGGCATGGATCCTTTCCATTTTCAAGAGGGTTCATCCTTGTGACCTGGCCAACATTCTGATCAAGTTTCATGAAGATTAGGCCATATTTGTGGCCTCTAAACAAGATTATTGTCGTTAAGGCCCCCTTTTTTATTGAAGACAGGTTTACCTGTCTTTCAATATAGGGATCGTCGCCATCGGATTCTGATAACAAACCTACATGTGTCATTACGCTAAAAAAAGTAGACCCATTCATAAAAATAAATGCGGCAAAAATAATCAATAGTGTAACAATATACCGTAAAATTTTGGTGCTGACCTAAATTCTGGCCGGGACCTCAGGGGAGTGAACACGTGATCTATGTAGAAGTTGCCTGCAGAAACGTGTTTTACATTCGTAAATGGTGCTGTTTTAGGGCGTTTTCGGCTGCAATCTTTTGCATTTGCTCCAAATTTTCAATTGCATCTTACAACTGTTTTTTTACATAGCATTGGCAAGCTATTTTCAGTTCCCCATTTTAGACTCCCTATTTCTCGCAAAATTGTGTGTTTGTGTGTCCTTAAGGTTGCTTTATTTATCCGTCTCCCGGGCCTGTCGTAGTGTAAATGGATAAAAACTAAAATAGCACAAGGCTATTTGAATAAACTCGTAAACCCTTGGAATTTCCTAGGTTTGAATTTTTACTTGGATTTACGGAGAAATTTAGATGGCTTATCAAATTACTTTATAATTAGGCTTGTTTTGTCTATCCATATTGTACAGCATTTGGAACATCACTCGGTCATATCCGTAAACGGCAACAGATCGTGATATTCACTCGGCAATCATCGGGCGATCTCCAAAGTCTCAGATAAATGTAGGTTACGGAATCGGCCGAGTTGTGACAAATGCATTAGATTGGCCGAGTGGTGTTCCAAATGGCCTATACAGTTGTACCACGCATGCGCGATCCCAGTTTTGAGTTTCCGCTTTTGTTTTCGACAATTTTCTGACAATAACAGAAACTGTTTTGGAAACTGGAATGGATTTATTTGTAACATTCTGGAGTGGACTTTGAAAGAATTCTACTCAAGGTGATAAATGCTGTAGCTCTGGATTTCATTTAACGATCTGTCATTTTGGCAGTTTTGTCAAAATTGATAGTTCACCGGATAGTTCAATCCGAATCTTGATCTAGAAAGGCAGTCCCGTGGAAAAGGCCTGAAAGGTTGGTTGTCTTAACAGGTTTATATATTATTTTGTAGTAAAAATAATTGTCTACTAAGTAAGACCATATGCAAGGAGAATAACCTGAAATGGAGATCGAAATATCTCAATGGAAAAAAAGAAATAGAATGTTTCACTCCTGGAAGAAACTAAAACGGTATTCATAAAAAAAGCTACAGCTATTGTACGGGAAAATACTTCTTCTTAGTATTGACTTTGACTAGTAAAAGTATAAGAATATTGGTATTACTTTCATTGCTTCTTCTATGTGGAGATAATTAGTCAAATCCTGGATCAGATAATAAATGTAAAAGAAATTTGAACAAATTTCCAATTCAGGGCAATATTCACCATGGCGATGAAATGTTCAGCTCTTCATCAAGGGGTAAGCAATGTGTGTCATGTGGATTAACATTTTATTAAAGATTTTTACACATCCACTTAATAAGTTTGACTGGAAAAAAATCGGATTTGGATCATATTGGATTGCTGGGGATAATCTATACAATTTTATAAAACAGGGTTGCAATAATTCATATGAGTTTTTAGAATACAGGAATTGCCACCATATTTCTGTTGATTAAATGAATATTTTTCATTTAGGATATTGAAAACTTACACTTTGGGATGAATAGCGATTATGAAGGCAGTTACCCTCTTGTTAAGCTTGAATTGGCTAGAGGGATAGGTTTATCTGGAAGTGATGAGTCTTCAAAGTAAAGCATATTCATTTGTTAGGAAGGTGCAGTTTCCATATGTAACCATCAATGATTGTTTTAAATTTTTGATTCCCACTCAAGAGATCTTCTCAAAACGCCACAATTTTCATTCCAATTGTTAATATTCAGTCCTGTCTTCAATTCAGGCCTTTCAGGCCTTTGATTTGTGATATGGCATGGATCCTTCCATTTTCAATAGGTTTAATCCTTGTGACCTGGCCAATATTCTGACCAAGTTTCATGAAGATTGGGCCATATTTGTAGCCTCTAGGAAGTAAACAAGATAATTTTCATTAAGGCCCCTTTTCCCATGATATGGCATGGATCCTTCCTATTTTCAATAGGGTTCATCCTTGTGACCTGGCTTACATTCTGACCAAGTTTCATGAAAATTGGGCCATATTAATGACTTCTTGATTGTAAACAAGAAAATTGGCATTAAGGCCCCTATTCCCCTGAAATGGCATGCATCCTTCCCATTTTCAAGAGGGTTCATCCTTGTGACCTGACCAACATTCTGACCAAGTTTCATGAATATTGGGCCATATTTGTGGTCTCTACGATGTAATGATTGTCATTTAGGCCCCTTTTCCCGTGATTTTGCATGGATCCTTCCCATTTTCATTAGGGCTAATCCTTGTGACCTGGCCAATATTCTGACCAAGTTTCATGAAGATTGGGCCATATTTGTAGCCTCTAGGAAGTAAACAAGAAAATTGTCATTAAGGCCCCTTTTCCCACGATATGGCATGGATCCTTACCATTTTCAAGAGGGTTCATCCTTGTGACCTGGCTTACATTCTGACCAAGTTTAATGAAGATTGGGCCATATTTGTGGCCTCAAGGATATAAAAAAGAAAATTTTCATTTAGGCCCCTTTTCCTGTGATTTGGCATGGATCCTTCCCATTTTCAATAAGGTTCATCCTTTTGACCTGGCCATTAATCTGACCAAGTTTCATGAAGATTGGGCCATATTTATGGTCTCTAGAGTGTAAACACTAGGATTGTTGATGACGGACGACACACAACGCATGACGGACATTCAATGATCACAAAAGCTCACCTTGAGCACGATGTGCTCAGGTGAGCTAAAAAAGGGGCATAATTCTGATCATTGGAAAAGAAAAAGCAGCATAATTCTTACAAAATGTATTTACAGTTATCTCCCTTTAGAGTATGTGATGTTCAAGTTAACTCCCTTTAAAGAATACATTACTCTTGTAAAGAAGAGTACACATACCAAGTTTCAAGATATGATTTTCAATGATAGCTTGGATATTGCCAAGGTTTAAGTTTATCACCCATTTGGTACCTACGGCTAGAACTATGCCAACATCCACAGGGTGATGACAATAATTATTTGTCCTCAACAGCCAAGCTAATATAGATCAAAATTCATGTCTTGAGGTAGTGGACCTGTAACAGATCTGCAACATTTAATAGTGTTAACCTAGATTTCCAAATGATTTTCACTGTGAAAGTTCAAGAGTACCGAAAGTTGAGGAACAATTATGGTTCCACTACCTTAAACAATAGTTATGATTATTTTTATTAATGATAATGATATTATTAATTTTACAAAATCCTTTTAAGGTTTTAAAACTTACATGCCATTAACCTTGTCTCGTAGTATGTTGATAAATTCCTCCATTCCTTCACCCGTCGAACAAGAAATACAGCAGATAGAAAGTTTGTCTGACCTCCTCGAGGATTCATGTTCTCCAACATCCTCCTGAGTTCTTGAACCACATTTTGACACATGACTGTTTGCAACACTACTCTGCATACTTTTGTCCATGTTAAACGCATTTTCATTACCCAAGTTATTACGATCAATAACCAAACTATAATTTTCACTCATTCCATTACCAGTATGCTTTGAGTAAATTGCATTGTATCTTTTCATAGCAGTTTCATTTCTTTTAGAATCTGAATGAGAGTCAATATTCTCTCTGTTGTTAAAAAATGCTTGATTTCCTAAATTTACATTTTTGAGATCTGTCAGTAAATGCTTTAATACATCTTTCTGTACTAAATCAATCTTGTTTAACACTAAAATAGTATTATCAAAATCAATAGAAATATCACTTAAATCATCTAAAATTACACTTTCTTCACTATTTTCCCCTTTAATTACGTGTTCATTTGTTTGAAATCCTGTACTATTTTCGTGGTTTTTCAGAAATTCATTGAAGAAAGGTTGAATATAACTATATAAATCATAATCTCCAACAGAGGATCTGCTCATTGTGAAGTCAAAAATATCAAACATGAAAATCCGAATATCAGATTTCTTTGCTCTGAAATGAAAATGCAAGGAGATAAGATTAAATATGAATCATTTATAAAGATATAAAAGAGAGAGTTAAAGAAGACAATCAGAATAACAAAGAAATATTAACTTAATATCCTATTTATTCAATGTTTTGAACTCTTCAACAATTATCTTGACCCTTAGAAATTCAAAGTTAAGGAGTCAAAAGACTTCTAAAATTGAAAGGCTAGCATAACCTTTGGTAATAGCAGGCCTGTATTAAAAGTCATTACATTGTAATGACACCAATGGGTTGATAATCGAAGATCTATGTGGGATAGCAGCTGGAGGCTAGGACAGGATGTAACAGAAGTACTGGTGTGAAGACTACAAAAAACCTATTGTTAGAGGCTCAAGCTTCCCCAATATAACTGAAAGATTGTTGAGAAGAGGCCTAAAACCTATTCAAACAAACAAATGTAAGGACACACAACAGCACTTTCTTACACTTATAACTATAATTGATAATAATTTAATTTTGGTTGATCCCAACAATTTTTCGTGCATTCTGACTTGCTGAAAAATTAGTTTCATTCTCCAATGAAATCATTTTTGAGTATGCACCTACATTTTAAGCTTCCCCACGAAATAGTCCCTGAAGAATTTCATCCCATTTGGAAAAATACTTACACCTTTGCTTCATTATATAAAATTATAAGATATGAAGAGAGCATTTTTTTATTTTATGGAGGTGTGAAACTAAAACCTTATTCATGTATTCATACATTGTAATTAGGTTTTAAGTTTCATACCTCCATAAAATCAATAAGTACTCTCTTCATCTCTAAAGTAAAATATTGAGAGGTGGGCAAAAAAGGACATGTCTTTCAGCAGATTAAATTTCAAAGCCATACAATTTAGTATTGTAAATAAAGGTAAAGTTTTGGTTATTAGTGTCACCCTCACTGAAAGGTACAACCAGTTATGGCTTATGAGACACTTTGTTCTTGAGTACATACCGGTAGTACCTTCCGAACTGCTGCTCTTTGTTGTTGGATAATTGTTTGTGTCAGTGTAAGATTGATTTATCTTTTATTGTGTGAACGACAAAAGTAAAGTTTTCATGAGTGGCTTTGCCATGAGTGAAAATATAGCTTTTGTTGTTCATGCAATGAAAGATCTACCAATCTTACAAAACAAGAGATGTTTGCAAAACATTTATGCCCCCCCCCCACCCATAAATGCAGGTCAATAGCCTATTTTTTGTCAATCAACAAAGGGTAATAACTCATAAATATGATGAGTAGAGTAATGGTTCTCCTCAATAAGATCTATCCATATCCTATCCATAGTTTCATGATTCTAGCTTGCATACTTTATGAGATATGTTCCGGAAAAAAAGCGTTCTACAGACGGACCACCTGACCGACAAGTGCAAAGCAATATACCCCCTCTTCTTCAAAGGGGGACATACTAAACAAAAAATTATTCTATGTCTTTAATGATAAAACTAAGATGAAATGAGAAATTTTAAGGGTAAATTTTCTTAAAAGAAATGAGAGGAGAAGATCTACCTATTTAATGCCCTTGACACTCCCTCTTGTTCCACAATATCCCTGGTTTCCCGTATACCAGCAGTATCACTCATCAATACAGGGAACCCGTCTATATTTACTGGAGTCTCTATGACATCTCGTGTGGTACCAGCTATCTCAGTTACTATAGCAGCTGGTCGCTGACCTGGGAATATAAAATAATTGTGTATGGGGTTAATCCTTTTTCACTTTTACAAAATTTAGACTGATTCAACTTGAGATATGTTGCAAATGCCAAAAAAAGGGTGCTAAAAGCAACCTATGTGATAGAAAAATTAAAGTGAAATTATTGCTTATTTTCAAAATATGTAAATATTTATTCAAGTATCACATTGCAGGAGCATTAAACTGTAAGACTGTCCAAAAAAGGATTTAAAGCCAATCTTTACATTACATCATAGCTTATCTTCACTGATTGTCAAATCAGTTACCATATGAAGAATTCAAGATACTATTTGTAGGAACAAATATTTCAATGAACCCTTAGAATAATAACTTCAATAAGTCATTGTGCAAGATAAATGAGCATAACATTAACCAATTCAGATTCTTTGCATGCTAGGCTAATGTTATTTTTTTGTTATCAATGCGCTAAAAGGCTGTTGTCTCAATATCGTTGGTGTTATTTTAAAACCTCGTAACAACAGCTGAAAATATAGTTAGTGTTGTTCACTCAATGAAATATAAATTGATCTTACACTGAAACAAACAATTATCCTCTATACCTTTGGCAGGCAATAGAAACCAACTTACAGATGAAATTTAACAGGCTGCTTTTTCCCACATTGGGTTCACCAAGTATAATTACATGTACACCTTCTCTTAGTCTCTCCCCTTGTCGTTTGTCATTCACATGATTCTGAATTTCTTCTTTAAGTGCTTTTACCATATTCTTAACTGTTGATTGAAAGATTGAAGAAGTCACTCTTTTTAACCAAAGCTTGTGCTAGCTTTTCAGAATAAGGAGTCATTGACCCCTTGACAAGGAAATTATGGGGGGTCAGGAGTTTGTGAAGGAGTCACAATGAGCAAATTATATACATCTAACAGCAAAGATAAAAGTTTTGAACAGTTTATATTAATTTATCTTGACAAATGAATCAACAAGAACAATAAAGTGTCTATTGAACTTGTGACATGACCTTGAACACAGTATCTGCAGACTGGGATCTTTGAGATCCATCATCATGCCAAATATGAAAATGTATCAAGTAATTGGCAATGTTAAGTTTTTTGGTTAAGTTATGCAGACAGATAGACAGGCCGTGATTTTTTTGTTTGTTTGAATGGGGTTATGCCGCTTTCAACAATCTTTCAGTTATATCATAGCAGCTGGAGCACCTAACAATGAATTTCTTTTATTTCTCACACCAGTACTACCATTACATCCTTTCCTAGTCTCCAGCTTCTATCCAACATACATCTACAATTACTAACCAATTGGTGGATGACAAATAGTCTGCAAGGATGAGTGCCGCGGTCGGGACATTTTGAATAATAGTCCAACGGGCTATCACTAAACTATGAAGATGGCGACAGACTATAGTAAAGAATTTGTCCCCATTCTATCGATGCAGCAGCATGAAATATCATTTTCAAGTCAATTTACCTCTTATCACCACCTGTTCCTCTATGTTCTGATCCTCACTAAAGTCAATGAAGGCTTCTAGATCTGCAACACACTGAATACAATAATTTATAGGACCAATCAAACCATACTATCTATATAGCTCTTGGCATCCAACCTAATTTCCAATAAATACTGTAAATGCTTTTCTCGATTTATCACCAAAATTCCGGTCATATTATAAACAGAATATCAAATTTGTGATTATAAAATAACAGATTTATTACACACTTCATCTCGGCAAAGCCTTGTTTTTATCTGTTTCTAGATGACGCCATACTGGATCTGTATAATAAATCTGGTATTCAATGACCACTCATTCAATATCCTCTATATTCTATGCATGTATGAACCTTAAACTATGGGCAAATGCTAAGGGTTTTAAGAGACACAGGTTTTGTGAAACTGTGACTCTCAAATCATAAGCCAGGACTCTCAAAACTATCTGTTTGAGTCCCTTTGACCCCCCTGGGAATCAACTTCAAAAAAAGATTGAAGACTGTTTTGAACAGTCTTCAATTTTTTCCTGAAGTTGATCCAAATAGGAACATATCCATTCAATAACTTGTGCATCTTAACCCAGAAAAAGTTTCAACATTTACACAAAGACATGGGGATAGATAAAAAAAAAAGTCTAGATTTAAGGCAGGGACCCCAAAACCTGGGCAAGGTCACCTATGAGCCTTACTATGGAGTCCTTGGGACCCTATTTTGTTGATGTCATACTTAAACCCTGGTGAGGTAATTTGTGAAGGATAGTAGCTTTTTGGTCTTTTTCAGCTCAATTAATGGAAAAGTTAGTACAGTAGCTATGGTCATGATATTGTATGCAATGGGTATCCTTCTATCTAAAAGAGTGCATGTGTCCGTAAACTTTTTCTTGAAAAACTCTTCAAGTCAGAAACTACTGCAGCATGGAATATTACAAAAAAATTCATTTGAAACAAGCATTTGGAAGTATTGCATGGCAATACCAAGTCCCCTACCGGATTAATATATATATCCCTAGAACAGTATCTTTTTGGTAGTAAAGGTATAACTACCTGTCCAAAATATTAGTTGTATCAGATTTTATGTATCAGCTCTGTATCTCTGAGGATAATGAAAAAAATCAGGAAAATTTCCTGGTAATTTTCTAAGTCCAGCATCCGTATCTTCCACAAAAATCAATGGACCGGAAACAAATTCGAACATGATCTGTAACTCATTGATGCAGACTCACATACTAAAAATCAGCTCAATATCTCCAAGGTTAAGAAAAAAAGTCTGGAAAACTGAAATTTCCTGGTAATTTTTTACATCCAGCATCTGTATCTTCCACATAAAATCAGTGGACTGGAACCAAACTCAAACTGGCTCTGTAACTCATTGATGCAGTCTCACATACCAAAAATCAGCTCAATATCTCCAAGGGTTAAGAAAAAAAGTCCAGAAAACTGAAATTTCCTTGAAATTTCTAAGTCCAGCATCTGTATCTTCCACAAAAATCAATAGACCGGAAACAAATTCGAACATGATCTGTAACTCATTGATGCTAGCTCACATTCCAACAATCAGCTTAATATCTCCAAGGATTAAGAAAAAAAGTCTGGAAAACTGATATTTCCTGGTAATTTTCTACGTCCAGCATCTGTATCTTCCACAAAAATCAATGGACCCGAACCAAACTCAAACTCGTTCTGTAACTCATTGATGCGGACTTACATACCAAAAATCAGCTCAATATCTCCAAGGGTTAAGAAGAAAAGTCCAGAAAAAACTGAAATTTCCTGGTAATTTTCTAAGTCCAGCATCCGTATCTTCCAAAAAAATCAATGGACCGAAACCAAACTCAAACTCCTTCTGTAACTCATTGATGCCGACTCACATACCAAAAATCAGCTCAATATCTCCAAGGGTTAAGAAAAAAAGTCCGGAAAACTGAAATTTCCTGGTAATTTTCTAAGTACAGCATCGGTATCTTCCACAAAAATCAATGGACTGGAACCAAACTCAAACTCGTTCTGTAACTCATTGATGCGGACTCACATACCAAAAATCAGCTCAATAACTCCAAGGGTTAAGAAGAAAAGTCCAGAAAACTGAAATTTCCTGGTAATTTTCTACGTCCAGCATCTGTATCTTCCACAAAAATCAATGGACCGGAACCAAACTCAAACTCATTCTGTAACTCATTGATGTGGACTCACATACCAAAAATCAGCTCAATATCTCCAAGGGTTAAGAAAAAAAGTCCGGAAAACTGAAATTTCCTGGTAATTTCTAAGTCCAGCATCCGTATCTTCCACAAAAATCAATGGACCGGAACCAAACTCAAACTCGTTCTGTAACTCATTGATGCCGACTCACATACCAAAAATCAGCTCAATATCTCCAAGGGTTAAGAAAAAAAGTCCGGAAAACTGAAATCCAGACTGACAGACGGACGGACGGACAGACGGACGGACAGACGGACAGACGGACGGAGCGCAAACCTATAGTCCCCTTCGGCTTTCGCCGGTAGGGGACTAATTATTGACTGTAATTCTATAGAAATAAATAACTTTGTTGACAAGTCCAATTTATTATTTATTATTTATGCTGTCTGAGAATTACAAGTTTTCCAACACCAACCTTAATGACAGTTTTCCTCCAATGAGCATAAAGACGACTTAAATCCCCATCCATTTGTCGAAGTGCCTGTTTGCGCTGAGCCTCAGTCTCTGCATGTATCAAATCACCCAAACCTTCAACTTCTGTCAAATCTAGTTTGTCATTCATAAATGCCCTGGAAAAAATACAATGTGTTTCTGCAACACTAATACCCCATAAAACTGAATTTTTTCACCAAATCTAGCCATGTCATATAATCTTGACCTTGGTTTCTGCAAATAATGAATCAATAAGATCCCTTAAATATGAGCGCTGTATCTTGAATGGGCTTGCAAAAATGACCAATTTAAAGTTTTTGCAATTATTAAAAAAACCCAGATGATTGCACAGATAGAAAATGGTAAAACAGCATTCCCCTTATCTTGATGAGAGTGCATAAAAACATGCTGTACAGTAAATTCTGCTTTTCAAAAGATATTCTCAGATTTATTATTTAGTAAAGTCATTTAAGTAATATTACATCAGAAATCCACTATAAAATCTATTTCAAGAGATGGAATAATCTGAATTTTCAACAGTAACATTTCAACAGTACAGTCAAACTTGTTTTAAGCGATCACTGCAAGGCCCACCAAAAAGGCAGTCGTTTAAGAAAATGGACGCTTAATACATGTTTTGTACACAATTAAGAAACATACTTTTTGATTGAAAATGCATATATAGAGGATATTGAATGAGTGATCATGGAATACCGAATTTATTAAACGAGTCATCTATAAACAGATAAAAATGAGGCTGCGCGGAGTTTTTATCTGTTTATAGATGACTCGTTTAATAAATTCGGTATTTTATGAGCACAAATTTGATATTCTATTTATAATATGACCCGAATTTTTGCAAAAAAAGTAAAAATTCTTGAAATTCGACATTTCAATTTTCCGCGAAATTTATAACGCCGTTTAAAAACTGACGTCACAATAAACAAATCATGATGTCATTTCGCGCGATAACCAAATAGTGTTGCTATTCGTTCTTAGCTCATTTGCATAGTTATTCCACTAGTGTAATAACACCCGTGTAATATCAAAAATATTCAACGGGGTTATTTCACTCCCGCGACGTAGGTCATATTGTAAGATTGTGTAATCCTATGTTGTTATAACTCAATAGAATCGTCTCATTGAGAGGATTCTGTCGAGTTTAAACAATAAAGGATTCATTTTCAATAATTCTTAGACCAACGATACCTACTTTTTAGGATATTTTGATTTAAAGAAAGGAATTTTGAAAATGGTCGCTTAATAGACGTGGTCGCTCGAGCATTATTGACTGTACTTGAATAAACTACGTATTGTTGGTACTCAGTGTTGAGATGATTTCAATGAGAACCCCCAACAAAGGGTTTTGTTTAAACATAAAGATTTTAAACTGGCATCATCACACACTCTTTTTAATATTTCTAATAGACTTTACACCATACCTCTTTGTAAATTCTCCAGGCTCTGCCTGTCTACATCCTGGTATTTTATGAAGTGCTCTCAAAAGGCTTGCAATCACCGCAGGACCACCGTGTACTTGAAACTCTACACAGTCTTCCCCTGTGAAACTACTGGGGCCTATAAAATTTAATTTTTCTCCTGTAAATCTACATCTTATTACATGTATATGTATTTACCTTCAATATGCCTATTGTTATCAAGAACTTGATATCTGGGCCCGAGGTTATAACACTTTTTTCAGGCTCAACTGAGAATTTTCTCAAATTTCGATTTTAGATAAAAGCTGTAATTCTGTTTTAATAATCATTTTAATGTATAAACATAAAAGATGATGTTAATGAGTTGTTATAAATAACAACTTATTAATATTATCTTTTATTTTCATACATTTATTTAAATTTAAAATTTGAGAAAATTCTAGGTTGAGCCTGTGAAAAGTTTTATAACACGTGCCATGATATCTAACGTATTATGACTTAAGCCTTTACTATGCAGCTCAGCTTTTAGACACCCCTGAAGATTAGAAAAAAAGAGTTCTATTTTGTTTGTTTGAATGGAGTTTAACCCCCGCTTTAAGTTTTAACAATTTTCTATTCATACCGCTGCCGTTGGAGTACATAACAATGGATTCCTGGTATTTCTTACACCAGTAGTACTATTTCATCCTTTCCTAGCCTCCAGCTGTTATTCCACATTGGTCTATGATTACCCATCCATAGATGGGAGTCAAAATAGAGTTCAGTTTAAATTTGGAAAATAAAGGTATAGCTTGATAAAGAGGCCTAAATTAGGTTGGGTAAAGCCATTCTAAAACTTATTTCTCAATGAAAGCCTATGCTGTGATAGCTTATTCCAATCATCTCAATGAGACGATTCAAATGAGTACCCACCAAAATGGGTTTGTCACACAATTGATAAATTATTTAGATCAGGTAGCTAATAAGCAAGTAATATTTGGCCTGAACATGTGAAAATGGCAAAGCATTGTGGAAAAGGAGAAATTGCTTGCAATAAGCAATTTCTTATTTTCCACAATGTTCATCCAAAGAAGATTATTTTCCCAAATACTATGGGATGGAAGCACATTTTTATCCAACAACTTTTGTAGTGAAAAGTTCAACAGTGTGGGCAGGTGTTAGAGAGGAGACTTGATCTACCTTTTGTTCCAAATACTCTCTTGTGATCCAGAGAGTCCATCGATCTCCTTACTTGTAAATGGAAGGAGTCCCAACTGGTAAGCAAGGATTCTCAGACTCCCTTTAGTTTGGAACCCTATTACAGCAAAAACCAAATATTTTACACCCTCTATCTGCGGTCCCTTTTTGATATACAAATTCAAAGATTATCTCTTTTGGCTTGACAGAGCACACTGAATATATTTACCAGGAAAATAGAGAACAAGGCCTCTATCAATTGGAAGTTTATCCTCTGGATCCAGTATTTTACTCAGTACAGCTTTCCTCGGCGACATTATCACATTTCCTGGGGTCATCTTGCTAATAATGTCCTTGACCTTTGACCCCGAGACTCGTATCACGGCAACTCCACATTTTCCAAGACCAGATGATAGGGAGAAAATAGTTGATGGGCAGTAGGTCTGTGTGGACCTGTATCTAGCTGAAAAGTGGAGAAATTTGAAATAGTCACAACATACCCCTCCACTTAATTACTCTTCTGAATATCACCAACAAATGACAATATGCCCAAGTTCTTGTGATTCGGAATATTCTGAGAAAATATCAACCATAAATGTAGGAGTTCTGTTCACAAGATATATAGAGAATAATATGTTAGTGTCTTAAAATATCAATGTTATCTGGTTGAGGTTGGGAGAATTTATCAGGACGAGGCTTTGCCGAGTCATGATAATTTCTGGCAGCCAAGACCAGATAACATTGATATTTTAAGACACTTACATGTTATTCTATTTATCATGCAATCATTTTTTATAATTAACATTTAAAAATCAAAGAAATTCTGGTGAAAGAGTATTCAAATTGTTTCTAAAAATAGACTGCCTGATAAAATGTTATGTTATCGGACAGGTGATATCAGGTCATTACAGGCTTCATTGCATGATACAGAATGATGGACAGATGGTGGATGGACAGAGAAGATGATACCACCATACAACCACCTCTGGCAGCATATACAAAGGAATGGAGAAAGATGTTTTATGCCGCTTTCCACAATCTTACAGTTATATTTCTGCGACTGGAGCATCTAACAATGGATTCATAATACTTCTAACATCAGTACAATCAAAACATCCTTTCCTATCCTCCAGCTGCTATCCCATGTATAGTCTACCATTATCAACCAATTGGTTGGAGACAAATAGTTGGAAAGGATTAGTGCCTCTGTCAGGCATTGAACCCGGGACCTCTTGACTGACATTCCAACCTATGCAGAAGAGGATTTACCACAAATTTCAGATCACTGCTGAGCAATGTCTCAATTTATCTTTAAAGCCCCCGTCTGCGTTTGTGAACATTTCCGAAACCCAAGACAATGATTTTAAACGACTATGTACACAAAAACTAGACATTTTTTCTCAAAGATAAGCTTGAATTTATCATTTTAATATTTTGGTAATGCAAATGAATCTGACGTGATGATCTAAATATAGGCTTAACTTGATGAATATTTATGACCCTCAACATTTTGGACTCCAATTTGAATAGAGCGCATTACCGCTCCATTGCGTGGGCGTATAACACATGACCAAAATCTCATTTACATTTATTACTGTATATGGCAGATTATTTCGAAAAAGCCACCCTTTATCGATTGATTTGCATTTTTGTTACACATCTGTTATTTGACTAATTAAAGAATAAATATTCAAACAATATTCACGAAATAGCTATTCTTTTACTCTAAACGCAGACAGGGGCTTTAAAAACAGTCAAATTCTATGGCCAGGGTTGTGGAATAGTGAAGCCCAACTTTTCTGACATTGGCTTTTCTACCTGCTGACAAGCAGAATTTTCAAGGCTTCTTGTCTGTGGAAAAGTACTATGAAAGCAAAGATTGATTGAATGGAGTTTTATGCCACTTTCAACAACTTTTCAGTTATATCGCGCGGCTGGAGCACATAACAATGTATTCCTGGTATTTCTATCACCAGTACTACCATAACATCCTTTCCTAGCCTCCAGCTGCTATCTCACATAGGTTATGATTATCAACCAATTGGTGAGAGACAAAAAGTCAGAAAGAATGAGTGAGGCCGTCAGGGATCGAACCTGCAACCTCTAAACTGACAGTCTGAAGAGATAACAACTGCAATATGACGGGGGCAATATAAATGCAAGGGCAAATCAGGGAATAGTACTACATAGATCTCAGAGATTTATTAGCCTAAAGTTTGTATCAAAGAAAAGAGAACATTGTTTTTTTAAATTAGGAAAATACGGGGGTCCAGTATTTTCTTCTTTAAAAACAATGTTTTCTCAAAATTGATCTATTCTTTTTTTGCAGAAGGTTTATTTTGATACTGGACAAGTACAAAATCCTCTTGTCCAGGTACACGTGGAGAAAAGACGTATATCCACAACCCTGCTAAGGCTAAGATAATTTTCTATGATTTGTTATTTGATCATACCTGGGACTTTGATCCAAGTTGATATCAAGGAACTTTTCTTTCGGAAATTACCCTTTTTCACATGCTTAATCTGTATTTTCAATGTAGCTGACGTGACAAATTGTCTCAGTTGTCTACTTGAGAAAAGTTTTGAAAAAAGTGTTGGCCGTCGACAAACACACCTCATCTTTAACATCCAACTTCAACATCTATCTGTCAAAAAATACACTTGATAGATGACTATAACATCATAACTACACTTTATTCAAGCTGAGGTTACAATGTTTTCAAGGGGTTGGCACAATACTATTATAAGTGCCTATAAATTTATAGGCATTTACAATAGTATTGTGCTGATCCCTCATTTTGGTCATTTAAGAACATTAAATACACCATGACCGTACGCACAAGGATTTTAAAGTAAAAGGATTTCTGACTGATCAGTGTATTTCTTTTGCATTTTAATTGTTTTAGGTGCATTGAAATAAGGCTCTTTACAAGACTGAGCAGGTTAAACCAACATAACGTGTTGATAAAATACAACGGTACCTCACTTCATCACTGGATTGTGTAATTTTAGCAGCACCTTGTTCTAGATAAATTGAAAAATGTCTTAAACATAGCTAAAACAGTTGATGAGTTCATTGGTGTATTGAATTTTTGTGTACATGCTATTATAATAATTACACAAATTCTGTATTTTACTTTCTTATGTGTACAGGATCGGGGCTCTTCCAGCTATCTCTCAAGGGTCAAATAGAGGCCCTTTTCCCAATTGAAAAAGACCATTTTTTTTTAAATTTTGAGAAAAAAATCCCAATTAAGGGAATTGGAATGACCAAAAATTTTATGACAATGAAATGACATGACAATCATGGCCACCAATCCCTCTAATTCATTGCAAAATGGTTAATTGGCCTGTGCATGAAATTGGCAACAATTTCAAATATGTGCAAAGAAAAGACTTTGACCAGCCTGTGCATCCACACAGTCTGACCTGAGTCTTCACTTGCACTTATTAGAAAGAAACCTTCTCAAGGTATAAGTAGACCATCAGATAAATCTATTATTACAGTTTGTGGCTGTCTACACCTCTCATTCTATGCATCTCACTAACATCACCGAAGGAACATCCCTACAAAGTTTCAGCTTGAGGAGAAGAAATTTTTAAGATTTTTGGCAATTGCAGCCATTTCTTGGCCTTTACGTTACCATGGAAACCAGAGGATTTTTATGAAATTGAATTCTTTAACAACTTGGGAAGACCTTCACCCAAGGAACATAGCTTGATCGGCCTAATGGCTTAGGAGGAGAAGTATTTACTTAAAGATTGTTCACAATTTTTTGGCTTTCTGTTACCATGGCAACCAGAATTTTTAATAGACAACTTTTAAAGAGCTAGATATCTTCACCCAAGGAGTGTAGGAAGTTGAACATCCTTGCTGTAATATCTTTAAGCGCGCCGCTAATATTCACGTGCGTCTACGCGATTTATATAACGTTACGTTAATGCGCTTTGTAACGTCACTTCCGACGTTGTGTATTTTGAAATCATAATTATTAAACCTACAGAACGTATCAGACGTGTTTTCTTTAGTCACAACATTGGCGAGGAGGATAAAAGAAAATAGGAATTGATGTAGAAGAATAATTATCACAATGGCAAAACTGTTGTTACAGAAAGTAGAAATTTGAGATCAATACAGTTTATTCCTGATGGAGACCAAATTACAGTTGGGAAGCAGTGGGAAGATTGGCTGGAAGGCATCGAGAGAGAATTCAGATTTTTCAAAATAACTGATCCAGAGGACAAGAAAGACGCCTTGATTATTTATGGAGGAAAAGAAATTGCCAGATTGGAGAAAAGTTTGCTAGATCCAGAAAATACGGACGCGCAGCAGTTAGATAGATATGAGAAGCTTAGAGAGAAATAAAATGACTATTTTTCTTCGAGAAAGAATAAACATTATGCTAGGTATGTCTTCTTGAAGATGAGGCCATACAAAAATGAAACTACCATTGCATATGCTACACGGCTACGAGAGAAAGCACACGACTGTGAATTTTCGAATGAAGATGATCGAATATTGGAACATATAATACAGACAACCGAGAATCAGTCACTTATCAAGAAGGCTATCAACAGGAAATGGAGTTTACAGGAGATGTTTAAGGAAGTTCATCAGCTAGAAGATACTGTAGTGCAGGTTTCTGACATGACAGAGAGATATGATCATAGAGAAGTGGCTAAAGTGGGGAAAGGAAGACAAGGTAGAGATGTAGGTAATTATGAGAAGCAAAGAGAACAATGCCGACTATGTAAGTACTGCCATTATTTTCATTCTTTCGGGAAACGAGAAGATTGTCCTGCTTACGGGAAAAAATGCAATGACTGCCATGGTTACAATCATTTTGCTGTAGTGTGCACAAAAAGGTCCAAAAACTCTAGTAAAGATAGATATAGAAGGAATGGTGACAATCTAAGAAAGAGCAAATATGGGCATAAACAAAAGAGAAATCCCCATGACATTAGAACTATAGAAAGAGATAGTGATAGAGAATCATGTGATAATTCAGACAGTGAATCAAACTCTGACGAAGAATATTTCTTGAATGCTATCCTTGAGATTCGTAATGTGAGGAAAACCCGTATTCGAAAATTAAGTGATCATTTTAAGACTGTCCCTGTAATGTTAGATGATGTTTTAGTTAAAGTAGAGCCAGATAGTGGGGCCGATGTGAATGTGATGGATGAGTACCAATATAGGGCGTATAAACATAGAACACAGCAGAAAGCATTCTTATCACAGAGTAAGACAAAGCTAAGTACATTACAAAACACATTATCAGTGAAGGGTGAGTTTACTACCACCGTGCGTAATCAGACACGGGGATGTGAGACAAAATTCATAGTCATCAAAGGAAGGATAAATTCACCACCATTACTAGGTAAAACAACTCTCATTGAATTAGGGATGTTGGAAATCAAGCCAGACGGGACATTAAAGGAACCTAACGAGTTACGAATTGGGAATGATGATGTTAAGAATGTGTCAAATAACAGCTCAAAACAAGCAGAGAGAATTACGCAGCTATTAGAACAACATCAAGGCGTGTTCCAGGGTATAGGAAATATAGAGAACAAAAAGAATAGTGATGAATTCACGGTGAAGTTTTCCATGAAACCAGATGCAGTACCGGTGGCACAAAAACCTAGACCAGTGCCGTATTACCTACAGGACCCACTAAAGAAATGGCTAGACCAATGTTTACAAGAGGATATCTTTGAAAGAGTAGAGGGTGATGAACCAATTACATGGTGTTCTCCATTAGTAGTCCAACCGAAACCGAAATTTACTGATATTCAGAAGGACAAATCAGAACCACATATGATACGTGCAAGTGTAGATCTACGGATTCCGAACAAGTCTATGGAGAGAAATAGAATTTTACAAGCACCTGTGGTTGAAGACTTTACCTACAAATTTCATGATTGTGTTATATTTTCAAAGATGGACTTGAAACAAGGATACCACCAGTTAGTACTTGATCCACAGTCAAGACATATAGCAACGTTCAGTACGCCATGGGGAAATATGAGACCAAAGAGGTTAATTTTCGGAGCAAAATCATCACAAGACTTATTTGATGAGGCGATGTACAGAATATTCGGTGACATTCCGAAGTGTTTGAATCAAAGAGACGACATTCTTATTGGTCGAAGAACCATTGAAGAGCATGATAAGACACTTGAAACAGTTTTGAGAAGAGCTAGTGAATTTGGAGTAACATTCAATAAAGACAAGTGCCAGTTTGGGGTGACTGAACTTGAGTTTTATGGCTACAAATTTACGAAAGATGGACTTAAGCCAACACAGGAGAAGGTGAAAGCTGTGAAACAATGTAAACCACCGGAATCAAAAGAAGCAGTGAGAAGTTTCCTTGGTATGATTGGCTACTTATCAAAATTCATACCGCGGTATTCAATTTTAACAGCACCATTACGTATGTTAACAAAGAAAGAGGTTCCATTCGTATGGGGGCAAGAACAACAAGAGGCGTTCCAAAAGTTGAAGGACAGCATAACTGATGAAAATACAATAGCATTCTTTGATCCTAGGAGACCAATTATTGTGCGGGTAGAGGGATTATTTCAGAGGACAGCGAAAGGATTGCAACCCGTACATTTTATTAGTAGATCCATGACAGAAACTGAGAAGAAATATAGTCAAACAGAAAAGGATGCTTTAGCAGTGAAATGGGCGAAAAACAGGTTCAGGATGTACTTACTTGGAGCACCAAGGTTCAAGATTATTACTGGTCACAAACCTTTGATACCGATGTTCAACAAATCGAATATTAAATTACCACCAAGAATAGAGAAATGGGTTATGGATATGCAAGATGTGGATTATGAGTTATTATACGAACCAGGAAAGGACGAAGCAGATCCATTAGATTACTTATCAAGACATCCTTTACCAGAAACAGAGAGAGATGAGACTGAACAGGTCATACAACAGGTAATCGAAGCAGAAAATGCAGTGATATTGCCAAAAATGATAAGGAAAACCAGTAAAGACCAAATACTTAGAGATATCATAGACAGAATCCAGAACAATGACTGGGAAAAAACACAAGAGAAGACAGGAGGTATTGCCATTTTATATGGTCAGAGACGAATTATCTGTAAGTGACGGGCTATTACTCAGAGGTAATCAAATAGTGGTAACAGAATCATTACAGCGAGGCATAGTGAAAGCAGCTCATAGTCTGGGTCATTTCGGGAAAACAAAAACAAAGCAAATGCTTAGATCAAAATATTGGTTCCCGGGTATGAATGTGATTGTAGAAGAAATTGTTGATCAGTGTGTAGATTGTCAAATTACAACCAAAGAGCACAGGAGGGAAGTAACCAAGCCCTCTGAGATACCAGATGAACCCTGGGAAGCAGTATCTATAGACTTTGGTGGACCATTCCCTGACGGACATTACAACTTGGTTGTTATAGATAAACGGACTAGATATCCTGAGGTTGAACAAGTTTATTCGACATCGTTTAGAGCAACAGCCAGAAAGTTGAGGAAAATATTTTCAACCCACGGAGTCCCGAAGAGACTAGAACCATTCAATTCAGACCAGTTCAAAAACTTTGCGAAAGAAATGGGATTTGAGCACCATAGAGTAACACCACACCACCCAAGGGCCAATGGGGAGGCTGAGAGGTTCATGAAAATATTGAATAAGACAGAACAAATTGCTCACAGTCAAGGCAGAGTAAGCCAAGAGGCTATATACGACATGTTAATGGGCTACCGATCGACTCCGCATCCAGCAACTGGTGTTAGTCCATATAACGCATTGATGAGAAGAGAGATTCGTACAAAATTAGATCACAAATCTGGAGCAATCAATGTACCTAAAATGGAATGTGAAATCACAAAAAACGACAGGGAGTACAAACGAAAATGGACCACCAGCGAGCGTAGACAAAGAGAAACATATCATAAAATAAAGGAAGGAGATGTAGTGTTATTACAACAACAGAAGAAGAATAAGTGGTCCACGGCATACGAACATGAGCCATACACGGTGATCAGGGTCGATGGGTCGAGTGTAGCTGCCAGACGGACCAGTGATGGGAAGAAAGTATATCGAGACGCCACACATTTCAAACTAACCAATAATTTCCCGATGAAGAGACGAGCTGAGAATTGGCGAGAAAACTTACTGGGGAAAATGATAAATCGTGATAGGTTCATAGCCGATCGAGAACCATCTAACCAAACAACGACACGAGGAAGAAATAATACTGACGATAGGGCTCAGAACCAAAGACGACAGATCCCTGAACGGAACAGACGACTACCCGCTAGATACAGAGACTAATAACTAACGCGAACATAATTACTAAATGCGAATAAACAATAGTTTTAATGTAGATAGATGTCAAAGTGTATAAAAATATTAACGCGAAAGTGAACTATTTAAAATTGTGTTATAATGATTCTTAAGTATAATGAAGAACATAGTGGACTTTCGGAGACAACTAAAGCAAAGAATTTCATTTTCATTCATTCAATCATTCATTTTATTTATAATTTTTCTGGGTGGGTCTAAAACGCAGACAATATAGAATATATAGTAACGCAGACAATATATAACAAAGAAGGGTATTTTACTGGGGTCTAAAACGCAGACAATATAGATAAAGACGGACTATATCCTTACGCAGACGATATATACAAAGATATATACAAAGAGCAATTGACGCCCACTATAAAATAGCTGGTGAATGGTAATTGTCATTAAATTTTGATTAATTATTTGCCTTTCTTTTTGTTTTTTCTGCTCGTTGATATTGAGAAGATTTAAGTTATGACTGCAAAAATATTTTTGAACTCGTGTTTTTCGAAAATAATATGATCTTTTCAACAATGTATATTTTTTTTCAGGTTATGTCATTAAAAAAATTGTATCAGACCTGCCAAACAAGAAATATTTATACAATTTACTATTTCTTTGTGTCATGATTAGATTTGCTTGCATCTACATTTCCTATTTTGACTAGAAGTGCATATTTAGCATTTATGATGGACCGTAGATTCAAAGGTGGCCTTAATATTGTAACAATAGTCAAGTTGTTTATGCTATGATCGCAAAGTCGATTTGTGATTTCATCTTTGAATGTAAATATCACGTATATCAGATAGTTAAAATGCACTGCACAATAAATTTGTATTGATCATGCGACCATGCACGACAGAAATAATGTTTTTAATAGTGTACAACTGATCTAAGTCGACTTTGATAGCAGACCTACCAGACGGACGTCAATATTGAACGTTCCAAAACACGGTATAGATGTATAAGTTTAAGTGGTCGATCAAAGGTCAATTTATCTATACTTGTATCGAAAAACTTACCATCAATCGCTTATTTAAACTTGTATCATGTGTGCAGTATTTTAAAGCTGCATATCATCGAGTTAACACAGGAAAAACGAGACCTATCCTATATTCAGTGGCTTCTGATATGCGTTTAGGTTACCTTTAACATGCATGTTCGCTCCATTATGAACTTTTGTGGTAAAATGACTTTAAGGTCTCTACGTGGATAGAAGTATTCTCTTTTTGGCGACTTTATGAATATTTAATTGACATACTTCCCGAGTAAAGCAAAGCCGCAACGCTCACTAGAATCAACACAATTAAAGCTGTAAAATCATTGATACTTGCATTGTTAATTTATTCGAGTGTATCTGAGGGTTGTTGTGTGCCAATAGCGGCACGAGAAGATACAACAATATAATCAATGAAAGGTGAGAAATTGATACGTAAGTCATCATACTTCATTTTGCCACATTTTCACCTAAATTAAAGCGAGACAGGTACACGCGACACCTTCGCTGATTATAGAAAACTGCCTTTTGGGGCCGTTTTTCCTTTTAATCTTTAAATTGATTATTTCCTTTTTGCTTTTAAAACATATACACAAGTAAAATCATTATGAATGTATTATATATCGTAGATGACCAACCAAAGTTGTATGGTAAGATTTTTTTATACGGGCAGATGTTTGTGTAACATGCATTTGGTTGTTACGAAAACGTCGCGATTTCGGCCTTTTTAAATCCACGCACACAACATAAACGTATTATATTGAGAGTCCATGTGATTTTTTTTAATTCATCTAACATGACATCATCAGTTTTGTTCCTTCGATAACGATTAACTTCAAAATTTCGACTTTATTTATTTTTTCTAAGTTACATAAAATATGAAAACTTCTAAGCGTGACACTCATGGATTCTAAACATCCTTACTTGGTAGACGTGACCAATGTATATTTCACAATTATGAAATATTCAGTTTTTATTTAGATTAGAAATAAAAATACGTAACATGTTCAAAATAGGCTTTGATTCTTCTTCGGAATTATGGGAAATACTAAGTGAATTGCAGCAAAATCATTATAAATTGTTTATCAAACTATTTATTCCACTAATCAAATCAATTTAGTTTTATTACACATATTATTTTTGCGTTGTAACCAAAACGTTTTTATCACAACTTTTTTCTTGTTTGAATAGGTCAATTATTCTTTCTTGGCTGCATTATATCAAATTGAAATTGGAGAAATACAGTGTCTAATATTCTTGATCAAGTGATTAAATTGGTGAATTCTTAATATCAAGAAATGCTACGATGAGTTGGTTAGAAACCCAAAATCACTATAGTTTTAGACAGAATTACTGTTCTAAAATGATTATTAAAGATATGTATGAATTCATTAAATTTTAGTTTCTCTTTTTTCAGATTTTTTTTTATGCTCATGACTTAAATCTACACAATATCAAATATTGAAGAGAAAAAGTATCAAAAGTTAGGACAAATAATTAGATAATTTCTTAACTATCATCATCAATAAACATTTACCTGTCATTAGATAGATTTCAACTGCTCTTTGTCTATATCGTCTGCGTAAGGATATAATCTTTCTTTATCTATATTGTCTGCGTTTTAGACCCCAGTCCAATATCCTTCTTTGTTATATATTGTCTGCGTTACTATATATTCTATATTGTCTGCGTTTTAGACCCGCCCAATTTTTCTTTCTTTTTTTTCTTTTAAAGAAATGAAGAAGTGTAATATCTTTAAGCGCGCCGCTAATATTCACGTGCGTCTACGCGATTTATATAACGTTACGTTAATGCGCTTTGTAACGTCACTTCCGACGTTGTGCATTTTGAAATCATGATTATTAAAGGTGTCCTGTCAACTCGGCCTGTTAAAAACTCGGCCCGCGTAAAACTCGGCCTGTGTAAAACTCGGACCGTCAACTCGGCCTGTATATAACTTATATAATGTTTAGCCTAGTAACAGAACATATAAGCACACTTATCAGACAGGTATTCAATGTGTGCAATGTACTTAAAAAGGAGGTGCAAATTCAAAATTGATGACTAAAATTTACGATCTCCAAATTTAATACGCATATAACTTGTTATTTTCTTTTGTGCTAAGAAAAAATAATTTGAAAAATAAATTTGAATAAAAGGTGAATTAAGTTTTAAATATATCTATTTAATCTCATATTACACAAATACCATATAATAGTAAAATAGATTATTATTATTAAAAACCTTTTTTTACGAGTGATTATTTATCTAATAAACAGCACATAAGGTCCCCAAAATATTTACATTGCATCGTCATACATGTACCTATATAATATATAAACAGGCCGAGTTGACGGGTCGAGCTAACGGGCCGAGTTGACGGGCCGAGTTATTCACAGGCCGAGTTGACTGTGAACCTTATTAAACCTACAGAACGTATCAGACGTGTTTTTCTTTAGTCACAACACTTGCCAAATTTCAGCTTGATTGGGCCAGTGGTTTAGTAGGAGAAGATGCTCACAGAGATAGTTGATGGACGAACAGACAGACAGACGGACAGTGAGTGATCACAATAGCTCACCTTAAGCACTTTGTGCTCAGGTGAGCTAAAAACTAATTTGGCCCTAAGAGTGCACACAAGGTTTTTTCTACTTTGACCATGTGACTTAGTTTTTTAACCTTCTTGACCCAATTTTAAACTTGTCCAAGGGTTCAGATGAGTAATGCTACATGTAAATCGGCTCGCGTTCGGTTAGGACAATTTGTTCATGATTTTTTGTATGCTTTCACCGGTAGCTTTTAGCTAAAATGAACAAGTAGCGTCAATGAGCGAAAAGGAATTGGTGTCTGTTTAGTCAAGTGAAGATCAAGTTGATAGGTTAATTTTACGTAAACAGTAGGAGTGACACATTTTTCAGATACTTATAAATAATATGCAATTAGGCAAAGCCTAGAAAACGGGCGAAAGAAAAAAACATTTGCAATGAGACATTTTCTGACTGGTGACTATTTCTTGTAGCATACCATTTCTTGCGAATTAAACTGTTTCAGAAATGGTATGCACTTAGAATCCTTTCCAGCCAGTAAGCCTAAGAAGCACTTTTTGTAAATTCAAGGCTGTTAAGAGACGGCACCATGTAGATGTTTTAATCTCATTAATGTTACAGAGACATCACACTAAACCATACAATATTTTTCTTGTATATATTTGAACAACCTATGGTGATGGTATGGTCCCTGTATACCGTTAGTTATCTTAAGGTTGCTGAATCCTCTTATTTAGATCTAGATTAATGATCTATATATATGTGTGTACAGGGACCACTAGATTACCTTGTGAATGCTGTGCAAACTCATCAAGAGCACCTTAAATGAATTATTATATGATAGACGATATTGTTCTTGATCATTATCTGGTAAATGGTGGCAGATCTACGCCACAATAAGAAAAGGAAACATATCTTGTGAGTTGTGGCATTGCTGTGCAAATATAAGATAAGCATGTCAAATTACAAGACATGGCAAACATATCAAATTCGCTTTTAATGAAGCCTCAACCATCTGTTTATACTACTCAGTCAGAAATACAGCAATGTGTTAACACAAGTTTTCAAAAAAGCCTCAAAGTTGTTGGCTTCATATTAACAGTTGTTCACCAGTATGTCTGTCTTTCTTAGTTGTTCTAAATTTCTCCAGAGTTGTCAAAATTGAATAAAGATGTTATCATCTGCATTAAAAGCTATGATTAATGTATCCTCTTTGTTTTGTTCCTTTTTATTAGCTTTCCTGTGTAAACAATACGCCAAGGTTCAGTCATCACCAGCCGCCACCATAGCGCAGTTGGTTAGGCATAAGCCTTCCAATCTGGAAGTTGTGGGTTCGATCCCTGGTGGCGGCAAATATCCTTTCGGACGTTTGTCTCTCACCAATGGGTAGATAATTGTAAACCTATGCGAGATAGCAGTCGGAGGCTAGGAAAGGGTGTAATGGTAGTACAGGTGGAAGAAATACCAGAAATCCATTGTTAGGTGCTCCTGCTGCCACGATATTACTGCGGAATTGTTGAGAGAGGCGTAAAACCCATTCAAACAAACAAACAATCAGTCATCACCTTGGCGCCTTTACTCTTTGGTGTTGCTGTTGTTGTTTTTGGCACCCATATGAATTGCTCTTGTTTGATTATACCAGTACATGTACATGTATATTTTTATGCCCCCGATAGGGAGGCATCATAAATTTGACTTGTCCGTCCGTCCGTCCGTCTGTCCGTCCGTCTGTCCGTCCGTCCGTCCGTCCGTCATTCCGTCCAAAAACTTTAACATTGGCCATAACTTCTAAATCAAAGCGGTGTCGGGGGCATTGTCATCTTACAGTGACAGCTCTTGTTTTAATTATTCCTTGCACATACGGTAGTTGAAATCTAAAACACAAAAAGAGGGTCAATTTTTTCATTTATCAGATTTCTAGGTAAACAGTATTAGTATAATTAAATGAAGTTAACCAATGTCAATTGATCCTATAAATTGCATTGTTTCCTTTTATTGGATTTAAACCTTACCTACAAAAAACTGCTTTTTGTTGCTGTCTAGCATAGTAATTAAAATCAGGAGAATGAGAAAAACTTAAGTTATACAGTATCTTTATTTACTTTATTACATTATTTTCTCTAAGTAATTGATATCAAAAAATATATCTGTATGTTTTTGTTAGCTGCATCTTCTTCTTATTTGGAAAAAAAATAGAATTTGCTCATTTAAAATTGAACTCATACAGCACTTTTAAACAGTCTCTTATTTTGAGTCAATTATAATTTGTCCAAAGCTAAGTAGATTTACTGGACCAGGTAACTAAAAGCTTTAGCCTTAAAATTGCCAAGATCAGAAGCAATGCAGAAAGACTTTAAACCCATGGTCATTGCCCATGCTAGCTTCCTATGAAAACATAAAGAAAGAACAAAGCGAAAAATCTTTTCATACTTTGTAAGTATAAATATACTTTGGTTTCCTTGAGCAAGCATTTTTCCCTTTCTAACATTTTTCCTGACTTTAGTGCCTGTTCTATATATTCAAAAAAAGAACAAATTCTAAACCCAATCTAAATGAAGTATAGGATAAATTTGTTTTCTTAATCTTTAATTATATATCAGTATTGAATTTATGTATTTTATATTGTTTGAAAATACTAAAATCGAATTAATAATGGGCAATTTAAAATTTTCTTGAAGACAGAAGCTGTCATTTTTGTAAAATATGCATAGACTGAAGATATGTCTTCTAGTCTAAATGTTACCTTTCTACCTGGAAGTACTGGAATACTGGAGTGCCACCTCTGCATCAATATTCAGAATGAGCCTCAGTGACGTCACTGTTTTAAATGTAAACATTTTTTGAACTCTAATTTTCTGCCGTCGTAGAAGTTACATAAAATCCCTTTTTGATGAATAATTAAAGGAATGACTGCCAAATTTTATTTTCTTTATTTATTTAGGATTTTTTAGAAGGTAGGTCGACTGTATTGTGCGATTTCTAGCTAAAAACCCTTCTTTTAAGTAATTTTTGATAACCAGTCGGAATCTTGTTGTTGATGTTGCAAAAAATTAGACTATGTCTCGAAACACCTATTCAGGGTATAGGAAATTGAGTGACCGGAAGGAGATAAACGGACGCGGCCTAACATAGGAGGTTTTTATGGGGAAATCAAAATGGACGATTTTGCTTGAACGGTATATGAGTTTTGATTTTACTGATTGTTTTTTTACTTCTATTTTCTCTATATATACCTGTAAGCTATAGGCGGTCTTTAGACCGGGCCTTCGGCCCGGTCTTTCGCCCGTATGAATGCTCAAAGATAGAAGTTGGTACAAAAAACGAAGCATACAAAAAGTAACAAAATTCAGGACCATGATGGTAATGTATCACTCACCTGAGTATGTTTATACAGATAGTCATATACAGGATCAAACAATAGCTATAACTTCCAATGTAGGAATGAAAGGAAGTGTGAATTGTTTTGCAAGTTAAATGAAAAAAACAGTATCACTTATTATGAAAGTTACATGTCTGAAGATTTCGAGCCTCTATCATCTCTATTTTAAATGGGTCCCTACAGCACATGGGGTTATTTTATATTTTAAGGCAAAAATAATTTCAATAATATTGGCAGAAAACAGCAATAAATGCTGAAACAAAAATGAAAAGTATCAGACACTAATGCTTTAGAGGAGAAGATTTTTTTTCTTTCAACAGCTTGAGTAGAGCTTCATCTAAGAATAAACCATGCCAAGTTTCAGCTTGATTGGTTCAATGGTTTAGGAGGAAAAGAATTTTTTCTAAGACTTTCGTGAATTTTCAGCCTTTCTGTTATCATGGCACCAGAGATTTTGATGGAATTAAATTCTTTTAACAACTTTAGTAGAGCGTCACCCAAAAAATATTCATGCCAAATTTCAGATTGAGCAGCACCAAAAAATATTCATGCCAAATTTCATATTATTTGGCCCAACGGTATAGGAGAAGATGAATTTTATCTTAGGTTTTTGGCAGTTATTTGGCCTTTTTATTACCATGGAAACCATGATTTTGAATGAAAAAATTCTTTTATCAACTTGGGTAGAACTTCCCCTAAAGAAGATCACTACCAAGCTACAGCTTGATCGGTCAAGTGGTTCAGGAGTGGGAGATTTTTTTTTCTAAAAATTTCTACAATATTCGACATTTCGTTACGATGGAAACCATACCTCTTAATGGAATATATTCATTTTAACAACACAAGTAGACTTTTACCAAAAGGAACACCACTGTCAAGTTTCAGATTGATTGGCCTAATGGTTTAAGAGAAGAAGAATTTTTTCTAAGATTTAAGGGAATTTTTGGTAATCTTCGACCTTTTCGTTACCATTGAAACCATGTTTTTTGTATACTCAGAACATAAAGTTAAGTGCCACTAAGTTTTAAGTTAATAAAATTTCTATCGAAAACTTTTATAACGTATCTATGTTGTCAAACGGTTAGAACAACCTTGTAGCTATTGATTAAATACGTTTCGGATGCACGTGCATATTCAGCAAGTCTCGTGCAGTGACTGTAAAGCTAGGGCTCGTGCAAAGTGGAAAATCAGCTTTTCTGTCAGAGATACTTACGTCGTGTAGCTCTTGCAATTGTTTACATTTCTATTTGAAACTCAGTCATGGCAAGGCGTAGATTGTCTACAAATGAAAGATGGCGAATAATTGGAATGCGAGATTCTGGAATGTCTTGTAGAGTCATTGCCAGATAGCTGGGGTATCACCACAGTGTCATAACACGTTTGGTACAAAAACACGCACAGACAAACGACGTTAAGGACCGTGTCAGATCTGGACGCCCTAGAGTAACATCTATTTGAGAGGATAGAGCACTTTTGCGTCACGTCAGACGTCTGCCCTTCACCAGTGCGCCTGTACTAAGGGACAACTGGAATACACACAGACGGTTCTCTATTTCAACAGTGCGAAATCGACTTCGGATGGCTGGGTATAAGGCACGAAGACCCCTGAAACGTCCAAAGTTACAACAGAGACACATCAATGAACGTCTAATATGGTGTAGAGCGAGGGCACGTTGGAACTTGGCATCATGGCGTCGGATCCATTGGTCAGATGAATGCAGGATGTTGTTGCATGTCACCGATGGCCGAATTCGTATTTGGAGACAATCTAACACCCGATTTGCAACAAAGTACGTCCAACCAACCTATTAGGGTGGCGGTTGCTCCGTTATGATATGGGGTTGTGTCTCCTTCGGCTGTAAACTGGACCTAGTGACAGTTCCAGGAACATTGACTGGCGATAAATATCGCGATAACATCAATTTTCCTGTGGTAATTCCACATTTTGACAATCACCCTCTTCGAACAAGACCAGTGTCCATGGATGATAGCGACGGACCCCACAGAGCAAGAGTCGTGGCGGACGTTATGCAACGTGTAGCCATCACCACCATTCCATGGCCGGCTTGTATTCCCGATCTTAACCCCATCGAGCACCTGTGGGACATTTAAGGGCGCCGTATACGTCGGAGAGAACCTCCTGTACAAAATGTGGTTGAATTAGAAGCAGCACTGCACCAGGAGTGGCAGCAAATCCCTCAACACATCATCCAGAGGCTGATTCGTGGCATGCCGAGGAGGGTGCGCGCAGTGATCAATGCTCACGGATCTTACACACGCTACTGACTAAGATGTGACTTGAATTAATCGCATTTGTGTTACTTGACTTCTAAAACAAAGTTTCGTGTCATAAACAACACCGTAAGTCGGCTTTGACAATACTATTTCAAGTTTTTTTTAAAAAAAAAGGTGAAAATACGTCATTTACATTTCAAGGTACAAAGTCAATAAAATTTATCACCACCCATGTATTGTTGTGAAATTGTTAAGTCAACATACCATTTTCAACATTGGAACTCAATATTTACATCTCTGTTATTTTGAATTAATGCAGGCTCCCTGCCTTTAAAAATCTTCTGTCTAAACACTGGTGGCGCTTAACTTCTTGTTCTGAGTATATTTAAATTCTTTTGACAACTTTGGTATTGCTTTACCAGTGGAACTTCCCAACCATGTGCTAAAGTGGTTTAGGAAGAGAATGATTTTTATGTGATTTTCATCAATTTTCGGCCTTACCGTTTACTATTGAATCCTGAGTTCCATATGGAATTTATCTATTTTAACAACTTCAGTAGATCTTCTCCCAAAAAAAAAACCTCTTTTATGTTTCAGATTGATTGGTCCAATGGTTCAGGAGATTAATCGTTTTCTCTAATATTTATCGGCAAATTTTTGGCGATTTTCGGCCCTCACGTTACAATAGATACCATATTTTTTTTATTAATTGAAATCTTTTTTTAAAAACTTTGGTAGAGCTTCACCAAAGGAACGTTCCCACAAAATTTCAGCTTGATTGGTATAGTGATTTAGGAGGAGAAACTTTTCAGCAGTTTTCGGCCTTTCTGTTCCCATCGAAATCAGGGTTCATGATGGAATAAAATTCTTTGAAAAAACTTTCGTAGAGCTTTACTCAAGGAATATCCCCGCCAAGGAGATATTTTTAGAAATTGTTGATGGTCGGGCAATAGACGAACGAGAGACGGTGGGTGATTACACTAGCTCTTTTTGAGCACTTTGTTCTCATGTGAGCTAAAAAGAGCTAAAAAGAGAGAATAACAATTTTGGTAAAATACTAAATAGATAGGCCAAACCTTAACCTTAATAAATTTCGTAGTTTCAAATGGTGTAATTTCCAAAGTTAAAGCAAGAACCTTACTCAAATCAAGGGGAATTCACAATAGTCGGTCATCAATTATGTTCTTCCCTAACTGCAATTTAAGAATAAATACGAGATAAAAACGATAAAACACAAATGTAGAATTGAACAACATTTTACACACCATCGGCGCTTTGTCCATGTGAAAATCAATTTTCAGCAATATAAGATTGTAAAAAATCTTGTGTGTTAAGTCCAACAAAGCTGTTGTCATGGCCTAGTGTCCGTCGTTAGTGCGTCCGTCCGTGCGTTAACTTTTTTTCTCTGAAACTTCTTAGCAGAATTCAATCAAATTTCATAAGGACGATTCTTGGGGCTTCGTCCTTTCTTCGTTAAACTATCGGACTGAAACAATTAATTCAACGGGCTGTCATGTCACCAAAAAAGTCCAATACGATTAAATATTAAAGAATTTCTATGAAACTACTGGTCAGAATTTGATAAAACTTCACATAGACTGTGCTTACGACATGCTCTTTCAAAATTCTTCTTTAAATGCTGATCAGATTCATGGCAATAAAGTGCTGGTCCTTTGTCCATAGAAGCTTAAAATAAAGAAGGTTCAGTATTTTTGATGCCGCGGTTTCTCAGGTTAAAAATACAAAAACACCGCCTACAGTTGCAACGCTCGGCTGCTGGTGCTGGATAATGCAAAAAAATGTAATTGGAAAAAGGATATTAACTCTTACAAAAATGCTTCTCTCGTATCTCCCTCGATAGTCTGTAAATCTCTTGTGATGATAGACAC
The DNA here is from genome assembly GCA_948146395.1 of Fragum whitleyi. NCBI lineage: Eukaryota > Metazoa > Mollusca > Bivalvia > Cardiida > Cardiidae > Fragum > Fragum whitleyi. The sequence goes on from OX411543.1 coordinate 77,509,223, forward strand.
ACATGCCAAAGGTTCATGAAGATGTCTCTAATAACCACATAGATATGATCACGGTTAAATTTTGTCACGTCAATACCTACGCAGACGCCAACAACAACATCAACGCGAACGATGCCAAGATAATAACAATTCCTCGAGGCCAAGCTAAAGGAATTGCTCAATGAAAGCACCTTTTACCATGGTGCGGTAACATATCATCGTAAAGCTAAGAAACCATTCTGCCAAATATCATCAATATGTAAAAAAAGCTTTTTATCAGAGAAGAAGATTCTTAAATATTTCACCATATCGGGCCTTTTTGATACTCAACAGCCCCTAGCACCCATGTTATCGTACCAATCACCATTAAATGAAGGAATTCGAAAGACTACAGTGTGTCCCATGTCTTTTGATTTTTTTTTTTTTTTTTTTTTTTTTTTTAATTACGACCAGTTATTACAGAGAAGTTAATTTCTAAAAAATATTTTACTATATTGGGCCATTTTTAGTGACTTGACTGCCCGCAGCACCTATGGTATACGCCTGATCAGGATTATGTGCAGAAAAAAAGATTTTTTCTTTTAATATTTTACCACATGGGGGCAATTTTAAAGTGACTTGACAGCCCATAGTACCAAAATTATCCGCCCGATTAGGATTGATTATAGGAATTAAACAGAACATGTCCTAAGCATCATTCCTGTGAAGTTTTCTTGAATCCTAATCGGTAGTTTTCAAGTAGAAGATTCTTTAAATATTTCTCCACATATAGTCACTTTTATATCTTTCTTTATTTGAATGGGTTTTTACGTCCCTAATAATAGTGACATCGCTTGGGTGGAGCATTTAACAATGGATTCCCTGTATTTCTAACACCAGTCCTACCATCACATCCTTTCCTATCCCTTAGCTAATATTTCACATATGTCTACGATTGTCAACCTATAACTGGAAACTACAAATAATCGAAAAGAATGAGTACCGCCATCGGCGATCTAACCCACAACAGCTCGTAGCTATTAGCTTGATCGGGATTTATTTAAGAATCCGAAAGAGCATGTCCTAAGCATAATTCCTATGTGCTTGTATTCTGTCCAGTAGTTTCGGAGCAGCCTGAAGATTTTTTTTTACATTTTGTCCTCAGCGACTCGACAGCTAGTCATCAGCCCAATCAGGATTAAAAGAAGCAATCTGAATGAGCAAAAACATTCCTGTGAAAGGACACTTTTTGTCATTACTGTCCGAATTTTTAGCCTGGTCAGAATTAAGGAACGAATCCGAAAGAGCGTGTCAAAAGCGTCATTCCTGTAAACTTTGGTTGAATTTAGACCAGTAGTTCCAGAGATTTTTTTTAATTTCACCATATGGGCCCTTTTTGGGACTCGATGGACCGAGCGCTCAACTTCAGCTGGTTCAGTAGAAAAAGAAAGACTCTGAATGAGACTTTCCAAAGCGACCTTTCACTGTCTGTGAAATTTTTATTGAATTCTGACCTGTTTTGTTAGAGTTTTTTTTCATATTCAACCATACGCGGCCCTTTTTAGTGACTCGACAGCCCGTAGTGTCCAGTTTATCCGCCCGATTAGGATTACAGAAATGAATCTGAAAAAAAAAAAAGTCATAAGCATCCTTCCCGTGAGATTTAGCTGAATTCTGTCCATTTGTTTCATAGAAAAAGATAATAAAAGTAGAGGTTTGTGCATGCACCGACACATGGACACTGCCTGCAAATTCCAGAGAAGTGTCACTTTGGCCTCCCTGGGCCTTATGGATTTCTTGTTCAAATGGCGGAATCAAATCATGAATCATGTTCTATTAAAATTATCCTTTAAATTGTTTTAAACTGCTATCCATTTAACACTGGGTTGAATGCAGCGATGACTGTTTAGTGTATTGTCTAAAGACACGCCTCCCCTCACAGCTATCGAGGCAGTTAAAGTAACAATTTGGTGACGCTTCTTGCCTCATTCTGTCGCCATTTAATTTAAATGGAAAACTGTTGATATAGAATGTTCCAGATATGTTCTTTTACGGTGCACTTCAATTCGCCGAGGATACGGACATGTGCTACTGTTTAAAGGTATTTCTAAGAATAATTATCTTGCTTTTTTTTTCTTTTTTATATTATATGCTTTACCTCTGGAATGAACCTCCAACGTTTAATAATCTGCTCGATATTTTTTCTATTAATTTACACTACGTGAAAACATTTCCTGAACAACAAACCACCTGTCATACCTGAATGATCATTATGAATTAACCAATCATAATTGTGTTTGTGGCGTATTTCTTTTACAGGTAAGCAGTCATTTATTTATTTATTTTAATAATTGTACGTTAAAACAAATGTCATGACGGAAATTTTAAACGTTATATTTGTTTGACCACCGGACAGTCTCATAAATCGACCAGCATGGCAATATGGCATACACATTGTCCTTGGTTCTGCAGCACTACTCACTGGTGCCGGCATTTCGTGTACATGAGTGCATACCTTGGTCCAATTTAACTATTTTGGAATTTCTAAATGTTTTGTTCGTGTAATGATTGTGCTGTCCATATATTCAGACGTCCGATACATGCAATATTCAGATGTTTTACATTCAGCTGTTCAAGTATTTGACATACTAATTATTATTCATGAACAGTGAATTAAAGGTTGAGTTTTCCCATTCCATTGATTAAATTTCAACTCTGAAGAAACTAAAACATACATGTAATATCTCCATGAGCAAAGGAGAATTTAACTGGTCTGGAATTTAAACATTTCTATTGGCTCTGAAAGAAATTGAGGGTTGTAAGAATGGTTTGCTGTGAAAACACAAGAAATTTAAGGGTAATTGGTCACGTTGACACCTTAAATCCAATCTAATATCCTTTTTTTCAACGAAACTATATTGTGGGTACTCATTTGAATCATCTCAATGAGACAATTCAATTAGTACTAACAACATAGTGTGAGTTGATGTTTGAAATAATAAAATCGACCAAATCCTGCTAGATCAGTGTAAATGCATTGCGCGGTCAATCTGGAGGTCCTCAGTTTGAACCCCAACATGCAACATTTGACAAAAGTCATATGTCTTCCTCCAATAGGTGTATGATGAGCAGATCTAGAGCAGTTTGTGGCTCGGGCGGAATTTTTTGGTTGTACTGGTTTGAAAAAGGATAGGAAACCATGGGAAGGTGCATCAGCAGTGATAACATTACATTCCATACAATCGATCAAATTTAAAATCCCCAAAAAACCCTCTCTCTTGAGCTACTTGACATGATCAGAACGCTCACTAGCCAGTGCAGTGGTAGCACGTCAGCCTATCATTCAAAAGGTCACAGGTTCCCGATAGCTGTACTCATCCTTTCCTACTACTTGCCTTCCACCCATAGGTTGATAATCCTAGTTGGATAGCAGCTGATTTTTCTGGCAGATAGGGATGCTGGACAGAGAAAATTTCAGGAAATTCCACTTTTCCGGACTATTTTTCTGTACCCTTTGATATATTGAGCTGATATTTGGTATGTGAGTCTGTATCAATGAGTTACAGCACAAGTTTCTGTTTGGTTCCATAATTATTTATATCGAAACAAAATGTGTTTGTGAATCACATATACTCCTCAACAGCATCAAACTTCAAACCCTGAAATCTCTAAAGTTACATTTTCTTCTCAGCTACCTAGCTGCAAATTTTGACCAAACTTGGTAGAAATGCTCATTTTGTGACCTTTTTCAAAAGTTGAATGCAAAATTTTGATTGAACACCCCCCCCCCCCCCCCCCCCTGCTCTCTCCCCTCCCCCCCTCCCTGCCAATCTGGGTGTGGCAGGATGGAGCTTTTTTTGACCCTTAATTATTTATTCAATCATCTTGGGGGGGTTCAACAAAACTTGGCAGACATGGCACTGGCAGTCCTTATTTTGACATTTGAATCTTTAAGTGATTTCCTTTAAGTAAAATGAATGGCTGATTTCAACCAAACTTGGCAGAAATGTTCCTTGGATGACCTTCCTGGAAGTTTTGTTCAGGACATTTACTTTTGCAAGTTTCTTCTAATTCACTTTTATAAGTCAGGTGAGCGATTTAGGAGCATTCTGGCTCTCTTGTTCACATCAAAGCACTCTTTGATGTGAGATATGTTGAAAGTGTCAATAAATCAAAGAAAGCCAGTACTTAATGGAAATGTAAATAACTGGGTCATTGATTACTAACTGTATTGGTAGGGTTAGGCTACATTCCTCTAGAAAGGTGTGTCTGACCTTAACGTAGGTAAACATGCTAGAGGAAAAAAAGCTACTTTGTAGCATCATTTACCTGCCACATTCAATTTGTTTGTCTGAAGCAGGGGTGTGGAAATACTTAATATAGTGTAAACTGCTTTTCTCGGCTTGTCGATTGTCCATGGATAAGCAGGGTTTTCCCTCTGCCCTAATAACTAGGGGTCATTTTGCCACATTATGACCCCCTTCAAACTTGATAAAGAAGCTTTCTACAGCATATTTGGGGGTAATTATCTAAAAGTGGGGGTCCAAATTCAAAGAAATAGGAGCCATGGAAAACCCTGGATTTAGTTAAACCTCATAATCTTCATGACTAAGATCTAAATGGCATTGTCCACAAAAAATTGAATTTATAAATTTTGCTGGGTTCCAATATTTTACTCATTAAAATCAGTTTTCTATCCTTTGTTATAAACATTAGGAAAAAAAATCTGTTAGATCCGTTTTGCACCATTCCAAGATTAGCCCAGGAATTAACCCTTGTCATGCTGAATAAAAATCTTTGCAAAATAAATGTAAAATCAAAGTGCTAAAAGAACTGGAAGTTACCGAATGTGTGTGAGTATTGATTTCGGAAATGCATTGTTTTAGACCTTTCTGGTTTAAAGTGAAATTCAGGTGGTATGACATATGATCAGACTGCACATATGTGCAGACTGATCTTTGTCTTTACCTCCTGTCAAAGCAGGAATACTCTGGCTGACAAGGAATTAACTTGCCCTGTTATATTGATGGAAAAGTGGCCCAGAAAAATGTCCTTGTCCAGAGATAAAAAAGTCTGTCCTGGACAAGTCAGACATTGAAATTCCACACCCCTTATCACTCTTCCGTATCCAGATGTCCAGATAAGATAGGGTAATTTGAGAGTAAAATTTTTATGCCCTGCATCAATAGATTCGAGGGCATATTACAAGCTTGGCTGTTTTCAGAGAAAACATGAGGTAATCAGGGGTCCAGTTTAGAAGGGTAAAGCCAGTCTAAAATCTTTATTTCACAACATAGGAATTTAGAAAGAAATGATGAAATATTTAAATTTCAAAAAATCAAAATGTCATCACATTGGGGTTGGTGTTGATATCAAGACTATTATCTCTGAAAGCATTTTTTGTAAGAGTTATGCCCCTTTTTTGCATCAACCAGCACCAGTTACTAAGCAGGGCTCTTGTTTTACCATCATCCCCAGTCTGTCCATCTATCCGTCCTTCTGTGTAAAACTTCACCAAATAAGTGAATATTGTCCATTTCTTTAAGCCTATTCAAGACTCAACGCTCATATTTGTCATGATGATACCATGGTCATGAGACAAAGTCAAGGTCATCTTTCAAGGTCAATGTTCTGAAAAATTTGCTGTTCAGATATCCATGGAGATGGTGATGACGTTTAAGAATTAGTATTTCTCACCAAAATGTTATGCTATATGTTACTCACTGAAATGGACTGATGTCACTGTTAGATTCGTTAATGATTTTGTGTTGAAATTAACTGATGGTGTAGACTAAGATCAGACTGCATATTTGAACATGCTTCCAGCAAAAACAGGAATATAATACATGCTTTATAGGGTCAGCATGATTTGAAAATTAAGAAATTGCTGAAAAGACACCGTGGGGGTGATTTACTCCCTAATTGAAGCTTGTACCATATTTCTCCTAATAATTGCTCCCGGGAGCTTTTATTTAGTATGCATTTTCTGATTTAAAAAATCATTAAAATCAATGTCTTTCATTCCTTTTTCCCTTTAAATTGAGGTAAATGATTGTTTATAGGAAATTCATCTCAAAGTAGAGAAGAACTCTCAATCATAAAGTTCTGAAAATTTAGGCATTTGAAGTGGGTTTTCTTAGTAAACAATGTAGGGGTGCTTCTACATGGCAGGGTGCTATTATTAGAGGAAATACAATACCTCATATTTTTGCAAACAGTCTTCTTTGTCTCATGTATGGGGGTACACATTGCATGCTGTAAAATACCCATTTTTACTCCCCAGACTGAAGCAACAGTGGGAACATGGAGACTAATCAATTGCAATAAATTTTTGGACAGGCATTGAAAAATTTGCTAGTCTTACAATACATCTTTAACTTATAATTAGATGATTTATGACTTCTATGTTTATCATTTCAGATGCATGTACATGATATTTATAATGCATGTCATTGCATGCTATGAAATATGGAGGTATAAAATTGCAGTGTAATGACAAAATCAATAATACCCCTATTCAAATCTGTCATCTTTCAAGTTATCTGTTCAATAACATTTGAATTTGCTTTCTGACAAAATTTCATTTCCCACAAGTCAATTATGGGATAGAACAAGATTCTTGGTGATCCTCATGTGTTGCTTTTCAAATATACACGGCCAAAAAGAGTTAAGGGAAAGAAATTTCTAACCACAGAGATCATGAGCAAGAATAGTAACCTAGCACATATGTGTGTTTTGAAAACAACAACAACAAAAAAAAAAACCCCGGCAATATTATACTGAAAATTAAATTGCTGAAAGCTCTTACTTCCTAATTGTAGGTCAGCATTTGAATTTGAAATTACAATTTTGAAACTTTTCTGGTTTATATAGGAAAATCAGGTTGTATAGACTAAGACCAGACTGCACATTATGTGCAGGCTGATGTTTGTCCATACCTCCTGCCAAAGCAGGAATATTCTGGGATCAGCTAGACTGGCTCCCAGCCCACTGATCTGAAGTATTGTGAATTGAGAAAAGTTATCAGCTTATATTCTCTGACTAGCTTATCAGTTTTTGAGAATATGGGAGATAATTTAGATAGGATGAAATAGTAAAACATGAGTGGTTATTTCATTTTAAATTGAACACTTGCCGACAGCCGGGGAGCTAGCATCTTTGCAAGCCAAGGGTTCTAAATCAACTATGTTCTGTTTGTAAGGAACATAGTGGAGTTAGAACCTTTGCTTTCGAAGATGGGGAGCTCGGCAAGGAATTAGTATGACAAGGGTTAAGATAAGAGAAATGGTTTGGATTTTTTGTTTTATCTATAAAGAGCTCTCCAGTAGCTAACTGATCATTGATAGCTGTCAATTTCTAATCTGTTACTGGCCAGCTGTAAGTCATTGATCTAAATCAGTCAGTGACTCACATCAGGCGAGTATGTATGATTAACAAACATAAGGCTGTGACCCTTCTGCGACCTTTTTGGGGGACAGTGTCCTATATGTGAAAGGGGGATTTTCATATTGTATTTATTTTTTAAGCCCTTTTTGTACAGTCCTGGGATATTGTGATCTGTGGAACTCATGCTTGAGAAAATATTGCTGAAAAAGAAGAAATTTGCTTCTGACAAGCAATTTCTACTTTTCCCACAATATTTTCTTTCAAATAGTTTGATATCTTTATTGGAATTTAATATCTGCTCCTTAAATTTTGACCAGTCTAATTGATAAACGGGAAATGATTAATTAAAGAATAAAAAAGTTTAGAGTTTTTTCGGCAATTTGACAGATCACTGCCGTTGGATAAAATATTTAATGGGATTGACAATGACCATTGATATCAATTTATTTGATTTTACATAATTGAGTTAAAGTGTTGAACTCATGCAACCTAAGGAGCAAGGAATAGAGTTTCGCTGTTAGAGCTGTAACAGAAACTTGGGGTATATGGGATTCAACAATGCTTGTACAAATCCTGTATTGAAGGTGCTCACTGCTTCCCCCCCCCCCCCCCCCATGGAACTCACATTTGAGAGAATATTGTTGAAAAAGAAGAAATTGCACCACTGGCTGTAAACAATAAATTTGAAGATTGTTCTTGGTAGCTTTAAACAGCATGTAAAAAAAATTGTACTGTATTTTGTCAGCAATACAGCTCAAAGATTTATGTCCAGATGGATTTCAAAATAGCTAATGGCAGAGTTGTTCTCAATCATGATTTTCAGATAGCTTCAAGGTCAAGGTCACAGCTCATGGTCAAATGTAAAAATAATCTGGAGGTATGGTCAAGATTTTAGAGCCTGACAGGCTGTAACAGCAGTCATCCTGTGGCAATTTTGTTTCCTATGTTAACAGAATTTATTCAATTTTATATTAAAATCACACATTTTGTCAATGGCAACCAATATGTTGGAACAGATGTAATTACAAGGTTTTAATTTGGGTCTCTGAGGATGAATAACTTGGAATGAATTTAAATTGTAAAATGAAGTTGGTAGAATTTACCTTGAAGATTAAGACTGGATCATCCATTATAGGTGCATCAAGGTCAAGTGTAGGGAAGTCACTCTAGTGAGGTGAAGGATATGACTCAAATTGTTGTCACCCATTTTATCATCAATATTTTTTTTACTGATAAGCCGTCAGAATCAGTCAGGTGCACCTGAGAATGATTCAAATTGATGATGCCATTTTATGATATCATCAGGTGGCCTTGTAATAGAAAATTTATCATTTTCCGTAAATGAAGAGGAATTTAGAACCTCCTGATAAAAAGATATTTTCATGCCCCTTCATTGATAGATAGGGGCAAATTGATTTTTCATTGTCTGTCTGTCCATGCATCAGTCTGTCTATCTGGCTATTGGCACAAAACATAACCAAAACATGATATATTGCTAATTTCATCAAAGCTATTGCTATTCAACATACAATGTTCATATTTGGCAAGACAATAGACCTAAAGGTTATGCATCTGAAGATACCAAAAGATCATGTGACAAGTTCAAGGACATATGTCAAGGTGGAACTTGTGAAAAATAATGCTGTTGTGGGGGAATTAAAATGTGTTCCACAAACATATCTTGTTTCAATTTAACATTCTTAATAACTAAAACTTTAGGTAGAATATAAGATACATCATGGAGGGATTAAGCCAAATTTTGGCCCCTTGAAATTTCTCTCAAAAGGTTCAAAATGACCCCTTGGGTGATATTTCCAAGGGTCAAATTAAGATATATTCAGTGTTTTGGGGAGTCAAGACCCTGGTTTAAGAGTCAAACACAAGTCCTACTTAAAGGGTACAAATTAGTAGGATGGTTTGGGAATTCCAAATGAGTGACTGACAGAAAGTACTCATAATTGTGACTGGATGTAATAAGGTCACAAAAAGGACACTGTGACAGTTTTGGTAGAGCGAAAATATGATTTATGTGAACAATAAAAATGGAGCAATTTATTAATAAATCTTGTCATAAACATATTGTTTGATGGGCAAGCACAAGGTTGTAACTATCGTGGAAATATGCAGTAGTTACAGTGTTGTCGGCACAAAGAGTTACATAGACCCTTTGATAGGAATTTCACAATATTTTTCAAAATTCATCCCTTATTCCGGTCTGAATTATTACATGGATATATTGGACTGCATTTTAAAAAAATGTGGTTTTTTGAAACCTTTAGAATAAAGGCTGTTGAAACCAAGTTTCGTTATTCTAGGCAGGAAGATTGGGGGATTATCCCACTTTTTTCATTCAAAGATCCCCCATATTTTCTAGATTTGTGGGGGATTTCTTACTATGAATAAAGAGTATGGAATACCAGTTATTTCTCAAATGCTTCAATTTTGTGCTCAAACCCCCTAGAGTTGTGAAATCCTAGAATAAACACTGTTAATTAATGAATTAGTTGTAAGCAGGTTGTCGTGTGTCTATACTAAGATCAGACTGCAGTCTGTGCTGTCTGGTGTGAGCCTACACTATCTGTCAAAGGTTTAAGTACAACAGTACTGACATATGCAATAAACAGCAGAAGCATTGAGGAAAGAGGACAGCCTTGCAAGCATTTAAATGTTTGAATAGCCATTCCTACTTGTCTGCCCCCAATGGATAGACAATCATTGACCTATGTGGGATAGCAGCTGGAGGCTAGGAAAGGATGTAATGGTAGTACTGGTGAGAGAAATACCAGGAATCTATTGGTAGGTGCTTCAGCTGCCAGGATGTAACTGAAACCCTTTTCTTGCTGAACCTGGTATGAGGCATAGACAAAGATCAGACTGCACACTTGTACAGTTTGATCTTAGTTTACACATCCTGATACTTCTTTTTAAACCAGAAAAGGTTAAATATAATAATTTTGAAAATAAACACTCACTCAGAATTCGCACATTCAGTTCCTTCAGTGCTTTGATTTTAATGCAAATTTTGCCTGGTAGATTTTTACTCAGCATGACAAGGGTTAAAGTACTAAATTAGTGTGAGTGCTCTTTTTGCAGGAAACATGTTACTACTTCCCAACAGACTAAATTAAGTTGGTGTAAATAAGGGTCTGTTTATGGATGGAATATTATGTTACAATGAAAACAATTAAGGTGTAGGCTTATTGCATTTTGCTGTGGTAGTGAAATGTTTTGATGATGTAATTGATTTGACAGGTGGCTTGTTTTACTGACAGAAGCCTGTCAATTAAACTGTCAATTTACACGCCCACCTAGTAAATTACCATCCCTGGACTCTGATCAAAAGCTGTGTCCTTGAAAAACAAAACAGATTTTTGATGAGATCATGTGATCATAATAAAGCAGAGCATGATAATTCTTAGAGAATTCTTATCAGTTGAAGACTATATCAGATAGCCATAATTAGGGCTGCTATTTAGGTCCCTATCAAATTATATTAAACTGGTCCAAATTCATTGACAGATGCTCTGGTTTACTGACAGAATCTGTCTATTAAACTGTCAATTTACAGGCCCTCTGCTTAAATTAACATCCCTGGACTCTGATCAAAAGCTGTGTCCTTGAAAAAGAAATCAGAAATTTGATAATATCATGAGATTAGTAAATATGTTTGTAATTTAGGAGGGTAAGATTTACTAAGGGAATTCTTATCAGTTTGCAGACTACATTATTGATAAATCACCATGCAGGCAGCCATAATTTGGTCTGTTAAGGAGGGCCATATCAAAATATAATTGACTGGTCCAAATTCAATGACAAGAGGTTTAGTTTACTGATAAAAGCTTGCCAATTTACACACCAACATTAAAGTAAATTACTCTCCTAAAGCTTTGATTAAAGCCATGTCCTTGAAAAGGAAATCAGAAATTTGATGATATCGAGCGATTATTAGTTAATATATTCGTTCCTTGAAAAACAATACAGAAATCTGATGAAATCATGAGATTAGTAAATGTATTCGTAATTAAGCAGGGTAAGATTTACGAAGGGAATTCTTATCAGTTTCAGACTACATTATTGATAAATCATCATGCAGACGGCCATAATTAGGTCTGTTATGGAGGGCCCTATCCCAATATATTAAATGGTCCAAATTCAATGAAGAGAGCTTTAGTTTGCTTATAAAAGCTTGTCGATTTACACACTCTCAAAAGCCATGTCCTTGAAAAAGAAATTAGAAATTTGATGTTATCATGCAATTATTAGTAAATATATTCGTTCCATGAAAAACAATAGATTCGTTCCTTGAAAACCAAACAGAAATCTGATGAAATCATGAGATTAACGAATGAGCCTGTGCGTGAGATTTCAAACAATTTCAAATATGTGCAATACAAAGACTCAGACCAGCCTGTGCATCCGCATAGTCTGGCTAGAGTCTTCACTATGCGCATAGTAGATAGATAAGGTCTCAAAGTATCTGTTGATAATCAGGTAGCACTATATTTATAGTTTGTGGCTGTCTGGGCCTATCAATGTTTGCACCTCACGAACATTTCAAATTGTTGGAAATGTCACGCGCAGACTCAAATGTTTTCGTAATTTAGCAGGGTTAAAGATTTACCAAGGGAATTCTTATCAGTTGCAGACTGCATTATTGATAAATCATCATACAGCCTCGGTCAAGGCTATATTCCCAATTCTTAAAAGAAGCAATTTAAACTGGTCCAAAATCAAAGAAGTTTCTTCCAAGTCATGCAGAGAACAGCCTGCCAATCTCAGCAGAAACATATAGGGCTGTCAATAACCGAATATTGGAATGACAAATTCAATCTTATCTTTGAGAATAAAACTCTAGTCTTCTAAAATCATTGTCTTGCGTTTCGGAAATGTTTACTAACACAGACAGGGGCTTTAAACCAAGGTCCCGTGAGACAGTGCTTTACAATGAGCATCTTAAAGAACCATAGTGGATCTTAGCAGTAGTTTCGTCATGTTTCCTTGAACTATCCCCTGTAACAACTAACAGTCTTCTGCGGGCTTGGCTCATATGTGCATATGCTACGGTAGTGAGGATAAATTAACAGATATGAACAAAAAAGATCAGCAGCTGTAGACTCGGAAGTGATATTGTAGTAGCACTGGCGAGACTGATACCTGGTTAGTTGCATCTTATCAAGCCAAGCCATGAGAACAAGGTAGAGTTAAAACCCTTGGTTGCCAAGATAGGCTTAATAGATGCTCCAGCTGACATGACATGACTAAAAATATCTTTTGAAAGTGGCATTTAACACCATCCAAACTTGTAAAACAATTCAAAGTGAGATAATTTCACAAGAGCTCTGTTTACTAATGCATAAGAGTGGAAGGTTTAAATTACTATGACACATATACGAAAGTAATGGATTCCATGTAAATTTTGGATTCCAGGAAAAAGTTTCTTAGAATGTAGAAAACCGAAAACACTAAACCTTTGGATTCCAAGAAAATGTTGCTTGGAATCTAGAGAACCAAAAACACTAAATTGTTTCTCGGAATGAGTGAACCGGAACTGTGGTAACACAACAGGTTTACAAATCAGGACACAATAATTTACGTCACATGCCATTCAATGATTTTTTCTAATAGGCTCTATTGATCTTGGAACAGATTATCTGACAGCCTTCCCATATAAACTTGTCTTTGTGTTATTGATCAAAATCTTGCCCTTCTCACTTCTGAGGACACTGCGGTATAGTTTCCCATATGTTGGTCAGTTCTAACGTGACTGGCACTTTTTGATAACTCTCAAGAAAAGAGTGTTTTGAATTTTCAGAACTATTATTCTAAATGAAGAAATTGCTTGTAACAAACCATTTCTGCATTTTCAACATTTTTTTCTGTCCTAAAGAAAGAAGATTTTCACTAACTATATTTTTCTCAGAAACTTCTTTGAAATTGGATAATATGTTATTCCAGATACATGTAATTAGTTGATTCATCATAAGATAGAGTTTAAATGAAGGACATTGGTTATTTGCTGAAAGATTAAGATGGATTTTGAAAAACCTTGATTCCAATCATGTAAAACTCACAAGACAATGATGTCAGACCTATATTTAGAACACTGTTACAATACATAGCATCAGAATGATATGGTCTGATCAATTGGTATTTTTGTATCATGGGTGTTACCAATATTATCTTGGTATAGTTTGAATACAGAAGGCACCTCTGTATTTGGATGTGCTTTCCTTAACCCTTGTCATGCTGACTAAATTTTTGTTATAAATTTTCATCAAATCAAAGGGCAAAAAGCACTAAAAGTCCCAGCTGTATGTCATTTTTTATTTGAAAAATTAAATCTAATGACAATTCTGGTTTGAAAGTGAGAAATAGGTGGTGTAGACTGACATCAGGCTGCACATATGTGCAGGCTGATGTTTGTCTATAGCTCCTGCCAAAGCAGGAATATTCCGGGTTCAGCATGACAAGGGTTAATTGGGTTGTTAGTTTGAGCCTTAGCTTGTACACATGTACTTTAATATTACTTGGCTGGTTGACAGGGGTAAAACCACAATAAATTCAGTTCTTTGGGATTTAGATGACACTTGACCCCTTCTAATGATTTCCAGGGCATATTTCATGGGCTTTTTTAGCTCACCTGAGCACAAAGTGCTCAAGGTGAGCTATTGTGATCACTCACTGTCCGTCGTCCGTCCATCGTCCGTCTGTCCGTCCGTCTGTCAGTGCGTCCGTCAACAATTTCTTTAAACATCTTCTCCTCCTAAACCACTGGGCCAATCAAGCTGAAACTTGGCAGGGACGTTCCTTGGGTGAAGCTCTTCAAAAGTTGTTAAAAGAATTGAATTCTAAAAATTACTCTGGTTGCCATGGCAACAGAAAGGCTGAAAATCACGAAAATCTAAGAAAAAAATCTTCTCCTCCTAAACCACTAGGCCAATGAAACTTGGCAGGGATGTATCTTCCGAGAAGTTCTTCAATAGTTGTTGAAAAAAATTAATTTCATCAAAAACTCTGGTTTCCATGGTAATGGAAAGGTCGAAAAATGGCCGAAAATTTAGAAAAAATTCTTCCTAAACAACAAGGCCAATCAAGCGAAAATTTGGCAGAGATATTCCTTGGGTGAAGTTCTTCAAAAGTTGTTAAAAGAATTCAGTTTCATCAAAAACTATGGTTTCCATGGTAACGGAAAGGTCGAAAAATGGCCGAAAATGGCTGAAAATCGTAGAAAAAATCTTTTCCTCCTAAACCACAAGGCCAGTCAAGCTGATACTTGGCAGAGATGTTTCTTGGGCGAAGCTCTTTAGAAGTTGTTAAAAGAATTTAATTTAATCAAAAACTCTGGTTTCCATGGTAACGGAAAGGTTGAAAAATGGCTGAAAATCTGAGAAAAAAATCTTCCCCTCCTAAACCAGTAAGGCCAATCAAGCTGAAACTTGGCAGAGATGTTTCTTGGGTGAAGCTCTTCAAAAGTTGTTAAAAGAATTTAATTTCATCAAAAACTCTGGTTTCCATGGAAATGGAAAGGTTGAAAAATGGCTGAAAATGGCTGAAAATCTTAGAAAAAATTCTTCTCCTCCTAAACCACTAGGCCAATCAAGCTGAGACTTGGCAGGGATGTTTCTTCTGTGAAGTTCTTCAATAGTTGTTTAAAAAAATTAATTTCATCAAAAACTCTGGTTTGCATGTTAACAGAAAGGCTGAAAAATGGACGAAAATATCTGAAAATCTTAGAAAAACTTCTTCTCTTCCTAAACCACTGGGCTAATTAAGCTGAAACATGGTAGGGTTTTTCTTTGGATGAAGCTCTACCAAAATTGTAAAAATAATTTTATTCAATCAAAATCTTTGGTTTACATGGTATTGGAAATGTCAAAATATTGCCAAAAATATCAGGGAAGGTTAATTTTCGCCTTAACTATTTGGCATATCTTAAAAATGGCAGGGATATTCTTAAGGTTTAGGTCTACTAAACTTGAAATCAATTCCATCAATAACTTTGTTTGCAATTAAAAAGAAAATCAAATTGCAGTAGGAGGAAATTAAAGTCTGTTTCTTTTAAATCCACCCTAAATGTACATCAGACAATTTCTGGTATTTATAACATTGTTGACAAGTTAGTTGACTTACTCAGGTGAGCGATATAGGACCATCATGGTCTTCTTGTTTCTCAGAGCTCTTGCAGACAGTATTGACAAAAATCAGCCTGCACAGGCATGCAGCCTGATCTTAGCCTATACTGCATGTTTGTTTGGGGAAACATGAAATAAAAAATGTTCCGAAAATTGGCAGTCTGTTTAAAATTTGAATTCAGCAGGCTATAAGGGTTGTTAAGAATAAGTTTTAACTGTTGCAATTTGAATTAGCCCTGTAACCTATAAGATATTTTGGAAAAAACAGTAACTGCTAACTTTTGCCATGCAGAACCTGGTATATTCCTGCTTTGGCAGGAGGTACAGCAAACATCAGTTTGCACATATGTTAATATACATATTATACTTAATACCTCATGTTTTTCCTTCAAAAGCCAAGAGAGTTAAAAAAAAAAAAAAGTAGGTAGCATGTGGGCCTCTCAATCACAAGGTCATGGGTTCTATCCCCAACGGCGGCACTAATCCTTTCTGACTATAAAATAATGGTCAAAAACGATGATTGGCGCAGCACTTCTGGGATTGAATCCTGGACCTTAAGATTGACTGTCTGATGAGATACTTTTCAGTGAATGGCTCAATGATGGGAATAAAGATTAAAAAGGTTATCTGTGGTTGATTTTTAAATTGACCACAAAAAACACATTTTAAAGTAAAACTATGTAACCTACATTTTACCTTATTACCAGAGGCAACTTATGTGGTCATATGGTAAATACTACACAAAATTTTTCTTAGATTTTTACCTGATGAAAATTAATCAAAGCACTGAAAGTACTGATGGTGAACGAACCTGATGGCATTCTAGAATTATATATTGAATTCAATTAGAAAAGAGAAGCTATGAATGTAAAAATAATTTAAAAAAAAAGGGGGAGGGAGGAATTGTCTTGACAAAATTTCCGTTATTCGGAAATTTCAATGCAAATTCAAAGAAAGGGAAAGATGGGGAAAATCCTGTTAGAAAAATATTTGTTAGAATATGAGTTGTTACTCTGTGAAAATTTCTTTTACACACTTGAAATAGGTACATTTATTAATAAAACATAAATGGAGAGAATGATTTAATCCTATCTAAAACTGTCTTCAACCTATATCCAATGGTGTTTGTTTTTACAAAAGTAATTTTTATCATGTTTAAGCTTATTTCAAGTACATTTGTTGTATTTGTTTTAACTTTTTTTATCTATCTTTGTTTCTTCTCAGAGGATGAAAAGGTCTTTGAGTACCAACCAAAGAAACACCTATGAATATCAGACAGTCCTGAAATGTACTCATTGTTTAAAGTTATGATTTGTTAACTTATTAATAGTATTTTGAACTATAACCTGAGAGATTCATTTTGATCATATCTGAAGCCAAAACCACTTCCGTGGTTGACACTTATGTTGTTATTCAATTTTATAACTCTGCAGGAGTTAAGTTTTCGGACAGACGGACGGACAGACGGACGGACGGACAGACAGGCGGACGGACAGACGGATAGATAGACAGACAGACAGACAGACGGACATGAGTAAAACAAGATGCCCCCGATCTCTCGATACGGGGGCATAAAAATGCAAAGTAGAATGGCCCCAATGAAATATCTCCCGTGCCTGTCGCATTTGGTATTCGGCAATATTCGCTTCTGAGATAGACGAATACGAAACGTTTTCGCTGGGAATAAGCCCTACTTCAGCCAACGCAATTTTACAGAAAAATCTTAATAGCGACGTTCACCCCTATTCAAATAAAAGATACAAGAAAGGTTGTACATTTAAAACACATATCGAATCATTCTTAAAACCCGTTTGGAGACTGACTGTCGCTAGTTGAAAAGTTATGTAAAACCGCGTTCTAATGACACAAGGTGTCTTGATGTGTCATTCGTCTCAACTCGGCCGATTCCTGTAACCTACATTTAACTCGGAGCCGTCGGAGATCGCCCGAGTATTGCCGAATGTAAGTTCAAGAGGACATGACCTAGATAAACACGTATTTCCGGCTAATTACTACAAGTTGCACCAGCGAAGGCTTGGGTCAAAAACATAGTATCTGTCTCTTCGGTGTTTAGACGCAAACTTTGTTTTTGCTTCAAACTTTCGACAAGCTAACGCCGATCAAAAATTCCCTTGATAAACATTGCAAGATCATATTGTGTTTTTCAAGGCGAATTTTGATTATCTTCACTTGATAAAGAAAACTAGAAACACGCCATTAAAGAAATAAAAAGTGATTTTGCTGAGAAAAATGTTGTAAGATACTAAATTGAATTTTAAGAGGCGCTACTTTATTTCAAATGTATTAACATCCAACATGATTTTCCTGACATGGTATATAACACTGGTGAACGACGTTCGTTCACCAAAAACTGGTCAAATTAATAATATTCTGTAAGAAACATTGTGGTTTAACAGCTGTGTCCAGAGTTTTTCAACATACCATATTTATTTTAATATTAGCACTCCTGGGAGTTACACAGGCTTTAATTAAGTGAGTAATTTCTAAGGCAAAATATCTACTAAATTTGTGTCTTATTGATTATCCTCTTTTATAGAAAAATACTCAGTTTTTCTCTCAACTTATGAAAACTGGAGCTCTTTTTGCCACATTATTACCCCTTCAAAATTACTGTATTTCTCTTAAAAAATGCTCCCAAGAACTATACATAACATTATCAGGGAGTTTTATTTAGTATGCATTTTCTGATTAAAAAAAAAAAAACATTAAAATTGATGTCCTTTATGCCCTTTTCCCTTTAATTTGAGGTGAATATCCACTAAACAATCATATAAATGATCTAGAGGTCCCATGTTCCATCCCAGAGCGTGGCACTCATTCTTTCCGACTATTTGTCTCTCACCAATGGGTTGATAATCAGAGACCTATGTGAGATAGTAGCTGGAGGCTAGGAAAGGATGTGATGGTTGTACTGGTGAGAGAAATACCAGGAATCCATTGTTAGGTGCTCCAATGACTACGATATAACTGGAAAAATGTTTAAATCGGCGAAAAGCTTCATTCAGTCAATCAATTGATACTTGGTCAGAATGTTTGTCCAAATCTTCAGTTTCTTACTTAATTATCTTTGACTTTGCAATGGAGTCTATATCCATTTCTTTGAATCATTTGAAACTTCACAATTAAGGGTAAAATAAGTTTAATTGCAAATAATTAGCTGTTCAGTTTGACTAATTGCCACCTATCTATCAGTATCGATTTTAATTAACCGTATACTTCGTTTGACATGAAAAATGCCCTGAAATAATCTTTTACCTGTGATAATTCAGCAACTGAAGTTGAGCAAATTTCCTAAGTACATATTGATGTCTCATCGCAAAACAATTGTAACTGCCTATAAACATATAGGCAGTTACAACTGTTTTGCGTCGAGCCATTGATATATCCCGGTACCTTTGGTGGATAACCAAAATGTCATTATCTGCAGCTTAATTGAAGTTGTAGCTGTAGATTGTTACAGTTTGGTTGGCCAGTGATCTAAAATGGCATTGGTCTTAAAGCTTTTGTTATAGGTTTGAAAATCCTGTTTGGCCTTGTAGGAAATTCTTGGCCAATTTCAATGGTAACCTAGACTCAAGCATTTGATTTTTTTAATGGATTTTTATGCTGCATTAAATAATCTTTCAGTTATATTGCGAAGGCTGGAGCAACTAACAATGTATTCCTGGTATTTCTCACAACAATACTACCATAATACATCCTTTCTAAGCCTCCAGCTGCTATTCCACATAGAGACTAAAAAGTGCCTCTCGAATAATTGTATTGGTAAAAAAAAGGAGAGATTTGCAAAGGTAACAGAAAGTCTCATCAATCCTTTAATTTTATGTTCCGCTGATAATTCTTCTCTCAATTCTCTCAATTCTTGTATTGTCAATCTTGATAAAAAATATTGTTGAAAAAGAAGAAACAAGCTTTTAACAAGCAATTTCTCCTTTTTTCGACAATATTTTCTGCAAAACAGGATGGTATATTTCCAAACCCACCAAATTTTCATTGTCGTTTGCAACCTGTTTCAATTTGGACCCATTAAAAATTATGTGTGACATTAATGGATTATAATAATGGAATCTTCCATTTCAGGTCAGCTGTCCATGATGAAGTGTGAATCCTACGCCCCCGATGTTCTCTGAAGAAAAGACATTGTAAGTTGACATTCTTATACTTCCGAAAGGGAGAGCATATAACGATGGCTAAGTGTGAATCAGTTGTAACTGCCTATAAACATATAGGCAGTTACAACTGTTTTGCGCTGAGCCATCAATATCAGCCGTTTTGTCTGTGCATTTCCATATGTGTAACTTGAGGGTTTTTTCCATAACAGAAAACAAGGGAAAAAGGGCCTTATGGAATTTTGCAAATTTGTTTACGCAATAAAGGTTCTTGAAATTGAGTTCAAGAACTAGCACTAAAAGTTTGAGAACTTGTTCTTGGACCTGTTCCAGAATTAGGAGTTCTTGAACTGCGGTTTGACATTCTAGAACGTTCAAGAACCAGTTCTTGAGCTTTTTTGCCGCAGACTGTATCCAAAATAAATATTGGAGAGAATAAAGTCTGTAGATTTCCCAGAATTGATTTTGAGGGACGCAGTCTAAGTATAATTGAGATGACACTTGCTGATAAGCGCTATCTATGGAAACGTGATGGATTCTGTCTCTTACTTCTCATTTCCGCTATTTTATTGGTCATCCATATTTTATGGACTTTTGTTTAACAGACTTTCCCAAATATGGGCATGTGATCGAACTTTTGGCTTATCTGTTCAGAAAAAAGAATTGAAATGGCTTTGACAAAAGTTTTTGTCTCCCATTGAATGTAAAAAAGAGCTTAGCTGATGATTCTGCTACACATTTGGCTAAAATGGGCCTATTGTCTACAAATTATACAAACAATATACACTTTTAGTATTAAACCTTGTCATGCTGAATAAAAATCTTTGCAAAATGAATGTAAAATCAAAATGCTAAAAGCACTGGCAGTTACCAAATGTCAGTATTGATTTTGGAAATGCATAGTTTTACACCTTTCTGGTTAAAAATAAATTTCAGGTGGTATGAACTAGGATCAGACTGCACATTATGCGCAGGCTGATCTTTGTCTTTACCTCCTGACAAAGCAGGAATATTCGAGGTGTAGTATGACAAGGGTTAATAATGGTAATTTCATCTATAAAATAAAAAAATAAGATAATAAATTAATTGATTATGCCTTATAATTTAATGGAGAAATGCTATTTTGAAAGACCTTGGTCATTGATAAATTCTACTTCATTTTATCTATATAGTTTAAGGGGTGATTCATTTAAACACTCCTGTTGACTCTTTATATTTGAAATAAAATAACAGGTGTATCACAAACTCAAAAATACCTTTATTTGGTAAAAATAACTGCTACCAACTATCAAAATAATACATGATTGTTAAAAACCATAATATGGTGTTCATCTCTGATTAAATAGACATTCTTTGAGTCTGAACTTGATAAAAGTCATACACTTATGAATGAAAAGTTAAAGTGTAAAGGATCAAGTTTTGTAAACAAACGATTTTCCAAATACCAAAGCTGGCAGTAATTCATTTAGGAAGCAATTAAAGTCCTAAAAGGACTTGCAGTGGAATTTATGGTACTTTTGGGGTAAGTTCTTTGGATTTCATTCATGGATCTACATTTGGAAAACAAAGTAGCATACCCAGTAGTAGCTATAGTATTAGTACAGGGTAAACTAGTTGAAACTTCGTTGTGAGAAAGGAGACATATTTATGGAATGAAATTTCCTTTTATCTCAATGTTTCCTATATATGCATTATTGTTGGATGGAAGACATTCATATTAAGACTGCTTTTGAAAGTCCATGTACTTTGAAATTAAAGGGTCTTTCAGAGATGAATTTCTCTCAAATATTGTGTTAACTATTCCTGCGGACTGAATGGATATTGTTTTTGAAAAACGATAAAATGGTAATATGTATTAGTGTTAGTCTTTGATATTTTCTTTCAAAGTGAAGATTATACTGTAAGATTTATTGGAACTTCAAAATCTCAGTCTGAATTATACATTCTAAATTTTACAAGTTTCAAGAACTATTTGAGACTTCTTTTACAATATTTAGTCATGCAAATTTTAACTCTGGTATAAATTAAACTCTTAACCCTTGTCATGCTGAACCCGGAATATTCCTGCTTTGGCAGAAGCTATAGACAAACATCAGCCTGCACATATATGCAGTCTGATGTTAGTCTATACCACCTGTTTCTCACTTTCAAACCAGAATTGTCAATAGATCTAGTTTTTTCAAATAAAAATTGACCTACAGTTGGTACTTTCAGTGCTTTTTGCCCTTTGATTTTGATGAAAACATTTAGCCAAAATTTATTCAGCACAACAAGGGTTAACCCGCGGCATAATTATGATTGACCTTCGAAGTTCAAGATCTCAGTCTGAATTATATAAGTTTTAGGAACTGTTCCAGAAGATTCTTTGAAACATTTACTCATATGAATTTCTCTGGAAAAACCCAAACTCTTCAGCATATTTATGATAGTTCCATGAGTTTGCTGACAGATAATATGACATTTAGCTCAAGCAGACATGATGATGAGTCGTTTAGCTACTATTTTATGATCTTGTATTATATAATGAAGTCAAGATTAGTGCTTAACCTGTAATAGTGGTTTGAAACTGAAAGAGATGCTTAACTTGTTATTTTCTCTTTAAATAACAGGATTTCAAGGTGGAGAAATAAAGGTATATGTGAGTACATGTGTACTATAGAAAATCTAAATACAATTTTAGCTCACCTGAGCACATTGTGCTCAAGGTGAGCTTTTGTGATCATTGAATGTCCGTTGTGTGTCGTCTGTCGTCCGGCGTCAACAATCTTAGTGTTTACACTCTAGAGGCCACAAATATGGCCCAATTTTCATGAAACTTGGTAAGAATGTTGGCCAGGTCACAAAGATGAATCTTATCGAAAATGGGAAGGATCTATGCCATATCACAGGAAAAGGGGCCTTAAAGACAATTTTCTTGTTTACACTCTTGAGGCCACAAATATGGCCGAATCTTCATGAAACTAGGTCAGAGTATTTGTCAGGTCACAAAGATGAACCCTATTGAAAATGGGAAGGATCCATGCCATATCACGGGAAAAGGGGCCTTAATGACAATTTTCTTGTTTATGCTCTAGAGGCCACAAATATGACCAAATCTTTGTGAAACTTGATCAGAATTTTTGTCAGGTCACAAGGATTAACCCTATTGAAAATGGGAGATATCCATGCCATATCACAGGAAAAGGGGCCTTGATGACATTTATCTTGTTTACGCTCTAGAGGCCACAAATTTGGCCCAATCTTCATGAAACTTGGTCAGAATGTTTGTCAGGTCACAAGGATTAAACCTATTGAAAATAGAAAGGATCCATGCCATATCACAGGAAAAAGGGCCTTTATATCAATTTTCTTGTTTACGCTCTAGAGGCCACAAAAATGGCCCCATCCTCATGAAACTTGGTCAGAATGTTGACCAAATCACATGGATAAACCTTTTCAAAAATGAGAAGGATCTATGCAATATCATGGGAAAAGGGGCCTTCATGACAATTATCTTGTTAACACTCTAGAGGCCACAAAAATGACCCAATCCTCATGAAACTTGGTCAGTATGATGGTCAAGTCACAACGATTAATCCTTTTGAAAATGGAATGGATCCATGCCATATCACAGGAAAGGGAGCCTTAATGATAATTTTCTTGTTATAACTCAAGAGGCCACAATTTTGGCCGGAACTTCTTGACACTTGGTTTGGTGTAGAAATTATCTCCTTTATGACATCTGCCTATTTAAATGATGTGATGTCCCAGGGGTCAAAGAGTCAGGTGAGTGATCTAGGACCATCATGGTCCTCTTGTTTTTAAAAAAAGTGACTTTTCTCTGATATTTTTCATGATACTGCATGTGATAACAGCTAGATTCTTCTTTGAAGTACTTATTTCCATTGGTCAGTGCAACACTATTGTAAGTGCCTATAAAATTATAGGCACTTACAATAGTGTTGCACTGACCTCTCAATTTGTCTTTCTCAGAGCTACAGACAGAGAGGATATTTTAGTTTTGGATGTTTGGTGTCCGTTGTCTCGAGGTAGAGCGCTGGACTCTTGACCCAAAGAGTTTGATTCCTGGGACTGGCCATCAATCCTTGGGTCTTTCATTGGCCCACACATTCAGGGTGAGTACTGGTGAATTTTTCCAGGAAGCAGAATCTAAGTTGTAAGAACTTGTTTCCCATTCCATGTAAAATAAATTTGTTGTTGGTACTCATTGCAATCATCTTGTCTTTGCTGGCTGTTCTGTCTGTCAAGGCTTGTTTGTAAAGGAAAATGTTCAAGAACAGCAGGATAAGGGTTAAAGTGCAGCAGTACTTCAGAAAATTCAATATGTGAAATTCCAAAAAGATATATGCTTAAATTATTAATCTGTAAAAATCGATTCTTAAGTGTATTGCATTGCATGTAAGTTATAAGCATGTTTGAATGTTTGATTTATTTATTTGCAATGTCATGTAAGAAAAGTTAAAACTTTTGAGGCACAATTGGTAGGTTATTTCAAAACTTTTAGATCCGGCCTGTAGATTAATGATAGCATTGACACAATAGATCTCATTGAAGAGGAAAGCATAGCAAAAGAACCATTACTCTTCATATTATTTTTTAGTTTTTACCCTTTGTCAACTATATATAACTTGCTCAAAGGATACATTACTTATCCTGAAAGCAATTTAATTTAGAGATATGAATAATGAATAACGTCAGTGACCTGCTCTTGTGAGAGGCATTATTCCTGCAAATTTTTTGCTTGCTTGGGCCTTTAGTTTCATACCTCAATGAAATTAAAAAAATCTCTCTTCATATCAAATATGAGTTAATATTTTTAAGCAAAACCGAAGAAATTCCCCATAATAAGACTTATTTCTTGCGGGACTACATTTTTACTATTTCATGCATGCTTAAGAAATAGCTGGGCACTCAAAATTATTTTTGTTTTGGAATAAAACCAATTTTCAAGCCAATCAGAATGCATGAAAACTGATGAAAACCAAAAAGTTTGAAGTATTCAATAATAAACTGGCATTTATAATAACAATACTGGAGTGAAGGGGTTGATTATAAAATTAGTTGTAGGATTGGGTCAGTGATCATTGGGTCCAAGAGTACCCCCATCGATTATCAATATCTTAAGAAATATAGAAAAATCTAGGTCAGCGAAAGTGCTTGAAAAGATAGATTTATTTGCTGAAAGAACAAATTTTTGGAGTGAATAGATTGATCCCCTTGTACAAAGTAAATATTTTTTGTAGGATTATCTGGAAGAATGGTCTAAAGGCTGTTGAAGGTTTTAGAAATATACAACATTTTTTCACTTGAACCTTTTGAAATCTACGAAAGATCTAGCAATTTTCAACATGATCGGCCTTGTAAGAAAATTAAGTTTTACCTTTGACATTTTGCATGTCTGTTTTTATGTTGATTGGCCTACTTTCCCATCCAAAAGTGGAGCTAATCGGTGCTTCTGCGCTGTCAACAATTTTAGAGGTTACCACTGTCATTTGTGCTTTGAGTCCTGTAGCGAAAATTTGGTTGCATGTGCATTGTTAAGAGATAGAAAGAGCTAGAGAGATTTAACTAGAAATATAGGATATGTGATGAGATTTTGTTCAAAACAAGTTGACGATAATCAAGTCTAGAATTGAAATAATATCTAGCGAGCTTTGGCAAGCTTAATAACTTTTCTATTCTAGATGAGGTTAAGATAAGCTTGCCTTAAGCAAAATAGCGTAACTGATTCTTTTATTGGTTCCAGTATTTTCTTCATTAAAAGCAATGTTTCCTCAATATTTATCCATCTTGATTTTTGTGAAAAATTTAATAATTATCCAGGAAAAGTATAAAATCCCCTTTTTCTTTCTTGTCGGGGGGACAAATGGAGAAAATCTGTATTACCAGCATTCCCTGACTGAGGTTATACATTGAGTCTCGATCTACCTCTTTGCCCTTTGGTACCTTTGAGCCTTTGGTTGGTGTGGGTGCGCTTTAATTTCTGCAAGCTATGCCAAAGCTATAGAATAGAGGGGGTATTTTGGATTTTAGATTAAAATATTTCAATAATGGTAGCCCAAACCTTGTGTTGTTGGTACTAATTGGAATAGTCTTATCCAGACGATTCAAATGAGTACCCACAACATATGGTTTTATTTTGAAATAAAGATTTCAGACTGGCCTCACCCCTCTTATTGGTACCCCTGGATGTATATTCAACATTCAATAACCAGGGGTGTGTATGGCTATTTTCCACTTGTCCAGGGACATGTAAAAGTCAATTTCCTACTTGTCCATGATCAGAATAACCTTGCCTACAAAAGAAATGAATTAATAATTATATGGTTAAAAAAGCATTGTTTTTAATGAAGAAAATACTGTTTTTTCTACTTTGATACAAACAAAAGGATGATTTTTTCCTCCTAGATCTTTTAAGTACCGTTTATATCAAAATTTGCTCTGGTATATTTACTTGTCCACGGATAAGTTACCTAGAAAAATGTACTTACTCACAAGTGGAAAGCCAGTGACGACAAGTTGGGCATGGGAATTCGACACCCCAGCAGTTACTGTCCATTTGATGTTTTCTAAGGATCTTAGTAAGGATCAAATAGTAGGGAGTTAAAAGAAGGATTTATGTAATTCAATACTTGACTGGCAGGTTTGCAAAAATGATTTTCTCAATACCTTGATCGAACCAATACATAGTAGTCGCCTTTTGTCAATAATGTACTTAGAACCATGTGACTTGGTCCTAGGGGCGTTGGTGTAGCCTATTTATATGTCGGTCTTTTGTAATATTCCATTAGTCGTGTCATTTGTTCTAATACGACCTCGGGGGATCGATTGTTTTTGGCATAAATATGACTGTTTGGTTTTGAATTAAATGTGCCTGTCTGGTTATGGGGATTTTATTCTTTTCAATGGACATATTTGTGCGGATTTAGGATCTACCTGGATTATTCACGTCGATTTTTCCCCTCAGCTCAGGCTATCAATACCAGGTAGGATTTTCTTAAAATCGAATTACCATAATCAATACTTGGGTGCATGCAGACGGCAGTGCTTAATACTTGCAGATTGATGGTTGACAAAATTTCTCATTTAACTGTTACCGGTATATTTCGTCTGCTTGCATTTATGATTTAAAGAAGTTGCAGACAGCAGTTTGAAGATGAAAATTGAGGCTTTTTGTAGGGAGGGGAGATAGTCACATACCGTATTTCCCCAAATAGCGCCGTCCCTAATAGTAGCACCTCTACATTTTCTGCTGAGAAAACCTGCTTCAAATGCCTAAATTTTAAGAACTTGTTAAGACTTCAATTTTGATGTGAAACAGTCATTTATATGATTATTAAGAGAAAATGAACCTGAGGAAATTTACCTGAAATTAAAGGGAAAAGGGCTTAAAAGACATAAGTTTGATGATTTTTATGCCCCGTATCGAGAGATGTTTTACTCATGTCCGTCTGTCTGTCTGTCTGTCCGTCCGTCTGTCCGAAAACTTAACCTTGCCAATATCTTCAAGCCTATTCAAGATACAAAGCTAATATTTGGCATGATGATAGATCTCGATGATCCGCATCCCCTGGTACCAAAGTCAAGGTCATGTGACAAGGTCATGGTCATCTGTCAAGGTCAAACTTTGGAAAAAATTGCCGTTACGGGGGCATTAGTGTTTCACAAACACATCTTGTTTTAAATCAGAAAATGCATACTTAATAAAGGCTCCCTGACCATGTTATGTATAGCACCCAGGAGTGTTTATTAGGAGAAATACAGTATATGCGACCCATAACTGCAAAAAGGGACCGCCTGGAAAGTGAGTAAAGTTTTGTTCCCAGTCAGACTGTGCATGCTGCGCAGGCTAGCCAGGGACCCGTTTTATTAAACTTCTTGCAAAAAAAATAATCATAAGATTAAATCACAAATTGTACCCGGTGTTTTCATTCATTGTTAGATTCTGCCTTGCAATATCTCATTGGAATCGTCTTCAGAAGACGATTCCAATGAGATGAGGCGTGGCAGAATACTTTATTTAGTTACTACTGTAGAAGCAACTTTAATTTTTGGCTTACGCAAAAAAATGATCGTAAGTTGTTCAGCAGAAGGGCCCCTGGATCAGACCTCTTTACAATTTGCTGCTTTTCTGCATGTATGATGATCAAAATCTTACTTTCCTGCAAAAACATAAATATTTGAAATGTGACTTTCAATTGACCTACACTTGAACCAATATCTCTTTTAGATATTAATTTATGGAATTCCCAGATGTCTCTTTTTTTGCATGACTTGTCACATATAAAACGTCCACGTCTTCACTTAAGTATGGGTTATAAGTTGACTCCTATATTTCTGAGACAATTTGCAAAGCTTGATTGTGATTCATTGAAAAGAGAAAAGTTTGTTGGGAAATCAAGGATATTTTCTATGTCTTGGTTTTCCTAGAAACAAAACCCAGATATTTATATGAAAATATTTGTAAACATGTCTTAATTTATTCCATATTATTCACCTTAATGCTCCTTGCCAGGATTTAATCAGGAGTTTAATAAAGTGCCTGGCATTTGTCCATGAAATACAGTAGCTTAAAAGCCTTCTTGTTTTTTCCAAATTTTTAGACTGTTCAAAATTGAGTGAGAAATGTTGATCGAAAAGAGGGCGTAATTTATCAAGAAACCATCCTATGTGATAGAAAATATTTTTGGAAAAGAAGAATTCCCATGTAACCATCCTTTTAGAAATATCATTATACCTCCCACCTACGAAGTAGAGGGGGGTATATTGGTTTCATCATGTCTCTCTGTGTCCGTTGTTCCGTCCGTCCTTCCGTCCGTCCGTCCATAGGCCTTTTCGTTTCCGGACTATAACTCAAGAATCAAATGACCTACAATCATGAAACTTTATACAAATGTTCCTTATGACCCAAGGAAGTGCCCTATTGTTTTAGGTCATAAGGTCAAAGGTCAAGGTCACAGTCAGCTTTTGTTCAATTTTTGTTTCCAGACTCTAACTCAAGAACCAAGTGGCCTACAATCATAAAATTTTATACAAATGTTCCTTACGACCCAAGAAAGTGCCCTATTGTTTTTGGGTTACATAGGTCAAAGGTCAAGATCACAGTAAATTTTTGTTCAATTCTTGTTTCCGGACTCTAACTCGAGAACCAAGTGACCTACATGCATGAAACTTTATGCAAATGTTGCTTATAATCCAAGGAAGTGCCCTATTGTTTTTGGGTCATATAGGTCAAAGGTCAAGGTCACAGTCAATTTTTGTTCAATTTTCATTTCTGGACTCTTTAACTCAAAAACCAGGCGACCTAGAATCATGAAACTTCATGCAAATGCTACATATTACCTCAATATTAGTTACAAACACATCCTGCACTAATAGCACTTACATTCTGACAAAGCGCTTGTGGGGGGTATTAGTCCGCTATGCAACAGTTCTAGTAACATGTCTGGCAAGAAGTTAAGATTTGGGAAGTGCGAAAAGTATTGACCCTAGTCAGACTGTGCGGATTGCACTTGGCTCATTTTCTAAATCAATTCTGTAAAACAAATATTTAAAAAAGAGATTGGTTCTTGTACAAGCAAACCAGAGGTTCCATTTAAAATATTCTTTCATAGAAAGATAGTTTGATCATTCTAGATTAAGAAAAATTCTACCCTAGTCAGTCTGCACAGTCTGTCTAGCGTAGATACTTTACATGCTACCCAGATGGTCCCTTTACT
The DNA here is from genome assembly GCA_948146395.1 of Fragum whitleyi. Lineage (NCBI taxonomy): Eukaryota > Metazoa > Mollusca > Bivalvia > Cardiida > Cardiidae > Fragum > Fragum whitleyi. The sequence continues at coordinate 77,538,548 of OX411543.1, forward strand.
GGTGACACCACTGAAGTCGTGGGACAATAGGGAGCAGGGTAAATTAGGAACTGAATACAGTCCCTGGCAGTTCTGAACAGTTCTTTAACCTCAAGGTAGAGTTCTAGAAATTTTAGAAAAGTTTCTCAAAAGTTCTAGATTTTGAATGGAGTTCTTGAACCTTTTTTTGCAGAGGACATTTGCTTAAAGCTCTTGTAAGGAAAGAAGCATGGCCATCTGACCAAATTATTTTTATGCCCCCGTATCGAGAGATCGGGGGCATATTGTTTTACTCATGTCCGTCTGTCTGTCCGTCTGTCTGAAAGCTTAACCCGAAAACTTAACCTTTGCCTTTTCTCCAAAAGTATTTGACATACAAAGCTGTACACCAAAGTCAAGGTCATGTGACAAGGTCAAAGTCATGTGACAAGGTCAAGGTCATCTGTCAAGGTCAAACTTAAAAAAAAATGCTGTTCCGGGGGCATTCGTGTTTCACAAACACATCTTGTTACTTCCAAATCCAAAACTGTTGGTACTTGATCATTTTTATTCTCATAAATTACAAGTTTGCACAACATTTAGTTTTATGGACAAGGAATGGAATTTTAGAATTGAAAGCAGGGGTGAGAAAACACAAAATTTCTCCATTAATTTTACAAGTGAAAGATGATTTTCTACTTGTCCAGAATCAAAAAGAACTTGTCTGTAAAAAAAGAAAATCAATCAATTTTGAGAAAACATTGTTAGCTCACCTGAGCACGAAGTGCTCAAGGTGAGCTTTTGTGGTCGCGTGATGTCCGTCGTGTGTCGTGTGTCGTCAACATTTACCTTGTAGACACTCTAGAGGCCACATTTTTTGCCCTATCAACCTGAAATTTGGTCAGAATGATTGTCTTGATAAAATCTCGGACAAGTTCGAAATTGGGTCAAGTGGGGTCAAAAATGAGGTCACGGGGTCAAATCTTAGAAAAACCTTGTAGACACTCTAGAAGCCATATTTTTGCCCAATCAACCTGAAATTTGGTCGGAATGATTGTTTTGATGAAATCTCGGACAAGTTTGAAATTGGGTCAAGTGGGGTCAAAAATGAGGTAACAGGGTCAAATCTTAGAAAAACCTTGTAGACACTCTAGAAGCCATATTTTGTGCCCAATCAACCTGAAATTTGGTCAGAATGATTATTTTGATGAATGCTGGGACAAGTTCGAAATTTGGTCAAGTGGGGTCAAAAATTAGGTCACGAGGTCAAATCTTAGAAAAAACTTGTAGACACTCTAGAGGCCACATTTTTTGCCTAATCAACCTGAAATTTGGTCAGAATGATTGTCTTGTTGAAATCTCGGACAAGTTCGAAATTGGGTCAAGTGGGGTCAAACATGAGGTCACGGGGTCAAATCTTAGAAAAACCTTGTAGACACTCTAGAGGCCACATTTTTTGTCCAATCAACCTGAAATTTGGTCCGAATGATTGTCTTGATGAAATCTCGGACTAGTTCGAAATTGGGTCAAGTGGGGTCAAAAATGAGGTCACAGGGTCAAATCTTAGAAAAACCTTGTAGACACTCTAGAAGCCATATTTTGTGCCCAATCAACCTGAAATTTGATCTGAATGATTTTATTGATGAAATCTCAGACAAGTTTGAAATTGGGTCAAGTGGGGTCAAAAATGAGGTCACGGGGTCAAATCTTAGAAAAACCTTGTAGACACTCTAGAAGCCACATTTTTTCGCCCAATCAACCTAAAATTTGGGAAGAATGATTGTCTTGATGAAATCTCGGACAAGTTCGAAATTGGGTCAAGTGGGGTCAAAAATGAGGTCACGGGGTCAAATTTTAGAAAAACTTTGTAGACACTCTAGAGGCCACACATTTTTTGCCAAATCAACCTGAAATTTGGTCAGAATGATAGTCTTGATAAAATCTCGGACAAGTTCGAAATTGGGTCAAGTGGGGTCAAAAATGAGGTCACGGGGTCAAATCTTAGAAAAACCTTGTAGACACTCTAGAGGCCACATTTTTTGCCCAATATACCTGAAATTTGGTCAGAATGATTGTCTTGATGAAATCTCGGACTAGTTTGAAATTGGGTCAAGTGGGGTCAAAAATGAGGTCACGGGATCAAATATTGGAAAAACCTTGTAGACACTCTAGAAGCCATATTTTGTGCCTAATCAACCTGAAATTTGGTTCGAATTATTGTTTTGAGGAAATCTCGGACAAGTTCGAAATTGGGTCAAGTGGGGTCAAAAATGAGGTCACAGGGTCAAATTTTAGAAAAACTTTGTACACACTCTAGAAATCATATTTTTTGCCTGATCAACCTGAAAATTGGTCAGAATGATCATCTTGATGAAATCTTGGTCAATTTTGAATTTTGGTCAAGTGGGGTCAAAAATGAGGTCACTGGGTCAAATTTTAGAAAAACCTTGTTAGCAGTGTAGAGGCATCATTTTTTGCCAAATCGACCTGAAATTTTGTAAGAATTCTTCATCCTTTATAAATCTACTTTAAACTATTTTCGACAGTACATTCAGGTGAGCGATTTAGGGCCACTATGGCCCTCTTGTTTTTGAAAGAAGAAAATGCTGGACTTCAGCATTTTTTTCATTAAAAACACTTTTTTCTACCCTTTGATATAAATATTATGATAATCAATCTGTAGACTGTTTAGTAAAATTCTGATAGTTGTCCTGGTATTTACTTGTCCATGGACAAGTGGCATAGAAAAAAGTACTTGTCCGCAGGTAGAAAAACTTGTGTCAGGCAAGTTGGGCATGGGAATTCCACATCCCTGGGAAGTCCAAAAGAACTTCATATCAATGGCTCAGCGCAAAACAGTTGTAACTCCCTATATGTATATAGGGAGTTACAACTGTCTCACGCTGAGCCATTGATATACCTAAGCCACTCAACAGTTGTATGATCCCTTTAGAGTAGGAAGCTATATAATTTCTAGTTACGGTATTTCTTTTCATTATCTAGTCATTTGTGTTTGTTATGCCACTAAATTACTAGACTGTCATTATTCAAAGGATGATTACTTGCCATGATTCTAATGGAATTCTTTATCCTTAACAAGAGAAAACTAACTATTTAGTAAAATGGAATAAACCAACAAGCAATTAATTGTTTGGAAAATTTCGGAGTTCAAGAATGGATGGATTAATTGCCTAACACTGAAATTTGATAAAACGCAATATCAAGAACTTGGAATAATTCTAGATAAACTTTATCATCTATAAAAATGCTTAGTAGATAAAATTAAGAATAAACAGGGAGAGGTTTTAAAGAACAGGATTTAATGGTCAATTGGTTCTTTGGAAATCCTTCTCCAATATTTCTTCCTATATTTAGATTCAATTAAGAGCTTCTCTTTACTATAATGGCCAGGACACTCCTTGAACTGCTAGATATATCTACTAGAGGATTATTTAACCTCTTTACCAAACAAAAACCTTTCAGAAAAAAGGATTTTGAAACATTTTTATAACCAAGCTTCGATAGATTGGGAGCATATTGTCTTACTGTGTCTGTTCAATTATATTGTCGCAAAAACTTTAGCCTGCAAGTGAAACACTTTCTTCTAGCTTCAACACCATAATCAAGGGACAATGTCCATTTTGGCAGAAGGTTCCAGTGTCAAGAAAACACATCATGGATTGTAGAGGTCAAGGTCATCTAACAAGGTCAAGTCAATTATGAAGGTCAAACTTTGAAAATACCCAAAAGGAATTCTCTTGGAATGGTAACTTACCCAAGTTTGTTGTTAAAAATCAACAACTATTTTGAGAAGATTTGATTTGAAATTTTGTCTCATTCTGCTTTAAACAATTTTTCAGTCATATCACATTGAATTTTACTTTTTAGCTCACCTGAGCACGAAGTGCTCAAGGTGAGCTTTTGTGGTCGAGTGATGTCCGTCGTCCGTCGTGCGTCGTGTGTCGTCAACATTTACCTTGTAGACACTCTAGAGGCCACATTTTTTGCCCAATCAACCTGAAATTTGGTCAGAATGATTGTCTTGATGAAATCTTGGACAAGTTCGAAATTGGGTCAAGTGGGGTCAAAAATGAGGTCACGGGGTCAAATCTTAGAAAAACCTTGTAGACACTCTAGAAGCCATATTTTGTGCCCAATCAACCTGAAATTTGGTCAGAATGATTGTTTTGATCAAATCTCGCACAAGTTCGAAATTGGGTCAAGTGGGGTCAAAAATGAGGTCACAGGGTCAAATCTTAGAAAAACCTTGTAGACACTCTAGAATCCATATTTCGTGCCCAATCAACCTGAAATTTGGTCAGAATGATCATCTTGATGAAATCTTGCACAAGTTCGAAATTGGGTCAAGTGGGGTCAAAAATGAGGTCACAGGGTCAAATCTTAGAAAATCTTGTAGACACTCTAGAAGCCATATTTTTTGCCCAATCAACCTGAAATTCGGTCAGAATGATTGTGTTGATGAAATCTTGGACAAGTTTGAAATTGGGTCAAGTCAGGTCAAAAATGAGGTCACAGGGTCAATTCTTAGAAAATCCTTGTAGACACTCTAAAAGCTATATTTTTTGCCCAATCAACCTGAAATTTGGTCCGAATGATTTTCTTGATGAAATCTCGGACAAGTTCTAAATTGGGTCAAGTGGGGTCAAAAATGAGGTCACAGGGTCAAATCTTAGAAAAAACTTGTAGACATGCTATAAGTCATATTTTTTGCCTGATCAACCTGAAATTTGGTCAGAATGACTGTCTTGATAAAATCTCGGACAAGTTTGAAATTGGGTCAACCAGGGTTAAAAATGAGGTCACAGGGTCAAATATTGGAAAATCCTTGTAGACACTCAAGAAGCCATGTTTTTTGCCCAATCAACTTGAAATTCGGTCAGAATGATTGTCTTGATTAAATCTCGGACAAGTTCAAAATTGGGTTGAGTAGGGTCAAAAATGAGGTCACAGGGTCAATTCTTGGAAAAACCTTGTAGACACTCTAGAGGCCACATTTTTTGCCAAATCTACCTGAAATTTGGTCAAAATGATCATCTTGATGAAATCTAGGACAAGTTTGAAATTGGGTCAAGTGGGGTCAAAAATGAGGTCACGGGGTCAAATTTTAGAAAATCCTTGAAGTCACTCTAGAATCCATATTTTTTGCCTGATCAACCTGAAATTTGGTCAGAATGATTGTTTTGATAAAATCTCGGACAAATTTGAAATTGGGTCAAGTGGGGTCAAAAATGAGGTCACGGGGTCAAATCTTAGAAAAACCTTGTAGACACTCCAGAATTCATATTTTTTGTCCGATCAACCTGAAATTTGGTCCGAATGATCATCTTGATAAAATCTTGGACAAGTTTGAAATTGGGTCAAGTGGGGTCAAAAATGAGGTCACGGGGTCAAATATTGGAAAAACCTTGTAGACACTCTAGAAGCCATATTTTTTGCCCAATCAACCTGAAATTTGGTCCGAATGATTTTCTTGATGAAAACTTGGACAAGTTTGAAATTGGATCAAGTGGGATCAAAAATGAGGTCACAGGGTCAAATCTTATAAAAACCTTGTAGACACTCTAGAAGCCATATTTTTTGCCTGATCAACCTGAAAATTGGTCAGAATGATCATCTTTATAAAATCTAGGTCAAGTTTGAAATTGGGTCAAGTGGCGTCAAAAATGAGGTCACAGGGTCAAATCTTAGAAGAACCTTGTAAGCAGTGTAGAGTCATCATTTTTGCCGAATCGACCTGAAATTTGGTAAGGATTCTTCATCTTTTCTAAATCTACTTTAAACTATTTTCGACAGTTCATTCAGGTGAGCGATTTAGGGCCACTATGGCCCTCTTGTTTGAGTTTTTCCTCAAGGTCACCAATACTTTGCTAGGCCTCTGAAAAACCTCCATTCCAAGAGGACATTTCCACCTGATCATAGGCGTTGTCAGGATTTGAACCCACAACCTTTGACTTTTTTCTCAAATTACAATTCTGCCACACTTTATCTCCTTTACGAAAAATAATTTTTTGTAGTTTGTCTGAAACCAGGTCTGAATAGAGTCTGAATTATTACATCAAAATCAATGCTGAAAGCACAGAGTGTATTTGCATATTTTGAGTCAAAGATTAATTTTGAAATTTAATTATTGTAAATCTCATGTTTTGAAAAGGAAAAATCAGGTGGTATAGACTAAGATCAGCCTGCACATATGTGCAGGTTGATCTTCTTCTATATATCGCCTGCCAAAATAGTAGGAATATATTCAAGTTCAGCATGACAAGGGTTAAGTACCAGGGTTCAAGTTGTTCAAGATACACTCTGGTATTGTCTAGATTATCAAGGTTCTTGATTCCTTAGAGTGTCTATTAGCTGGTCTTTTACTATGTTCTTAACCTTACAATACCACTTATGAAAATTGAATCAGGCCTGTCAAAGGAGAAATTGCTTGAGAGTCCCTTAAGCTCACCTTAGAACAAATTGCTCAAGTTGATATTTGTCGTCTGATATCTTCAAGTTCTTTAAATATCTCCTAGTAATCAAACTGATGGGCAAATTGGGATTAAAAGAGGTATGAATGTTTCTTTATTCAGTGAAGCTCCTGCAATATTCATGCCCCTTGCATCGAAAGATTTGGGGCAGGTTGTTTTACCTTTGTCCATCTGTCTATCCATCTGTCTGTCTGTGACAGTCTGTCTATAATGATAAAACAAAAAACTTAAAATTACCAATTACTTCAAGGCTATTCAAGATACAATGCTGATATTTGGTATGATGAATAGATCTCTAAAATGTGAATCAACAGATAATCAACAGATTACTTGATAATCCCCCCACCAAACAAGTAAAATTACCAAAAGCATATACCCTGCTTTCATTCATTTTACCTTATTTGATGTAATCTTAACCAAGGAAAATAAACAAATGATGCCATGACGTTCCTTAGCAATTAAGCACAAAATAACGAGCTTGAAACTTTCACATTTTATCTCATTTTTATCCTTGCCATTCAGTGAAGGTCTCGATCCGTCAATCCATCACTAAGCTTGTCTGGAGCATATCTCCTAAAGTATAAAAGCTATCAACATGAATTTTTACAGGTACATAGATCTTATGGAGGAGAAGTGCAGTGCATTTGCTTGCATAATTTCAAGTTATTGGCCTTTGATTAGGCTTCAGTTTACTATCAAGCTTTGATGGCGGGGGATGGCCATGTCCGACATTGCTCTTGTTGCATATATTAAAGAAATAGAATAATTGTTTGTTTTTTTGTGTCAGATTGATAAATCTTTCATTTTGTGAACAACAAAGCTATATTTTCACATGTGAAAATATAGCTTTTGTTGTTCAAACAATGAAAGATAAACTGATCTTACCCTGAAACAAACAATTATCTGCCATGGAATATGAAGCAACAATTGACTAAATAGAATTACTTTAGCATGGAAATAACATCTCCACATGGGGTTCTAATATCATTCATGATTCTATTATACAATGACATTTCTACATGCCAATAGTATTCGAATTTATGCTGACGATTTACATAAATGAGGATTTCCCAATGCTTTTCCTATAATTATTCTGCAATATTATGTGAAAACAAGATGTGATAGTTATCCTTATTGCTTTTGCTTGAATATGATGTTTTATCTTTTCTATGACAAATATCATGGTTAAGAAGGAAAAGCTTGATCAGTAAGTGCTCATCTAGAGGGGGTCTAGAGTCCTAAGCAAACCCCTCCTCCCATATCACCTCTTTAAAAAAGGACAATATTTATCACCAATGGGTTGATTATCATAGACATATGTGAGATAGCAGCTGGAAGCTAGAAAAGGATTTAATAGTAGTACAGGTGTGAGAAATAGAAGGAATCCATTGTTAGGTGCTCCAGCCGTTGCAATAGGACTGCCAGATTATTAAGAGTGGTGTAAAACCCATTTCAAACAAACTTCCATACCAAGACTGGGCCTAAGGTTCAAGCAAACTAGGACACAGGAGCAGAGGGGTATTGAAAATGGTGAAAAGATCAAGTTCAGTCTTGCATGATTTTTCATTGATTACTGAATAATTAAAATATTGATGATGGTTTGACAAATATCTCCAATACACTCTTCGATCTTTTTAACCCTTATCCACAGGTGACAGTATCAAAGAACTTTTGATAAAAAAAAATTATTATTATACATAATGACTATATTTAACATATATATAAGTGTGACCCGTCACTCAAAAAGGGACCATCTGGGCTGTGCATAAGTGTCGACCCTTGTCAGACAGCGCGGAATGGGCAGACTGACTAGGGTCAAAACTTTCGCATTTTCTACAATTTTCTGAACCTAGAATGACCATTATACCTTCCTTAAAATGAATTTTTTGAAACGTGACGTCTGGTTGATCTATACTGGAAATGATCTTTTTTCAAATATTTATTTCACACAGTTCCCAGATGGTCCCTTTTTGTGTGACAGGTCACATATAAAGTTTAGTTAAAAAAAATGTTTTGATACAGTTGCCACTTATGCCCTTATTGATATACAAATAAAATGAATGTCAGTGGTCAACTATAAGCTTGATTAAGCTGCATTGATGAGAATTTTTGTCACAAAAAGTGAACTCATTGAAAATGAAACAAAAAAAGAAACAACTCAATTTTGATAAATTTCCCAATTGATCCTTACATATATCAGAGGAATCGTAGGGTTGGGAGTAAAGCCATTCTTCAAACAATAATTTTCAACAAATCCCTCTGGGCCCAGGGTCATAAAACTTTTCTCAGGCTCAACTAGGAATTTTCTCAAATTTTCAATCTAAATAAATGTATGAAAATAAAAGACAATATTAATAAGTTGTTATTTATCACTTCAGAAAAAAGTGAAGACTGTTTAAAACAGTCTTCAATTCTTTCCTTAAGTTGAGCCCCAAATAGGCAATAAATATACAATACTTTCTTAAACTTTAAACAGGGAATAGCTATAAATTGATATAAAAACAAGTTAAGTGCCTTAAAGAAATTAGCTTACATCTTATGCAGGGACTGCCTGCTTTAAGAAAGGATCCCTAAGATCCCGATCAATGAGTTCTTTGGACCCTGTTTTGTTGAAGTCGGACTAAAACCTAGGAGCCTGTTTTACTAAAAAATTAATTGTAAGTCAAAATAACAAATTGTACCTAGTGTTTTCATTTATTGATAGATTCTGCCTTGCAATATTTCATCGGAATAGTCTTTAGAAAACAATTCCAATAGGATGATGCATGGCAGAATTCCATATTTAGTGACTACCATAGAAGCAACTTTAATTTGGACTTGCACAAAAAATGATTGTAAGAAGTTTATTAAAACAGACCCCAGGTTCCTATAAAGAGGAAAATCCAAGCCTACTTGGGGTGATCAGTGCAAAACTAATAGTAAGTCATTATGAATTTATCAGCACTTACAAAAAGTTTTGCCTTTCCTACCCAAGTACGGAGCTACAGTGGTCATGACATAAATATCATTATTAAATTACATCAAAGACCTACTTTACTTGATTTCTGGAAATGATAAATTCACTCTAGCTTTCCAAACTGATAAATCTCTTCCAATTTCTAATCTAATAAATAGAAATAACTCTTGACTTTCATTCAGCCAAAGAGTTTGGAAATATAGCCAAGTTAACTATTTTGCCATTTATTCTCTTCTTTTATTGTTTAAAAGAAAAGTAGAGTGTAAAATATTGCTAGAAAAAGTGACTATTGAGGAATTAACTTTTGCGTCAATTATGGTCAATATGGTGTCTGTGTTCAACAGACATGGGGTAATTTAATTGATTATTAATTGATCACTGCAATGAAATTATTGATAAATAATTGATTATAAAATTCTTTTTTAATGATATGATTATCAATTGTTTAATAAGCATTATTTGCTCATAAATCATTAATTAAATTGATTACTTTCAAATAATTGATCTCATGTCTGGTGTGGTCAAGATGTTACTATAAGCATTAAGGCTTCTTGATTAAAAGTTTCCAAAACTTAAACAAAAATTTGTTGTTATTGGGGCATTTTTGTTTCACCAACACATCTTATTACTGTATTTCTCCTAATAAACGCTTCCAGGAGAAATACATAACATGGTTAGGTAGCCTATTTTAACTATGCATTTTCTGATTCAAAAAATCATTAAAAATATGATGTCTTTTAGACCCTCTTCCCTTTAATTTGAGGTGAATTTTTTCTAAGCAATCATATAAATGATTGTTTAGAGTAAATTCATCTCAAATAAGAGAAGAAGTCTGAAAAGCTTATAAAATTTAGGCATTTGAAGGGGGTTTTCTTAGTATTAGGGAGGGCGCTATTAGAGGAAATTTTAAAAGTTTAATCTTGTTTGATATGTTCTTGAGGGGAAAAATACTTAAATGCCTTACTTTTTTGCTGACTCGGCTAGATAAGGTTATAAATCTCAAATGTTTCCTAAGAGGTAATTTGACATAGGTGGGGAGATAAGTAGTTTTGATCTCTACAAGAAAATAGACTTCCCTATCAAATATTTCTAACCTTAATCCTTTTCATGCTGGTTCTAAAACCCTTATTATGATGAATCGGGAATTTTGAAGTTTTTTGCAGGATGTATAGACATAGATTAACCTGCACAGTATGCAGTCTGACTTATGTATAACAAAGATCAGCCTGCACATAATGCACAAAATAATCTTTATCAACCTGATTTTCCTTTCTTAACCAAAAAAAGATTTAAATTCTATTTTCAAATAAAATAATGACTCGCAATATGTGCATACGGTGCCTTCATTGGATCTGGTACTGAAAAAACAGGGCCTAATTTCAACATAATTGTTTGAGAAACATAATCAACATTTTCATCTTTTCTAACAATATTTTCATGTGCTCACTTAATTCTCTATTATAAGATCTTAATAGGATTAATCAATATTTTACAGAGGGTAAAAGAGCAAAAGTCAATAAAATTCCCTGTCAATTCTATCCTTTTTGTCCACTAATCAAGGTGTGAAATAACAAAGGTGAAATAAATATTGAAATTATAGGACATGTTGCTACTGGTTTCAAACCTTACAATTTTTGAGAATTGATTTTTCATTTATTTACTGTTTGAATGTTGCAGTAGGAGATTCTATTCCTATAGGATTTTATAATGTATTTTGGTATTGACTTTATTTAACACTGTTTTCAAATGACAATTTAGGGAATTTTGAGATAAAGATGAGTTTTGTTCTCTTAAGTGTTTTGCTCACATTGCAACCCTGCATAGATTTGCAGTGTATACTGATTTACAATGAATTTATATGTTGTGGAAAAGAGAAAAATTCCTTTTTACAAGCAATTTCTTCTCCATTCTCAATGTTTTCTAATATTTATTAAATCTTAGGGACAAAACATCAAAAATATTTCAAGTGTTAATGATTTTTTTTATGTCAAATTGATTATGCTTGATGTTTAGCTTTGCATGGAATTCTAAACACTTCCCTGTACAGTCTTTGAAATTAATATCACTTATCCACGATTTCCATTTGAAAAAAAATAGTGTGGAAAAAGGAGAAATTGATTGACCTTTCAAATTACATCAAAATTATCATTATTGTCATCAACTTCTGCTTATTTGGACCAGTCTAAAATTTAGAAAAAAAAAATGAAAAGCTTTATTCAAGTAAGATAACTTGGTGTTCAACTGTTCATTGGTATTCATTTTCAGCATTATATCCCATGAACATTTTATTTGCAAGTGTTAAATTTCACAATTTCTACTAGTCATGGAATAAATATTGATTTAGAACCATTGTTCTGGTAAAAGGCTGCTGGGGCAAACAATAAAATCTGTAAATTGATTTTCATTTACAGGTAACAGACTAGCTAGATTGAAATGTCGGGTTTGCATATACACGAATTACTGATTGGCTTATTAGCAGAGTTTATTAACCCTTGTCATGCGGAACCTGCAATATTCCTGTTTTGGCAGGAGCTATAGACATATGTGCAGTCTGATGTTAGTCTACATCACCTGTTTCTCACTTTCAAACCAGAATAGTCAATAGATAAAATTTTTAAATAAAAATTGACCTTCAGTTGGTACTTTCAGTACTTTTTACCCTTTGATTTTGATGAAAAATTTGTAGCCAAAATTTATTCGGCATGCCATTGGTTAAAAGGTCTAAAACTGAATAAGGCCATCAAAGAACTATTGCCATGTCCTTGACTGTTCTTTGCGCGTGACATTCTTTCAATATGTCTAGGGTTCAATCACTGACAGTGCCACTTATTCTTTCTGACAATTTTTTTTCCTACAAATGGGTTGCTTAACCATTGTGGAATAGCAGTTGGAGGCTAGGAAAGAATGTATTTGTAGAACTATATAGTGGGAGAAATACCAGGAAGCCATTGTTCAGTGCTACAGCTGGGCCTGGAGCATTTTCTGATTTAAAAAAAATAGTAAAATTTACGTCTTTTAGGCCATTCTCCCTTTCATTTGAGGTAAATTTCCTCATCTCCCTTTCATTTGAGGTAAATTTCCTCTAAACTATCATTTAGAGTTTGTTTACAGGAACTTCATCTCAAATTAGAGAAGAAGTCTCAAAAAGTTTCTAAAATTTAGGCATTTGAATTGAGGTTTCTTAGTAAAAAATGTAGGGGTGCTACTTTTAGGGAGGGCGCTATTATTAGAGGAAATACGGTACTATTTGAAAAGTGAAAAAGATAGTAATTAAACAAAACTAAATTCAGCAGGCTACAGGATCAACTAACTTAATGTTGTCGACAATGTTTTATCAATTTGTAACGGATATAATTTATGATGTCAGATATTTTCCTCTATGGTAATTGGTAATGGGTTAATGAGAAGGGCCATATATAGAAAGTCTTGAAATGGTTCATCAACTATGTTTGTTAATTGAACCAAGGATAAAAAGGAAATATTGATTAGACTTTCCAGGTATTATAGTGCTGTGACTCAGCCTATATATTGATATATGGGACAGGTCAACAGTACTAAATTTCCAGTCTTCAGGGTTTAACCCTTTCCTGTTTTACAAAATTTTGGACTTGTCCAAATTCAAAGGTTGTGCAGACAAAAATTAAAAGTGGATTTAATTTGAAAAATAACCATTCAGTAGGGTAGAAAAATAGTGTGGAAAAAGAAGAAATTGCTTGTTGTAAGCAATTTCTTTTTTTTTTCACAATGTTTTCTCAATTATGCAATCACAGGTGCGTAAAAAGCAGGGTTTAAACAGCAAAGGGTTAAAAGCATACAGGCTTTTGAGTCTGAGACTCAAAAATATGTAGCAAGAACTCTAAATCTATCAGATCAGATATCTGTCACATTGATCCTCTGAGGCCCAACTTTCAGAAAAGAATTTAAGACTGTTTTGAAACAGTCTTAAATTCCCTTTTCTGGGGTTGAGCCTAACAGGTTCATATTTTACCTGAGTATTTCTTATCTCACATTTCCATAAATAGCTAGTAGATTCCAAAAAAAGAAATATTGTCGTTATTTGAAGAAGGAATTCTTTAATCTGAAGCAAGGACCACAATAATCATCTCAACATTTGATTCATTGGTCTCTAGTTTGTTCTTGCTGGACTAAAAACCCTAGCCTCTGCAAATGATATAACCTCATTTATGCAAACAGTTAGCTCAGGTGATATCTTGTGTAACCTTCAGGGATTTGATGCAGGGTTGAGCCAAAATTTATCCAACTTTTGCCAAAGTCATTGCAACAAGGGCCCCCCTCCCCCTTCCCTTGTCTAGCTGTAGGTAGATCTAATAATGATACTGGTATACTGAAGTAAACCATACTTTACTTATCAAGGTGTGGTAGGTGTAGGTGTTGGCTTGAAGAAAACTTGCTGAAACTTGGCATACAGTATGTGTTCACCATCACAAGAGCTATCCAGACTATCAAGAGGGTTAAATCTGAAAGCATTTTGTAAGAGTTAAGCCCTTTTTTAAACTTATTTTTTTTTGCACTATCCAGCAGCTGAGCGTTGGCACCAGGGGGCAGTGCTCTTAATTGTTTTGGATGACCAAGCTTTTTCTTTTTGTTAAGAGTTTAGTTCAATTTAGGATGGTTCAATAGTCATCCATTATTGATAACTTTGGCTGACTAAGTTCAGATTACGGTCTTTGTTAAACAATTTATCGACCTATTGAACTTTAAGGTATAGAATAAATAGAATATTTAACTAGCCTTTTAACTGCTTTCTATAATTGTAAACTTACAGAACAACAGTTCACATTGGTCATATGTTTGAATGTGAATCACAAAGGACAATAATCATTGGTCATACAGTATTATACGAGCCTATGTGTGACATTTCCAACAATTTGACATGTGCATGAGTTGCAAACATTGAGCAGCATAGACAGCCACAAACTGTAGATATAAAGTTACCTGATGGTCTACAGATATTTTGATATCTCATCTATCTACAAAATGCTTAGTGAAGACTGGTCAGACTGTGCAAATGCACAGGCTAACCAGAGTATTTTCTTTGCTCACAATTTGAAACTGTTGGAAATATCATGCACTGGCTCATGTATGAGTTGATAAATCATTTTGAATGATCTCCTTGCATTCATCAATATCACCATTGGTTTTGATCTTTGAAGTCATAGTAAATTTCCGGTATTTGGTATTTTTACCTTCTTTGCATGTCCTTTCAACTGCAACCGCTTTTAAAGCTTATTTTAAGACCCATCTAATAGAAATGCTATGGGTCAAATTAGATCTTTTACGAAAAATATTTTGTTGTCTGGTGATTAGTCAGGGTTGGGAGACACAGACAGAATATTTGCCACTTTGGCACCAAAATAAGTAAAACCTCTAAGTTAGGTTCGAGTGATTGACACATTATTTGGATTTGTTTGGCCTTGGTCATTATTCAAGAATGGTCAAACTGAAAACCATATTGATTAGTATTGATTTGGACGGTCAATTTGTTTGTGCCAGTTTTGAGGAAGAACTTGATTTGTATGTTTGTGTTTCTTGGAAGAACTTGATTTGTATATTTGATTTAAGAGAATCAGGCTTTATCCTTTGCTTTCCAATTCAAAAGGTGACATTTCGAGTGGCTGAACTAATGATTCGAAATTTCCTCTCTTCTTTAATGATAATTTATAAATCAACAAAGTTAACATTCACGGGCAATTGACATAGTTTCGAGGCTGTGAGTTCAATCACTTAGGTCTAATAGACCAGTCTGTAAAATTCTGAAAAAGGAAAATCAGATGGTGTGCATTAAGATCAGACTTACATATGACTTGTGTAGGCTGAACTTTGTTGATACCTTCTGCCAAAGCATATGATTTACATCTTAGTTGAAATAAGTCTCCAAAGACTATTTTAAATAATGCAACAATGTATTTTCTATGGTTCCTAAAGGATCTTATTAACCAGAGTTTACCATATGATTATCGTATTTTGCAAATGTTCTCTTTTCAGACTGCCAGCCCTCTTTATTGAACTAGACCAATCACAGACAGACACCATCATCAATTCCCCCGACCTTTGACCTGAGCCTGAGATTTCCCTCCTGTTTGCTCCATGTTTGAACTTCTCGCCTTGACCAGTTGACAATTACTGTACGCCCATACAGAACAAGTAAGACATGCTTCCTTACATTCTACGGTAACAACCCTATGATTTCAAACCCTGAAGGATGAAAAAATTTTGTTCTAAAATTCTTATAGTGGAATTGTGGCCCGAGATTATTAATCTTTTCTCTTTCTCAACTTAGAATCGTCTCAAACTTTAACTTGAGATTAAAGCCATCTTTCTGTTGTAATACTAATATAAATTCATGAACATGAAAGATTCTATTAATAAATTGTTACAAATAACAATTTATTAATATTTTCTTTTATGTTCATACATTAATTTGAATACTTAATTTGAGAAATTCTCAGCTGAGCACCAAAAAACGTTTATAACCTTGGGTCCTGAAGGATGGACAAATTTTTTGTTCTAAAACTCAAAGATGATAATATTTTCTCATTCTCAGCTTAGAATAACTCAAATTTCAATTTAAGATTAAAGCCATAATTCTGTTGTGATTTGTACTACTTAATATAAATCCATGAACATAATAGATACCGGTACTTTAGATAAGTAAATACATAGCGACAGTTCAGTTGAGAATAAGAAAGGTTTGATAATCTTAGGCCCAGCCCATTTTAATATATCAAATGAGGCTTAATGGAAAAGACAACTTTGAAAACCTGGTCAAACTGTTCCTTTAGAAGCATTTTTTTCTGGGTCTAGAATGTTTTGTTTGGATTAAATCAATGGCTCAGTGCTGAACAGTTGTAACTGCATATATGTTTATAGACAGTTACAACTGTTTTGTATTGAGCATTCGATTTGTCTGTCCTTAAACTGAGGGTAAATGTGGTGATCAATGAATCTCAGCTCTCAATCACAAACAATTGATTGTCAATTTAATGATTAGTTCAGTCTATACAGGTTTAATTTTTCCAACGTACTCAAGAGACTTTAAAGCTTCAGTAAGAGGGTGAGAAATTGACTTCAGGGACCGAGGTTATTAAACTTTTCTCGGGCTCAATTCAAACTTTTCTCAAATTTCAATTTGAGATTAAAGCTGTAATTCTGTGTGATTACTCATTTTAATGTATTAATATTAAAAATGATATTAATGAGTTGTTATAAATAACAGCTTATTAATATTATCTGTTATTTTCATACATTTATTTTAATTTAAAATTTGAGGAAATTGAGCCTCAGCCTGAGAAAAGTTTTATAACCTCGGGCCCAGATTTAGATATTTCAACACCAATGAAATGAATCTTTATTTGTGGATACTCATTGGAATCAGATGATTCCTATGAGTACCCACAACATAAGTTTTAATTTGGAAACTCAGGCAGGTCCATGATTTCAGTGAAGGGTTCACAGATCACGATTAGGAGGGGCCCTTATTTTCCAAAATTTGAGTGCGTTTATGTAAAAAAATGAAATCATAAGGCTATCCTTTAGATATATCACAGATTAAAGTAATTCTCCTATTATTTGTAAACATCACTTTCTATAGGGCATGGGAAAGGGTGGGGGATTGACTATAAGGATTAATTAGCCATTCAAAATTAATTATGTATGGAAATGACAGCTTTCACTCTATATTAGGGTCAGTTTTATACAAAATGACTGATTTGTAAACATGAAGACATTCAGGTCATTTATTCTGTAAATTGAGAAATAAAGGGTCTGTGATGAGATTTTATTTAAGACAAGCTGATCTTCACTGAATGTGTGTGTATTTTCGTTTATTTATCATAGCTACCGTAGCACAAGCCCATATAAGCGACACCCCCAGAAGACGATTAGTTGTTACGGGGGGATAGTGCAAGGATTCATGAAGACACTACTGCTGAGATCCACCGTGATTCTTTAACGTACTCGGTGTAAAGCACCGTCTCACGGGGCCTCGGTTTAAAGTCTCATCCAAAAGACAATTAGTTTTGTTAGTGTACCAGCTCGGGAATCAAACCAACGCTGTCGAACTTCAATGGTTTTGAAGTCAGGTGCTCTACCAACTGAGCTAATCGAGCTGGTAAATGGTTTTGAAGTCCGGTGCTCTACCAACTGAGCTAATGGAGCTGGTAAATGGTTTTGAAGTCCAGTGCTCTACCAACTGAGCTAATCGAGCTGGTAAATGGTTTTGAAGTTTGGTGCTCTAGCAACTGAGCTAATCGGCTGACTAACTGAGTATAGAATTGAAATGGTATTAAGAGAGCCTTGGCAAGCTTGATAACTTTTTGATTCTAGACAAGGTTAAGATCAGTTTGTCTCAAAAAAATTTCTCATCATAGATTCTCTTCACATTTAAATCATTTTGTACTTTTTTAAAAAAAGAGTTGAACAGCAATGAAGACATAAATACTGAAAAAAATTGTGTAGAAGACATCCCAAGGACGTCATTTAGCATGTGATCCTACACATGTGTATGACTTGGATATCTCTGATGGCTGTTTGGAAAAGAAGAGGAGGGGAGCTTTGTGGCAAAGAAAGTTCTTCAACTTGTCATTTATCTGATAGGCAGCCAAAACTTTATAACTACAGCTTCAATTTTAAGTTATATTCTTGAATCACATCTAACAAACATGTTGTTTGGATTCCATTTCTATGAAGTTTCAGCAGTTCAGAGTATTCTTTTGAATCATTAAAAACGATTAAAAAAGTACCAAAGTATCTTATCAAAGCCATTGAAAGCTTCCTAAAACCCATCAAAATATAAAAAAAGCAAGAATGGGTTTAAAAGTCATCATTTGATTGCATTTTGTAGTTAAAATGCATTCGAAACAAATTAGTTCTTTAATTGCCTAAATCTATGTAGACACATATGACAGTGTTGAGCTTTTACTGTCAAGTTGATTATCAATTCAAAATTCATACTGGTAATTCTTTTTTCAGGAAATGGGTGTTTATAGTCTAATATATTCTAATATCTAATATATATCTAAATCCTTTAGACAATTGCCTATATCTATGTAGACACATATGTTTGTATAGATCATCTGCCAAATTATATTAACTCACAATTTATAATTCTATTTTCAGGAAATGGGTATTTATAGTCTAATAGACGAACAGACATGTTCGTATATTGTATTTTTCCTGGCAGTATTGGCCCTTGTTTTATATGGCATGTCAACATTCTTCACACTTGTTTCTCACACATGCGGGTAGGTATAGTCTTGATTAACTCATGTTCAAAATACAAAATTTTCCATATATTTTAAGTTGCAAATTGGGGTGTCATTGCAAAACTTTTGTAGTCAAAGCCCTCCCTTTGCGCATGATGTTTCAGATAAACAGTTAGATATGGCAGGCTGCATTTACATATGTTACTAAAAAACACTATATTATACGATACAATAAGATAAGATATTTATGTTTTTATCAAATCTGTTTGTTTGTTTGAATGAGTTTTACTCCGCTTTCAACAATTTTGCAGTCATATTGCGGCGGCCGGAGCACCTAACAATGGATTCCTGGTATTTCTTCCACCTGTACTACCATTACACCCTTTCCTAGCCTCCGACTACTATCTCACATAGGTTTACGTTTATCTACCCATTGGTGAGAGACAAACATCAGAAGGGATATTTTCCGCCACCCGCATCTATACCCTTAACAAGGGTTAAGGCAATTAACACATCAAATACAAAGCATAATAGGGTTAAAATGAGTGAAAAAATGGGTGAAATATTATTAAGTTATGATATGTGAAAGGTAAAAGAAATCTTTTTCAAGATGGTAATTATCAAAGGATACTGGGTTAATTATTCCAAATTTTTAGTTTGACTTTTGATTTTTCTCCTTTCTTTTCAGTCGTTTTGTTATGTACCATAAAGAAGACACAATTCTCCTTACCGACAATTTACCAGGCGTCTCAATCATCAAACCCCTAATGGGAGTTGACCCCTTCTTAGAAACCAATTTAGAAAGCCATTTTCTCATGACCTACCCAAAGGTAAGCATATGTGCCCTGTGTCTAGGATATAATGCTGTTTGCAAATGTTTACAAATGGTACCCAGCTTTGCATATGTTCAATCCCTTAGTCTTCAAACTTTTCTTTCAGCATTTGACTTCTTTTTTTCACTGATAATGTAATTTGACATGATACACATGCTATTGAATTAGTATTTGAAATTTAGCAACTAGAAAACATTCTATTGCAGTATGAGGTATTGTTACTTTTGTGTCCAAAAGACTGGCTGAGCTATTCACTAGGTTAAAGCCAATAATTGATTTTTTTTGTTAAATTCTATTTGAACTTAATTCATCCATATCTCTGTGTTCAATCAGTTGCTTGATTAAATTTTCCTTTTAAGCAGTAGATAATTTCTGTAAAAAGAAAAAAAAAATTGTATCAATCTATATTAATGAGTCCTTGTCATTTTGAAAAAAATATGCTCTCAAGTAACACATAGTGATATGTCTTATATGCACTGTTTCAGTTTGAATTATTGTGCTGTGTGCAAGATGATCAGGACCCGGCCATTAATATCGTACACAAACTACAGGAAAAATATCCTAAAGTAGATTGTAAACTTTTTATAGGTAAGTAGACTTTTCTCCAGATATTTCACGAAGATACATATTGAAAGAATTTGCAAACTAAAAGATAACATGGCCTAAATGATTGATTTCTTACCACCAAAGACAAAATAAATAATTAAAAAGGGAAAAAGAAAGGTTCAATTCATAAATTCATTCATAAATTCAAACAAACAAGTGTTAAAAAAAGTACGCTACAGGGGAGGAGCAGCTGGTTGCTCAGATGAAATGTGGTTATACTGGTTTTAGATTACTTAAGGAAACCATGGGTAGCTGCACAAGCAACCATCATATATCTGCAATAAAGTTGAAAGAGGCTTTAAATCCCATTCAAACAAACAATTGAAAAGAAAAATGAGCCTTGGCGTGATATTTCCAACAATTTTAAATGTTAGTGAGATGCAAACACTGAGTAGCATAGACATTCATATACCGTAAATATAAAGTTCCCTGATGGTCTACAGATACTCTGAGACCTTATCTATCTACTAAATGCAAAGTGAAGACTCGGGTCAGATTGTGTGGATATAAAGGCCGGTCAGAGTCTTTGAAATTGTTGTAAATCTCACACACAGACTCAAATGGTGTACAAAATGTATGCTCTGCACTCAAATAAGCAGGGGCATGAAACTATTGGGTGTAAAGTTGTCATGTTCAAAAAACTAATTTCTATCTATAAGTTCAATGTATCAAAACAGTCAGATCTACTGGTATTTTGATAGATTACTTGAGAATTGATGGCTCAGTGTGAAACAGTAGCAACTGCTTATATGTATATAGGCAGTTGCAACTGTTTCACGCTGAGTCATCCGGACTGTCACTATGTGATCCTGACAGCTGTTACAGTGTTGCTGTCCTTAGGCAATGAATTGATATATAATTAGTTTTACAGGGTGTTCCTTTTTAGGATTAATTGATAATTATTTTACATTCTTTTAAACATTCACATGCTGTTCACAGCAAATTCCTGTAGAACATACAATTTTAACAGGCAGTATAGATCAAGATCAGCCTACACAAACATGCCAACTGATCGAAGGCTAGTTTGCCTGCTTTGTACTTGAATATAGTGAATAAACTAATCGAATTGTCCCTTATATTAACAATTTGATTTATACTAGCAGGATTAGGCATTAAGGTAGTAGGACCGTCAAAGCAACATTTCGGCACTCATGAACTTTCAAATTCTTGACCGAGGTTTCCTAATGAAAGCCATTAGGAAACCTCGGTCAACACTGTTAAAGTTTATTACTGTGGAAATGTTGTGGATCTATTACGGGTTTTAAAGATGTAGGGCATAATGCTTTGCTCTATGCCCATAATGGTCTGTCTGCAAAATCATACCATGCCAAGATGATAAACGGTAGAGAATAGATCTGAGTTTGCTTAATTTGAATCAGACAACAATGACCTTGATCTTATTTATATTGGGGTACAATTTTGTTGTGAAGATGTCTTCACACAAAATTGATCTATCTATGTTTTCCAAAATCGGTGCAGACATTCATAGGTGCTTACTAATGAATTTGAAGGCAATCTGTCAAAAGTGGATTTCAAAGTGAGTTCACTTAATGTAAAGACTTAAAGCCTTGCCTAGATGGTATCTAGACACAGACTGAACCTAGCTTCATCAAATGTGGCACAAAGAATGTCTCAGTTTTGATGATCCCTTTGATTTTGATCAGTCAAAACATTCAGGGTTAGAACACCCATGACTTCAATGAATCTGAAAGTTTAAGCTGTTTGAAAAATTATTATTTTCTTATTCCACAGGTGGCAAAGACGGAATTATAAACCCTATGGTAAATAATATGGCTCCTGGGTATGAAAACGCATCTCATGAATATATATGGGTCAGCACAAGTAGAATAAAAGGTATTGTTAATTACTATTGTTATTGCATAAAATGTACATTCTATGGGCAATATAGGCATACGTTAACAAACACAACCCAGGCGTTAACAGAAGTAAACATAAATTGATAAGTGAATTCAAGTGCTGTTAACACCCAGCTTTTTTTACTTGGAATATCTTCGGTTTGGGCCTTATTTTCTATGTCTAACATTGATATAGCGCATAAATAAAAGTGTTGATCTAATTCCCTCATGAAATTTTGTGACTTCATAAATCTACCATGCAACGTCGGTATAAACAAAAGAGTCGCTTCAATGCAAAAAGCAATTTTTCCGACACATTTGATTACGTTGGAGCTAGTTTAAAAGAGTTCCAATGTTTCAATTTTTTTTTGAGTCTCTGCAAATGTTAACACCCTCAAATATGTGAATTAACGCTATAGTGCTTAACTGATCTCATGATGTTTATTACATTCCTGTTGTAGAGAAAGCATAAGCAGACAGAATAGACTTAAGTAAGTCTGCAAAGACGTACCATCTGATCTTAGCTTACAATGCCTGCTTTCATCTTAATAATCAAGAGAAAACATCGAGTCAGATTGGTTAAAATTCAACAGAAAAAAAGTTTTTTTTGAACTTAGATTTGGCAAAAGAAATAAGTGATTTAGCTTGATTCCCTTTGAAACTATTGGTCTCTTGATTACAAAGAAAAAATATCGTATGTAAGAAATGCCAAGAAATCATTCAACAAGCTAACTTTAAAAAATCTGCAGGTAAATGTTCCATTATGATGTGATTTTGAATATTTTATTGAAAACAGAAAAAATTATCAAAAGCTATAAGATATATTACCCTTCTTATTCTCTTCATGACATTTTCCAGTGGTGCACATATTTTTGGCAGACAGTAAAAACTAAGATCAGCTCGCACAGCCATGCAGTCTGATCTTGGCATATAAAAAAAAATCTAACGATAACAGATGTTTCTGTAATTATAAGATTATTTTTTATTGAATAATGCTTGACATTTCCTTTTATTCAGCGAGCTTTCAACCATTTTATGTTTGCCTCCATCTATTTCAGCCAATTCTGACATAATCCAGGATATGGTATGTAAACTACAGAAACCCAATGTGGCCTTGGTTCACCAGATGCCCTTTTGTACGGACCAAAAAGGTTTTGCTCAGACTTTTGAAAAAGTAAGTTATATGTACTGAATCAATCTTAATGAACAGAAGTGTTGAATCCCCATGCCTGACTTGTCCTGCACAGGCTTTTTTACTTGTGGACAAGTACATTTTTCTAGGCCACTTGTCTGTAGACAAGTAAATACCAGAGCAAATCTTGTAACAGTACTGAAATGATCTTGGAGAAAAGTCATCCTTTTGTTTGTATTGAAGGAAAGAAAACATTGTCTTTTATGAAGAAAATGCTTGGTTACAGCATTTTCTTCATTTAAACAATATTTTCTCAATATTTATCTACTTACTTTTTTGTGGAAATGTTCAATTTGATCCTGGACAAGTATGAAACCAGCTTTTACTTGTCCAGGGACTCCTGTCTAGGGACAAGTGGAGGAAATTTGTATTTCTATAACCCTATTTACAAATACTTTGGAAGCTTCTCAAAAACATAGTAAAGTAGCTGTTTAATCCATAGATTATTAGAACGGTGGCATGTCCATTTAAAATGTTTATCTGTCAATCATTTTTTTTAAAACTTTAACACATGATCTTAACATTTTACTTTTACTCATAAAGTAATTAAGGTACAGTGATCCTATTTAGCTTTAATGCACATGGATACAAAAAAATATATATACTATCAGTCAAGGTGAAGATGTTTTTTCAGTATCTGTCTAAAATACTGGAATTAAAATACTGAAAAAAATCTTACAAAACTACTTCTTTTAATATTTTCTTCTAAACTATTAGTAAATTCAAAACAAAAAAAAACAATAGGAAGGTCACCCTTTTAAAAAACATACTGATGAAACTTGATTCACAAAAAGTGGGATAGGGAGAAAGAGGCCTTGTCAAATTTTCTTCATTTCTTGAATAAATCTTTCTTCATTGCAGGTATATTTTGGTGGAGCGTTTGCTCGTTATTATTTAGCCTTCAATATCCTAGGCCTTTGTTGTACAACTGGTATGTCCTACATGTTTAAAAAAGTTTTGCTTGACGAGCAGAATGGTTTAGTGTGGTATGGTCGGTATTTGGCCGAAGATTTCTTTCTATCACAAGCACTTCATTCAAAGTAAGTATTTTTTGTCTTTGAATTGTCATCATTTACATTGGTTAAGTTAAAGATAACAAGCCCTAGTCATATTTTTTTGCATTAAATCTTGCTTTGTAAAAATTGTATTCTTTATAGATTTGAAAATAGAATGTAGAAATACCATTTTCAACATTTAAAGTTTTCTAAGTAATTGTACCCCCACCTACAAGTAGAGGGGGATATATTGGTTTCCCAAAGTCTGTCTGTCTGTCCATCCGTCCGTAGAACTATTTGTTTCCGGACTCTAACTCAATAACCAAGCCACCTAGAATCATGAAACTTCATACAAATGAAGCTTATGAACCAAGGAAGTGTCCTATTGTGTTTGGTTCACATAAGTCAAATGTCAAGGTCACAGCCTTTTTCAATTGACAAAGCATTGGTGGGGGTATTAGTCATTTTGCAACAGCTCTAGTTGTACTTGAATTGTCGTCATTTATATTTGTTCAAGTTCAAGGTCACAAGCCCTAGTCAAATCATTTTGCATTGATTTATGCCTGGTCATAATTGTATTCCTGTATAGATTTAAAAGTAGAATGTAGAAATACCTTTTTCCACATTTCAAGTTTCTTAATAATTTCAACTCTGTACAAATGTAAAGGCATATATGATTCTTTGTCATGCTGATAAAGATACTTAAATGAAAATCAAAGTAATTTGTAAAATCCTCTAATTTGAAAAGGAAAATAAAGTGGTATGGACCATGACCAGACTGCACATATGTGCAGGCTGATCCTAGTCAATACTCTCTGCTAATGCAGGGAAATTCCGGGTTCCAGCATGTCAAGGGTAAAGAAAAATAGTCATTAAAATTCAAAATCTAAATTTCTTTTATGTTGATAAATCTAGGGAGTCTTTATTTTGTAAAGAAAGAAGGGGATAATTAAAAAAGAAGTTATTATATCCAGAGGTACAGATAAGAGGCGATAATGCCAGTCTAAAACCGTTATTTGTAATTGAAAACCTATGTTGTGGGTACTCATTTGAATTGTCTTGATGAGACAATTCCAATGAGTACCCACAACATAGAATTTGTGCAAGTGTTTTTTTAAAAAAAATCTTATTTTAAGTCCAAAATCCCCCCCACCCTATCTGTAGTTCTGTATTTCCCCTTTTCAAATCTGTAAACATGAATTTCACTATTTCTTTCAGGGGTCACAGGTTGGTCTTGTCCTCTTACCCAGCTCAGCAGTGTATAGCACAGACATCCGTCATGGGGTATAAAGACAGAATGGTCAGGTAAATATATTATATCATTTAGAATTTAAGTATGCTATTTGAAGATTTTATTGAAAAATTAAAAAGTTTCCTATACGGTAGAGAACAATGTGGGGAAAAAGAAGAAGTTTTTGGAGCCATTGAGGGAAGGAATGAAGGTATGTGTTATCAAAGATGAGTTATTTACGACAGATGACAATATTTTATAATTTGTGGATTGATGAAACTAAAAAATCTAATCTCTTTATTTCTTTGTTCATTGAATGACAGTATTATACATATTACTTATTTGGAGATTATTTTAATAGCCAGTGCTCAGAATCCTATTAATGGAGGTATGTTAAATTTTTATGTCCCCGTATGGAGAGATCGGGGGCATATTGTTTTACTCATGTTTGTCTATCTGTCTGTCTGTCCATCTGTCCGTCTGTCCGAAAACTTAACCTTTGCCTTTTCTCCAAAAGTATTTGACATACAAAGCTCAAATTTGGCATGATTATAGATCTCAATGATCCGCATCCGCTGGTACCAAAGTCAAGGTCATCTGTCAAGGTCAAACTTTGAAAAAAAAATTGCTGTTACGGGGGCATTAGTGTTTCACAAACACATCTTGTTTTTTTACCAAGTATAATTTTCTATTTTAATAGATGAAACTAGATATTTTAAAAGAGAAGAAACTACACATTCCAATTAATTAAGTAATAATAAGAGTGATAATTTTATTTTTCAGGTGGTTAAGATTACGACTCAACATGATGCCCCTGGTCAGTGGGTTCTTGGAGCCTCTCTCAGAAATCATTCCGTTGGGTTTATACGCAGCTTGGGCAAACCATCATTTCTTTGGGATCAACCCATACATTTTTTTCTCCGTCCATATATTGGCATGGCTAGTGTCAGACTATCTTTTATTACGTACAGTACAGGTAAGGGGCTTTATGATGTATATCCATTAATCCTTGTCATGCTGAATAAAAACCTTAGCAAAATTGCTGTAAAATAAATTTGCTAATTGCACTAGATGCACTAATTGTGACTCAGAATTTATTTTGAAAACATAATATTAAATCTTTTTTGGTTATATAGGGCAATCAGGTGCTATAGACAAAGATCAGTCTGCACATATGTGCAGACTGATCTTTGTCTGTACCCCCTGCTCAAGTAGAAATATTCATGATTCAGCATGACAATGGTTCAGAAGTGAGTCCTCTTCGATGTAAAACTTGATTTAGTGAAAATAACAGCAATATTGTTGAAATTAGCATTAAACCCTGTTTAAACAAACATCAAACTTTAACTTGATTTTCTGAATAAGTTTCCACATTTATTGTAAGCATAAAATGAAGGAAAGGATTCTTCTTAAATGCTTTCAATATTATATGAAGATTGACCTATCACACCATAGATTTTTATGGTAATCAGTAGAGATTCTCAGGCCCACATGAGCCTCTTGTAAAGTGAAGGTGCCCATAAAATATAAATATTATGAGTATATATAGAAACCTTTACGGTTGCAGCCTTGTAATAGTTGGGCAACTTTTCTGAACTTTTCTGAGGTCAAGAACTTTTGCATTTTTAACCGAGGTTTCCTGGTGATTTCATTAGGAAATCTCAGTTAACATTGGGAAAGATAATGATTTCTAAAATGTTGTGGGACTATTACAGGTCCACTACCGTAATTCAAGTTATAGAATTTTATTACAATTTATTAGAATTGTTAAGTTTAAAAACTGTCTTTGTCATAACAACTTTTCATTTTAAATCTATCATCAAAGTAAAACATTGACCTTAAAAGATTGTGTCATTTAAATTGTTGTTTTCTTTCTTTTGCAGGGTGGTGGTGTATCTTTTTCAAAATGTGAATACATGATCGCGTGGCTGTTGCGCGAGTCGTTAGCAATCGTTATTTATTTACAAGCTTTAATAGCCCCAAGGACAATAAAATGGGGACGTAGAACTTATAAAGTCTCGCTGGGAGGGCACACGGAAATTAAATCGGACAAATCCTTCAAGTTGTAGCAGTGATATTGTGAGATATTTAACCCTTCTTCTGCTGATCCAGACCTGTGTTCAGGATGACAAAATGGTGCAAACTGTTTGAAAATTTTACCGAGCTATACACACAAGTATGTGTGCAAAGCTGGGTATAATTTGCAAATAGTTTGCACCCTTTTGAAATCCTGAGCTGGTTTACATAAGCTTAGCTGCTTTGAAACAAGTTGAGCTATTGTCATCACATGGTGTGGTTGTAGGTACAATGTATTAAGGAAGTGAACCAGTAATAGTTCCGCAACGTTTCAGAAGTAATGAACTTTAACAGTGTTAACTGAGGTTTCCTATTGATTTTCATTAGGAAACCTTGGTTAACATTGTGAAAGTTCATGAGTGCCGAAATATTGTGGAACTATTACAGTCCCACTACCTTAAGCTGACAAACTAAATCCTAGTGGAATATCTTTGATAAGGGATGATAACTACCTGAAACTTGGCTTGTGTGCTCATTTTAGCAAAAGCAATCTACATTACCCTACAGGGCAAATTGTAATGCATTCTTTTTACATGTATGCTCCTTGCTTTTGTAGATATTTTTTGTTGTCCAGAAGCCTGAGGCAGAGTGTTGGTTCCCACAATGGGTGCTCTTGTTATATTAGGAGTCCGATGAGACAATTATTGACCTGCTCATTACGTGCAGTCTGATCTTGGTCTACACTTCCCATTCTTTTATACAGCAGGACAAGGGTTAACAAACATATTTTAATATAAAAACTATCAACCATCATTCAATACCCATATGTATATATAAATACCGTTGTTGTACTGAAATTAAGAGGTTCAAATACAAGGTCGATTTCTTCTGTACTTTTCAAAGATTTATTATCCCTGCAATTGTATATTTGGGAAAATATAGTGGGAAAAGAAGTATTTTCTTTTTTTACAAGCAATTCTCCTTTTACCACTATATTTTCTACCAATTGGGTGGTATTTTTCAAATACACCTATTTCTCATTGTTACATAAAGCCTGTTTCAATTTGGACCAGTCTAAAAACTTGAAAAACAGGAAAGGGTTAAAAAAAAAGTTCCTATTTTTTATTTCGACAAATTATAACCGCATTATTATAAATGATTTTTGAAAGCATTTCTTGTGAAAGTAAAATGTGTTGTGAACTTAACGTTGTGCAATATTTCCATAATCGGGATTGTCAAAGGTTGTAAGATTGTAAAGTTTTTGATTACGCAAATAAGGCATTCACTAAACTTTTTGACATTATTTAGTGTTGGTCCTGCCCTGCCCTTAGGATGACAAAGCGTTGCAAACAGTTAGTCAATATACCCCACTTTGCACATGCAAACGCAGGGCTGGATACACTTAACTTCTCTTAAAACAAAAATCTGATAATATGATATATCAGTTATAATGAATTTCATGGTTCTAACAAAACACAGATATTGACATTGGTTGTAATGATATTTGCATATGATAATGTACCTTAAAGTTAAAATGGAATTGTTTGTGAAAGCTTAAGCATTATTTGGACCTCTTAATTGAATGAATCCTTTTGCAACATTTGTTTACAATATATTAAAGTTAGTAACTAGACTCTCATTTATTGGGTCTTGGTTTCAATCAATGCTCGCCACAAATATTCTTTCTGAAGGTTGTCTCCCTTATTGGGTGGATAATCATGAACAACATCTAGGCCTATATTTTCACAAATTGAGATCTTACAGGAAAGGCAAATAAATATTCTTTGGTAATTCCACCGTTTTAGCAGTGAAATTATTGTGTGATACTCTACCATAATTTGTCGATAATCAGCTAAAAAGCTTAAGGTAGTGGATCCGTAATAGTTCAGCAACATTTTTGAAGTAAGGAACTTTAACAGTGTTAACTGAGGTTTCCTAATGACTTTCATTAGGAAACCTCGGTCAACATCGTGAAAGTTCATTACTTCCGAAATGTGGCTGACCTATTACGGGTCTGCTATGGTAAGGAAATATTTAACTTACAACTGTTGCAATTGGATATAAAACTGTTGGTGTATTCTATGTTTTAGTAGAGCAGCCTTTTGTAACCAAAAATACGGAGGTGATTTTTAAACCAAGTTTATGGCAGCAATTTTTTATGAATCATGTTTATCTGCGATAATTCCATAGGTTTTGGGTGAAATATTTGTAAGTTTTGCTCTCCTGCATGAAGTTAATAGGTAAAGTGCAGAACAATTCAAATTAAAAAAAAAATAATAAGAAATGTATAGATCTTTCTAGAACAGTCATTTTACATCCCTGGTACTTTATACAAGCAATTTCTTCATTTCTCACAATGTTTTATTTCATATATTTTGTGCAAGATTCACCCACTTTTTTTATCGTCTGCAACCTCTATAATTTGGGACCACTTTAAACCCTTTTCATCTATCACAGCATATTCTTCATGTATATTAAGATATAGCACAAAGTATTGACTTAGGTGAGGCTGGACAGATTGAGGGGTTAGTGAAAGACTATTGTAAGTGCCTATAAATATATAGGCACTTACAATAGTGTTGCACTGATCCCTTGACTGATGTGCAGTCTGATCTTAACCAATAGTGCCTGCTATATTAATTATTGTGGAAAGAAAAAGAGCAAGACTGGTGGAAATGTTACCAACTGTGGCAATATGTTTGTAACATAATTGAAATATAGTAGGATAAGGGTTGAATTGAAAGGGAATTTCAGCAGATGTCATCATCATTTTGATTTCATTCATTCACAATTTTTGTTTGCAAGCTCTTTTGATTTTGATCAAAGCTGCCACCATAGCGCAGTTGGTTAGGCATAAGACTTCCAATCTGGAAGTCGTGGATTCAATCCCTGGTGGCGGCAAATATCATTTCCGACATTTGTCTCTCACCAATGGGCTGATAATCGTAAACCTATGGGAGATAGCAGTCAGAGGCTAGGAAAGGATGTAATGGTAATACAGGTGAAAGAAATACCAAGAATCTATTGTTAGGTGCTCCTGCCGCCACGATATAACTGCAAAATTGTTGAAAGCGGCGTAAAACCCATTGAAACAATTAAACAAATTTTGATCAGTCTAATGTTTTGTTGTCACATAGATAGTTGAAATGATACAAGTTGCATTGTATTGATATGGATAAGCATGTTTGTTTCTTATTGTTTGAAGATAGGTATGTGATTTATATTTGTGTTAACCCTTATGTTATAATCCTGTATTTTGGAATACTTCTAAATTGGAAAATATGAGGAAGAAAATGAAGACTTCTCAATGAGCATCCAATATTGTGACTGAAGTTGTACTGATAAAGACAAAATAGGAAATATTGCCTGATATTGCTTATCTTGAAATAGAGAGCTTTACTAAGATATAGTATAACCTAGCTGCAAAACATGAATTCACATGAGGAAATGACTCGCAATAACACATGTTATGCTGAATTGCATAAAATCAAAGTTCTGAAAGTAGTGGAGACTCTTATAGCAAGTCAGTATTTTTTTTGAAAATATATTTCTCATTCATATCTGGTTTTAGAATGAAAATTGGTTTAGACTAAGATCTGACTGCACATTTGTGTGGCTGATCTTTGTCTATACCACCTGCCAAAGCAGAAATACTCTTCTTTCAGCATGACTTACCTTAACCTTTGTCATGCTGAATAAATTTCTTTACAAAGTAATTTTAAAAATCAAAGTCTTAAAAGCACTGGAAGTTACCAAATGTGAGTGAGTATTTATTTCGGAAATGCTTTGTTTTACACCTTTCTGGTTAAAAAATGAAATTCAGTTGGCATGAACTAAGATCAGACTGCACTTATCTTCAGGCTGATCTTTGTCTATACCTCTTGCCAAAGTAGGAACACTCTGCTTTCAGCATGACTCGCATTAATTTGATAATAAAGTATTTTATATTTATATAATAACTCAGGTATATAAAGTGTTAAGTACCCAAATTGTTATGCTTTAAGATATTTATATTGTACTGATTATGACGGGATATTGACAGTATTGTCACAACTTAAGCCCATTTCCAAAAACAAATTTTAGACTACACTACAACACACTTCTAAATAGCCCTCTTACATGTGTTATATTAACCTTTGTCATACTGAATAAATTTTGAATACAACTTTGCATCAAAATCAAAGGGCAAAAGGCACTGAAAGTACCAACTGTAGGTCAATTTTTTATTTGAAAAACTAAATCTTTTGACAATTCTTGTTTGAAAATGAGAAACAGGCGATGTAGACTAACACTAGACTACACATATGTGTAGGCTGATATTTGTCAATAGCTCCTGCCAAAGCAGGAATATTCTTGGTTCAGCATGACAAGGGTCAAAACATTCTCATTGTTTTTATACAAGTATAATCAAACAATTATTTCTACTTGTATGGATATTTTATCGGCCATATTCTGGAAGAAGAATGAAATAGGCTGTCAAAGAAGATCCCTCTATGTCACTAAAGTTACAAGAGAAACTTCATGAGATCTTTTTTTAAAGACTCTGGTAACTTACAAATTCCAATAATCCTTTAACCCTTTCCTGTCCAATCCCAGATTTTTTACGTTCCTAAGATTTTGTAATTGAGAAAATATTGTAGAAAAAGAGGAAATTGTTTGTGACAAACAATTTCTTCTTTTTCTACAAAATTTTTTACCCTACAGAATGGTTATTTTTCAAATTAAATCCACTTTTTAATTTTCATCTGCAAGACCTTTGAATTTGGACAGGTCCAAAATTTTGTAAAAGAGGAAAGTGTTAAGTGTCATATTTCATATCGTTGAAGAAACTGTATTGTAAAAATGTTAGAATTACCTGACTAGCTAATGTTTATTTTGAAATGAGGGGTGCCTTTGTATTCTAGTGACCAAATATTTGTTTTCCTGCAAAAGTTCCAGATCAATCCTAATTGAAGATACAAAGACTTTCTATGAAATAATTTCTTGACCTAACCCGACAGCTACCTATTTCAGGTACAAAAATAAATACCTCTTAGTGAAAATCAAGTTATTGTTTAGAATTTTGTTGAAGTGAAATCATATTTCGAAGAAGTCTCGGATATGTCAGGAGTCTTAAATTTGAAAATTCCATCTAGGGTAGAAATTTCGAGTAAAAAAAGGAAAGTTAATTCTCCTTTTACACCTACGTTTTCTCCATATTTTCTTGAAAGTTGCTTAAGTCAGGATTATGTTGTAATGGATAACAAGTGTGTTTGCATACCAGAATGTGTGGGATTATCATTTAAGGTAGTGGACCTGAAATAGTTCTGCAACATTTCGGAACTCATAATCTTTCACAGTATTGACTGAGGTTTCCTTATGAAAATCATCAGGAAACCTCAGTTAACACTGTTTAAGTTCATTACCTCTGAGATGTTGCAAAACTATTACAGGGCCACTACCTTAACATTATTCTTTTAGTTACAAACTAGTCTGAACTCTTCCCTATACAGTCCCTAGATATTGCGTCCCTGTTATTTTATAATTGAGAAAATATTGTGGAAAAAAAATATTGCTTTTCTGACAATATCTTCTACCTTATAGGATGATTTCTTTTCCAAACCACTACGATTTTGAATTTCCAAGTTTTCAATCAACAGGAAAGGCAATGTAAGAAGTTGTAAAATATATTGTTTGAAAATAGAATCAATAAGCAATAAGAAAAAGAAGCTACTTTTAATTTTATCTATAATCAAAAAATACAATTGATGGAAATGAAACAAGATCCACTTTAAAATTTTGAAACATTGTTAGCTCACCTGAGCACGAAGTGCTCAAGGGAGCTATTGTGATCGATAGTTGTCCGGCGTCCGTCTGTCCGTCTGTCCGTCACGGCGTCAACTTTTTCTTTAAACGACATCTCCTCCTAAACTTATGGGTCAAAATCAACCAAACTTGGCAGAAATATTCCTTAGGTGGTCCCTTATGAAAATTGCTCAAATGGAAAGGATCCGTGCCATATCACGGGAAAAGGGGCCTTAATGACAAATTTCTTGTTTTCACTCTAGAAGCCACAAATATGGTCCAATCTTCATGAAACTTGGTCAGAATGTTTGTTAGGTCATGAGGATGAAGTCTATTGAAAATGGGAAGGATCCGTGCCATTTCACAGAAAAAGGCGCCTTAATGACAATTTTGTCAACTTTTTCTTTAAACGACATCTCCTCCTAAACTTATGGGTCAAAATCAACCAAACTTGGCAGAAATATTCCTTGGGTGGTCCCTAATGAAAATTGCTCAAATGGAAAGGATCCGTGCCATATCATGGGAAAAGGGGCCTTAATGACAAATTTCTTGTTTTCACTCTAGAAGCCACAAATATGGTCCAATCTTCATGAAACTTGGTCAGAATGTTTGTTAGGTCATGAGGATGAAGTCTATTGAAAATGGGAAGGATCCGTGCCATTTCACAGAAAAAGGGGCCTTAATGACAATTTTGTCAACAATATCTTTAAACGACATCTCCTCCTAAACTTATGGGTCAAAATCAACCAAACTTGGCAGAAATATTCCTTGGGTGGTCCCTAATAAAATTGCTCAAATGAAAAGGAACCGTGCCATATCACAGGAAAAGGGGCCTTAATGACAAATTTCTTGTTTTCACTCTAGAAGCCACAAATATGGTCCAATCTTCATGAAACTTGGTCAGAATGTTTGTTAGGTCATGAGGATGAAGTCTATCGAAAATGGGAAGGATCTGTGACATTTCACAGAAAAAGGCGCCTTAATGACAATTTTGTCAACAATATCTTTAAACAACATCTCCTTCTAAACTTTTGGGTCAAAATCAACCAAACTTGGCAGAAATATTCCTTGGGTGGTCCCTTATGAAAATTGCTCAAATGGAAAGGATCCGTGCCATATCACGGGAAAAGGGGCCTTAATGACAAATTTCTTGTTTTCACTCTAGAAGCCACAAATATGGTCCAATCTTCACGAAACTTGGTCAGAATGCTTGGTAGGTCATGAGGATGAAATCTATTGAAAATGGGAAGGGTCAGTGCCATTTCACAGAAAAAGGGGCCTTAATGACAATTTTGTCAACAATATCTTTAAACGACATCTCCTCCTAAACTTATGGGTCAAAATCAACCAAACTTGGCAGAAATATTCCTTGGGTGGTCCCTAATAAAATTGCTCAAATGAAAAGGAACCGTGCCATATCACAGGAAAAGGGGCCTTAATGACAAATTTCTTGTTTTCACTCTAGAAGCCACAAATATGGTCCAATCTTCATTAAACTTGGTCAGAATGTTTGTTGGGTCATGAGGATGAAGTCTATTGAAAATGGGAAGGATCCGTGCCATTTCACAGAAAAAGGGGCCTTAATCACAATTTTGTCAACAATATCTTTAAACGACATCTCCTCCTAAACTTATGGGTCAAAATCAACCAAACTTGGCAGAAATATTCCTTGGTTGGTCCCATATGAAAATTGCTCAAATGGAAAGGATCCATGCCATATCACGGGAAAAGGGGCCTTAATGACAAATTTCTTGTTTTCACTCTAGAAGCCACAAATATGGTCCAATTTTCATGAAACTTGGTCAGAATGTTTGTAAGGTCATGAGGATGAAGTCTATTGAAAATGGGAAGGATCTGTGACATTTCACAGAAAAAGGCGCCTTAATGACAATTTTTTTGTTTACTCTCTAGAAGCCACAAATATCGTCCAATTCATCATGAAACTTTGTCAGAATGTTTGTTAGATCATGAGGATGAACTCATTTGAAAATGGGAAGTATACATGCCATATCATGGGAAATGGGCCTTAATGACAATTTTCTTGTAAGAGCTCCAAACGCCACAAATATATTCCAATCTTCATAAAACTTGATCAAAATGTTTGCCAGGTCACAAGAATGAACTCTGTTGAAAATGGGAAGGTTCATGCCATATCATAGGAAATGGAGTCTTTATGATAATTTACTTGAAATATCAGGTGAGCGATTTAGGGCCCTCAGGGTCCTCTTGTTTTTAACATACTTTTCCCCTTCAAACTAGTATGAAAAAGTATGATATTTTGACACTTAGTAAGTAAACATGATGAGTATATTTGTATAATGTCGCTATAATGTATATTGGTTGAAAAAATGACACAAATTTATATCATTTTTGTCCAAATACTGGCTATTACTAAACACATAAATTTTTCATTAAATCATGTTTAAATATCTGATAGGTTGGTTTTATTGACCTGATATTGATCTCTGCCATTTAGATTTGTGAAAATTGGATAATATCTATTCAATTGTAGTTACAAGGTTTTGGAGAAAAGAGTTTTATATACCCGGTATTATGTACAGTGATAAAAATGTACCCATTATCAATTAAAAAAGACAACTTTTCCAGAAAGGTCGTTCTCAGGTCAATTAAATTAGACTATACCAATTATGTTGTGATTATATTATACAGTAAAAGGTTGATAATGAAGATATATTTATAGAAGAAAAGACATACATGTATTTACCTCTAAGTTATTATTGCTGCTTGTGTCCCTAGGGTCGCTAGTTGTCCTTAGGCTCATTGTTTTACTGTCTGTCTGTATGTTTGTCTTCATTGAATTCTCAGGGGTCAGTGCAACATTATTGTAAGTGCATAAAAAGATATAGGCACTTACAATAGTTTTGCACTGATCCTCAATTTCGATACAGAAATTTTCTGGCTTTCTTTATGATTTTGAAGACTTGGGATTTATTAACCTTTTCCCATTTTCCAAAATTTTAGACTGGTCCAACTTGAAAGAGGATGCAGACAACTAAGAATTATGGAGGAATTTTTGAAATGAAATCATTCTGAATGGTAGAAAATGTTGGAAAAGGAGAAATTGCTTGTTACACGCAATTTCTTCTTCATCCCATGATAATTTCTCAAATATTAAACCACAGAGACTTTAAAACTCAGGGACTACACAAGAAAGGGTTGTGTTTAGTTTGTATTTATGCATAAAAAGGTTAAAATTTGTATTTGTACTTTGCCTCTTTTTAGATATCATTTATGGGGTACAGTGTTTCAAAAATGCAAATAGATTTTATTTATTAATTTTCAGACTTTGTAAAAAAAACTTTTTTTTATAAAACAACAGAAAATGCTTGTGAGACAGAATCTTATACAAAACCAATAAATAGTCATAATAATATATATTGTTTGTTTTATAGTACTTGTAAAAGTATAATTGTGTTGTGACTTATTTGCTGAAAAACCAAGTTACCTACAATAAATTCCTACTAGTGGACCACTGGCCATGCCCTTTGACCTCAGACATAGATGAAAAATCGAGTTATTAAACCTTGTCATGCCTTGTCTTGTAAACATTTACAAGATTATAGCAAAATCATTGAGCACTAGATGTACTAATTGTGAGACAGTATTTATTTTGAAAAATAAAATATTTTAACTCATCCGGTTTACAAACCAAAGTCAGGTGGTAAAGACTAAAATCAGACTGCACATTTGTGCAGACTGATCTTTGTCTTTACCTCCTTCCAAAGCACAAATGTTAGGGTCAGCATGACAAGGATTAACCTTCATTATGCTGAACCTGGTATATTGCTGCTTTCGCAGGAGGTATAGATAAAGATCAGTCTACACAAATGTGCACTCTCATCTTAGTAGTCTGTACCACCTAATTTACATTGGAAAAGTTTTTGTATTTTTTTATCAACCATACGACAATAAGCTCATCCAGTGCTTTTAGCGTTTTAAATTTGCCTGCGTGTGCATTTCCAACAATTTGAAAAGTGGGCAAAGCAAAGACTCTGACCAGCCTGTGCATCTGTACAGTTTGATCAGTCTTCACACTTTTTTTTTAGATAGATATATATGTTCTGGAAGTGTCTTTTGACAGACGGTTAATCTTCTATTTGCATCGAGTCACTGGCTAGGCCACCGGTTGGTTGTACCTCTAGATTAGTTCTTATTGTTGGAAATGTCATGCACAGGCTCAATTTTTAATTCAATTTTGCTAAGAAAATTATCCAGAATGAGTTTTGATGTTATTTGTCTGCAAAATATCTGGTGAAGTACATAATAATTCAAAAAGCATATTTGATATGGCAACATAAACATCCTAGCTACAGCTTATAACTATAGCTTAATTAACCCTTGTCATGCTGAACCCGGAATATTCCTGCTTTGGCAGGAGCTATAGACAAACATCAGCCTGCACATAATTTGCAGTCTGATGTTGGTCTACACCACCTGTTTCTCACTTTCAAACCAGAATTGTCAATATATTAAATAATTCAAATAAAAATTTATCTACAGTTGGTACTTTCAGTGCTTTTTGTCCTTTGATTTCGATGCAAATTTGTAGCCAAAATCTATTCAGCATGACAAGGGTTAAGCTGTTGTTGAAATATTTTCAGTGTGCCTATAATAGTGTATATGCACCTAAACTATTTCTTTACTATTTCCTATTTATTTTACAATTTGAAAGTATTCATCTTGTAAAAATTGTGCTTCAATAATTGAAGCTTATGAGGATATCTTCAGTAGATAGTAATTTTTTTCATGACCAAACCATTTTAAAGTCAAGATTCTTTCAGAAGATTAATTTGTTCATTTGAATTATTCAGATTTAATTACTTTGATGATTTAATCAATATTCCAATGGCTGTGCTCAAAGCGTTTGTTAACTTTTTATATTTTACGCCCATTCATTTCATTCACTTATTTTTAACATTTTTTTTGCAACATTTTTTTCTACCATTCTAGGTCTTGAGATCAATTAAGGAAAGGATTCAATTAACCCAAAATTGCTTTATATTTTAATGGTTTATTTTTATTTAAAAATTGAAGATGATACTTTTTGATTTTGTGTGTGAGGACACCATATTCAAGATAACAAAAAGATGTAATGTACATTCTAAGCCCATTTCTAGAAGATATTGAATGAGTGATCATTGAATATAGAATTTATTAAACAAGTCATCTATTAACAGATAAAAACGAGGCTGTGCTGAGTTTTTATTTGTGTTAGATGACAAGTTAAATAATTCAGAATTAGATGAGCACAAATTTGATATTCTGTTTATGATGTGACCCAAATTTTTGTATTAAAACAATGAAATTATGATTAATCAATTCCAGTTTTTCCCGCAAAACATATAACACTGTTTGCAAAAAGACATAAAAAAACATTACGAGGTCATTTTCCCAGCAAAAATATAAATTTGCAGTCCGTACTTAGCTCATTTGCAGTTATTCCACTAGTGTAATAACAATAGTGTAATATCAAAAATATTCAATGGGTTATTGTACTCCCACGATGCAGGTCATATGATTATTGTAAACATAATTATGACACTAATGTAAAAGAATATGTTCAAATTAACGATTATTTTAACGTAAAAAAATTTAAGGTGTATATATATCAAGGCATATTTTGATGGCATATTCTTCATTATCCCTCAGAGTAATCAAATGGTTGATTCTCATGCAATTTAAAATGCTGCTGACAAGCCTTTTTGGCCTTTAAACCATCAGGGCCTGGTTGAGAAAAAGATAACCATTGGTGGAATTTTAAATGGAAGTGTTTTTTTTAGCCAATCAGAATTGTTATTTCAACAAACCTGGTTGATTGAAAGTAATTCAGGTCTCTATTTAACCAATGGTTATCTTTTATACAACTGGGGGCAGAGGGAGTTATTTTTCACCCTTCCTTGCTTTCATCTAATGCATGCTTTCTTAGTGTTTATCTTCTTTCAATTTGGACCAGTCTGAAATTATGTTCTGGTAACTGGTCGATGGCTCAGCACAAAACAGTTGTAACTGCCTATATGTTTATAGGCAGTTACAACTGTTTCGTACTGAGCCATTGTGGTGAGCTAAGCAAACTTTATCTGAAAGCCTTATAACCATATGAAATACTTAACTCCAGCAAATGTTTTAGTTCATCATAGTATATGTAATTGCAAAATATGTAATGATAAATATTTCTGCTTCAATACATTACATGTACTGTATTTTCAAATGTATCTTGTAGATATTTTACAATATTTTTCAATAAAATGAATGTGAAAAACTGAAACTGTTTTTCTCCAGATATTGATTACCGTTGTTCCCTTTAATATGATTCCCTTATGGCTATTGAAAAATTAACTACTTGGCCTTGTGACATTTTCAAATCTAGAAAGCAAACTATCTCTCTAGAAAAAATGGAAGGATTTGCATTTGGAGGACCTGTTTTTCCAGTGTCTGTTTGTCTGCCCTTGTGTCTGTCTGCAAAAACATAAACCTGCAAACTGAACATTTTCCCATATCTTCAACACTGTACATGTTACAATTATTTTACTTGACATGAAGTTTCCTATCATCAATCTGTATCATAGAAGGTCAAGGTATTCTGACAAGGTTAAGGTCAATTACAAAGGTCAAACTTCTATAAATCTATCATGATGTTTTGCATTAAGTGACCATTCTCATAAATGACCACTTTTTGGTGGTCCCGTAAGTGGTCGCTTAACACAATTTTTTCTGTATTGTATTTACACACTATGTACCTTTGGGGGATCACCTTTGGAAAAAAAATTAAAACAGTCTTCAATTCTTTTCTGAAGTTGATTTCCAGATGGTTCTATTGAGTTTTGAGAATTCTGGCTATTTATTTGAGGGTCACAGACTCGCCACACCTACATTCCTTAAAATCATAATGGTAAATGCATTTTCAAACCCCTTACAGAAACTCTGTAAATGTCTTTGTATTTAGTTAATTAAATATCAATACATGTAAATGGACAGTATTCATCAAGTACCTGTGGGTAACAAGTCTCTGGTACAAAATTTCTTCCAGTCTACCAGTTTTGGGCATTATTGTTTTATGAACACATCTTATTAGTGCGGCTGTTTTCCGAGAAAACCCGAGGTTTTGTCATCAGCTTGGTTACATTTGTGAAAGAGTTGGCGTAACAAACTTTACCCTAAATGGTCTTGTCCGTTGTTATTGAATTTAACTTCATAAAAGTTGGTATGTGTGTTCACCAATCCGAGAGACTATCAGGGGGCATAACTCTGAAAGTATTTTTGTAAGAGTTATGCCCCTTTGTTACTTTTTGCAGTATTTGGCACCTGCAGCCAAATGTTTTACCCATAGGTGCTGCTCTTGTTCAATTTTGTGTCTGTTTAGGATGCTCAATGATTGTGCCTCTGGCATATTTCAAATAGTTGGAAATGTCACACGCTTTTACTATGGTTTATAAATACCAAGTATTAGGATCCCAGATTTGTGCACATGATAATTTTGGTAAATGTACTTTAAGAATAATGATTTGAAGTAGTTTTAATGGCTTGTATACCAAAGCAGGTTGCAAACTTTACCACAACAAGTCTCGTATGTCATAAAATCAATTATTGTAACTTCTTTTAATCTACAAGTGGATGAATTCTAGGAGTAAAGTCAAACTATTTTATTTGCCTATAAATTTATAGGCAGGATACCCTATTAGATACTGTAACTTTAAGTCTTCATTGGTAACAATGGTAGGCTTCTATAGTTTGTATTTAAGCCTGTGTGTGACATTTCCAACAATTTCACACCTGTGCAAGGTACAAACATTGTTGACAACGACACAATGCTATGATAATATATTATGCTGACTACATGAAAATGGATTAAGACCTTATCTATATAGCATGTAGTAAAGATTTTGGCCAGCCTGTATGGCTGCAAAGGCTGGCCAGAAGCTTTTCTTGGCCCGCATTGGAAATGTCATGCACAGGCTCATTTGCGTTCTGTTAAAAATGTATGTCATTTCGTAAGAGTTAGAGGGTAAAAATGCCTGTTACAAACCATTTCTTATCCTTTCCAACTGTATTTTCTCAAGTACAAAAATTGGATACAATGATTGCGACATACAATTATGGGACGGATGAATCTTGAACAAACTGGATTTATATAGAGGATAATCGCTTGTTTCAGAGTAAGATTGGATTATATTTCATTGAGTGAACAACAAAAGCCTTATTTTCATGAGTGGCACAGCCACTTTAAACAAATAATTATGATCACACAAAGAAAAAAGTATTTCAACATCTAAATGTGTGTAAATATATTCAATGAAGGCAGAATATGAACTCCATCATATACTTATTGGGTATTCTTAGTCGTCAACTATGCAAAAGCTACCCAGATGGTCCCTATTATGCATGACTGGTTGCAAATATGTCTTTTATGGGTAGAGGTCATTGCTATATATATACCACTATCTCTTTCTCAGGGAAGTGGGAACATCTGGATTGGGTGTTTGAGAACAACTCTATACTAAGCTTATTCAGTCACGCAACTGAACTGAAATAAATTATTATAACCAAACTATACATATTATTTCAAAAAGGTTTAGCAAGGCATGATAATTTTCACTAAATATTTTCTGTGTTAGAAATGTTTAACAGAGGAAAGCATTGATTTCAATTTCTAAGCTGTAGATTGGTTCTTTTCTTTTTTTGCATGATGACTCATCAATCCAAAATATAGCCAAAACAGCGGGAAGGGCAGATTTGAAAAGTCACAGCCTTTCATTTCTTTTCAAAGTATATGTTTCCTTGCCATTAATTGTCTCCATAATTTCAGAAACTATAGCTGACTTTGCAGATTCCAAATGATGAGATCAAATTGGAGAGATCAAGGAAAGATTCATGTGCCAATTTGATTGTGACAGAAAATTGACACTTAAAAGAAATGCCATTGTGTGATCACCCCTCTATAAACTGTTCTATTACTTTTCTTTTTTACGGTTTTAGCAGCTTTCATTGAATTGATTTAGTACTCATGCAAAGTGATGAAAACGGAAATATCAGACTGACTTTTACATGTAAATGGTTCCAATATACTACCAACATTTAATTCATAAAACCTCATGTTAGGCCTTAACTGGTGATCTGC
Source organism: Fragum whitleyi (assembly GCA_948146395.1). Lineage (NCBI taxonomy): Eukaryota > Metazoa > Mollusca > Bivalvia > Cardiida > Cardiidae > Fragum > Fragum whitleyi. Next base: position 77,580,826 of record OX411543.1, read on the forward strand.
AAAGAAAACATTTATGATTCATCACCAACTTACTAAATTGATATTAACATAGGCCATTTTACAATACATCAAAAATTGTAACAAACTTTTTTGACTATGTATATGTATGTATATAGTGGACACTTCGAGTATCATATATTGTTTCAGACAATGAGAATGTATGAATCTTAATGAATATAACTACAATTATCTTAATTATTTTCACTGAAAGAAACCATCTAACCTCTTGTCATATTACACCCAACACATATTATTAATCTGCAAAAAATATGATGTAATAATAGACATGAAACAAAAAATACATCGTTGGAGGATGACCGGCCAAACATTGTAAATACAGCTTTTTAAGACTTAAGTGCATTTATCAAGGACTCTAAATATACATTGTATATATAGAGGCTGTGCATTTATGAATTAATTTCAAAGTTTCTCATCATAATTGTTCTTTAATGAGGTCTGAGCTTCTTATCAAAATTGCTTTCTATAAAGAGTCATATGCAAAGTCACAGACCCAAACTGTGGCCCTCATAGAGAGTCCCAGGCAAAATACAATACAAAAAATAATGGAAAATGAGAATGATGGTCAACAAAGCAGGCTAGATAATCTATTTTTAATTCGATATTCACTCAAAACATTGATTAAAAGGATTCAATTTTATCAAATAAAATTATTCGATTACATTCTGAAATAAAACAAACTTCTGCCAGACACTCAACTCAAGCAAACCTACCTCCGGATCCAAGGAACACATTCCAATTGAAATTGGTATGAAATGTTTTATCATTCTCTTTTCAAAGAGTTATTCCATTGTGAAAACATTTTAACAGTATTTAAGATCGTATTCTATGCAGAACTTAATGAAAGACCTCTAAAGTAAGTTGATTTAACAAGCTACTAAACTGCAATAGATATTGGACATAACTAGAATTCGGATAACATATAGAAAGAAAGTGTTTCACAAAAAAAGGGTTGATAGAAAAAATTGTAGGATAATGATACTTTGCACATGAAAGTTCTTTATTATAGTTATTACATAAAAAACTTTTACTTGGAGGCCAACCTGGCAATAATTCACTATTCAATTTTTAGCTCGACTGTCTTTTGAGAAAACCTGGGATAGGGTTTGTAATCACATTTAGCGGCCTTTGGATTTTGTTGGCATTGCGGTTGGCATGACAAAGTTTAACCTTGGTCATATCTTGGTCATATCATGTGGTTATTGAAGAACACAAGAGCTATCCAGACAATCAAGGTAGTTAACCATGAAACCCTTTGTTAGAGTTATGCCCCATTTTCAAATTAGCCTTTTTTACCTATGCTTTCGGCCCTTTAATGGTTTATTCATAGCACATGTGCAAATTAGGATATATTACTTGAGCCTGTGTGTGACATTTCCAAAAATTGCAAATATGACAAGCCCGTGCATTTGCACAATTTAACCAGAGTTTTCACTGTGCATTTTGTAGATAGATAAGGTGTCAGAGTATCTGAAGACAATCACATAATTTTACATTTACAGTATGTGGCTGTATACACTGCTCAATGTTTGCAGCTCATGCACATTCTATTTTGTTGGAAATGTCATGCACAGGCTCATTTAACTTTTTTGTAATAAAATTTCTAAATGTCAAGTCCAAACTCAAAGAATGTTGAAGATAAATGGAAAGAGTAGTTTTCTGCACCAGAATAACCTAGGTAGCTGATATAAACCATTCAACTGACTTTTCAACTGGACTCTTCTGATTGGTCAGATGAATTATTGGTTCAGAGTTCATTTTACAAAGCAGAGGTGAGATAGGGGGTGTGATAGTTCAAGCCCAGAGCAAATGCAGGTGACATTTTGTATCGCTTCCTGTCTAGTTCGGGAGTCAAATCGAAATAATGCAACAGTTACTGTTTTTGTTTTGCTAATATGTGAACTTTAATGACAGTTATATTTATCATTATTTCTATGGTAACAATTTTCTGAAATACAAAAAAATAGGAAACAGCTCCAGTATACTTATTATTACGTATGAAATTAGGCCTGTAGTAGCTCTTCATTTATATACACATGTGTCTGGTACATCATAGTGATTGTCATGTCTCTTTTACCTGTAGTTTGTCATGAGGAAGTCAGGGGCTCGGCTCACACTGACTGGGGCCATGGGTAAACAGGCTCCATATGAAACAGAGCAAGGAACAAATAGTGCTAGTCTAGCACAGGCTGAACGAGAAATCAAAGTAAGCAATTCTTTTATTTGAGTGTTTGTGAAGCTGACTACAACCTTTGCGTGAAAAAAAAGAGATTGATATCCAATCTTTTAAAGATGAACATTTAATCTATATTCAGGGCCTGTGCTAGCTCTTTAAATAAGGGAGTCATTGACCCCTTGACCATTAAATTCCGAGGGTCAAAACTGGTTTTGATCGGGCCATAAAAGAACAAACATGAAAACTGATCAGCCTTAAAGTAATCTATATATAACTAGAACAACACAGGGCCTTCCCTGGACTGAAATTTCTTTTCGCCAACACTTTCGCCAAATCAAAAAAATTGGAGCCAAATTTGGATTTTTGGGGCCAAATTTTGAGCCATTTTCTTCTTAAAAACTGTACTTGATAGAATCTTATGTTCCTTTTATAGCTCTTCATCCAGGGGGATCTATTTAATACCCATTCTCTGTAACGACTTAAACATTTTTGGCACAGATGGTCTCCGATTTTGATGAAATTTCACATACAGGAAGGGACTAATAAAAAGAGAAGAAAATGACAAAAAGAATGTTTTCAGATCATCTGGTTACCATGGCAACGACCTTCAAAGCACAGTATTTTGAAAAATTAAGCTTTTTTGAAGCTATATAATTTGGTCTTTATAAGAAGATGATGGTTGTTTTCGTATGTATTTGATAGAATAGGACCTAAACTTTGAACAAGATCTTTTGTTGTGTTAGTTAGTGTCAAAAACATTGGTTACCATGACAACAAATGTGGCTTATTTTGATAAATCGATCAGAAAATGTTGTTTATAATTTCCTGTTTTCCTTCACATATGACTGACATTTGATGTGTAGATGGAATATCAAATGTAAAAGGAGCAACTAAGGTACAAATTATTTTGTTGTTGTGTGCATTGGTTACCTTGACAACGGTTACTATGACTCATAATATGGCTGCTTTTGTTACTTCTGAGTTATTTCTTAAATTTTTGCAGCATGTTGAACTGATGATGATTATTGGGACATATCTAACAAAATGTCCTCTTTCAAAAACTGCAAAAAAATCATTGGGCATTTTGTTACCATGGTAACCACCATTTTTTATTATTTTCTTAAATCAGTATTTTTAGTCCCTGAAAGTTTACATGTGATAAGAAAAGAGATCCAATAAGCCTCTATCAAAATACAAGAAAAAAGAACAAAAATTGTAATAGTTGCCATGGTAATTTGCCGATATAACCCAAAATTAAGCATTTTTTGGGTGATTTTGTAGCCTTTTTCCTAAAAAAATGAAACCAGTTTACACAACTATTTTGATATAAGAGTTAGAGGAAAGTTTGAACTTTATTTAGGATTAAGAAATATTCGGGTTGCTTAGCGTTGGATACCTGTATCCAAGGACTAAAAATGGGCTTTTGTGCATTTTTACATAATTGTTCCCATAGCAACGGGCTATTTCCTGCTAGTTTTTTAAAAAAAATTCTTATATGTCCTAAAAGGTCTATCTGAGCAATTTTGTGAATTATCATAACAATGAATGGGAGTTCAATTATCTAGTCAATTGAGGACTCTTAAGATGTTCTGAAATTGTCTTCATTTATGGGATATGAATTCACGTTGCCATAGCAACGAACACAAAAGTTATTATTATGTGAATGTTAATGTGGTATTTCCTTGTAAAACAGAAAACAATGTCTGTTTTTTGTCATAACATTTGAAAAAATGCAAAAATCAATATTTTATTAGGGCATGTGTGTTGTTGCTATGGAAACATAAGTAAACAATGTTTGCCTAGAAATATTATTAATTCATTTGAGAGAACGATGATGGGGAACTTATATCTTATGTGTTTTTATTTTAGTTTGTGACGCATTACTGGTATATTTGAATTTAAAAACTCGCAAAAACGGACTTTTTCAATCTTTAACGTCTGTTTCCATGGCAACCAGAAGTGATTTAAAGAATTTTTTAATTTTTACTTTTGGGTCAGCCCTATCCTCATGTTTAAATTTTATCAAAATTTGAGACATAGCGTGCCACACTCCCTATTTAAAAGTTTAAGTGCTTACAGAGAACTGCTATTAAATTTCAATTAACATGTAATTGGCTGTTAATTTTTCTAAACAATCACAGAAGTGTTATGTGTTGACACACATGCCTTTTGCCTCAATTAATTGACAGTCACACGTGACACAATATCCTCTCAGCCTTTGTCAAAATTAATAATCGGTGATGGGTCAAAATTCAATTTTTTTGTCGCCAGTTATTTCGCCAATTTCATTTTTTTATCGCCAAATTCATTTTATTTTAGCATTTGGCGACAATGGCGACCCCCAGAGAAGGCCCAGACAACATAAACAATAAACTGTAGACACACTTTATTGTTTTGTTGTATCATTTATATAGATCTTTTGAAATAGTATGAAGAAATCAATGGATCTATATGATCTTTTATATAGCTTAGGTTGCACCACTAGAAATTCAGAGGTTCCATATGAACTCCTACAGGAATTTTTGAAGGTCAAAATGGGATTTTATGGAGTCAAAAACCTGGTATAAGTGTCAAACATGATCCCGGTGACTGCAAACTTTTTGTAAAAAAAAAAAAAACTGTTATCAAAGCTTTTAAAGATGAACATTTAATCCATATTAATAGTGTCAATTACATGAAAGTGGGCCATCTGATAATTTTGTTTATTAGCTCCACTGGCAGAAAGGCCAGCGGGCTATTGTCATGGCGGGGTGTCCGTCGTGCGTGCGTCCGTCCGTCCGTCCGTAAACTTTTACTTTAAAAATCTTCTCCTCATAAAGTACTGGATGGATTCCAATCAAATTTCACAGGAATGTTCCTTGGGTGACCCTCTATCAGATTCCTTCAAAGATTTTTAATCGGTTGAAAATCATGGCTGTAGTGGGCGTGGCTAATTTCCATATATGGTAATAGGTGGCTTTTCTCAGAAACTAATCAATGGATATAAACCAAACTTCTCATGAATTATCCTTGAGGGGCCCTCTATCAGCCTACAAAAAATCATTGTGATCAGATGAAAAATATGTATTTTATGGGCGGAGGTCATTTCTCTATATGTTATATAGTGAAAACTTTCAAATCATTTTCTCAGAATCTATTTGATAGATATCAACCAAATTTTACATGAATGATACTTGAGTGACCCTTTATCAGTATAGCAAAAATTATTGTGATCGGATGAAAAATGTGTATTTTATGGGCGGAGGTCATTTCTCTATATGTTATATAGTGAAAACTTTGAAATAATTTTCTCAGAATCTAATTGATAGATTTCAACCAAATTTTACATGAATGATACTTGAGTGACCCTTTATCAGTGTAGCAAAAATTATTGTGATCGGATACAAAATATATATTTTATGTGAGGAGGTCATTTCCCGATATGTTATATAGTGTAAACTTTGAAAATTATTTTCTCAAAACCTAATTGATAGATATCAACCAAATTTTACTAGAATGATTCTTTAGTGATCCTTTATCAGTCTACTTAAAAATATTGTGATCAGATCAAAAATATGTCTTTTATGGGCAGAGGTCATTTCTTCAGATAGGTTATATGGTGGAATATCCAATATAGGGTAAAACAAACTATCCTGAAAGGTTTAACAGATCGATTAGATATCATGGAAATTTTATTTCTGTGCAGTTGTATCAGTCTGCAAAAAATATTTGTTTAGATGAACAGCAATTTTTTTTTTTTTATTCGTAGAGGGTATTATAACATATAAAGTGAATATTTGATCACCCTTTTGGTATCATCTCAATGATGAATTTTTCTAGACTTGTTAAATTTTATAGGTGTAATGATTATAGATTAGAAGGAACAAAACCTTTGTTGAAATTCAAATGTATAGAAACATTACTTGAAATAAGTAGCCTGAGAATACCCGCTCAGAATTGGTGAGTTTAGTTGAACGAAGGGTGAATCTGCACAGAGTGTAAAATGATGTTCTGACCCCTGACATTCAGAGTGAGGTAGAAAGAGTTGAGTTGACTGCACTCTAAGTCATTGGACAGAATAAAGTAAATATATTGGATGGAATATTTTACTTCTTACTATCATTAGTTAGAATTTTGTTTTGATGACAAACAATTGTGAAGTAACATCTTTTAGTAGTGTTTAACTAAAAGTGGATAGATCTACAATCAAAATTTTGCAGACAAAGTACCAGTATATTGTGCAGTAACATTCTGTTAGAGTTGAAATTCTTTTATTGGGATTTTAACAAAATTTCACCAGAATGATCCTTGGGTGACCCATAATAAGACTGCACAAAATTATTGTGATTAAATGAAAAATATTTGTGTAACAAGTAGAGGTCAATTTTCAATGTTATTCACTGATCATGAGTTTTTTATGCAGAAATATTTCAGCATATGACCCTTATTTACTTGAAATAGACATTCACTTATTCATTCACTTCAATTCTCATTTAAACAGCTTTATCATCCTCTAATAGTCATTATCAGGGTATTCAGGCCTGTGGAGCGAATCAGGCGCTCAAGCGCCTCTAGTTTTACAAATGACTGTACTTTGAAAAGGTATTGTATGATCATATCCTTCTGTAATTTTTTCCAAATTAATACTGTATACAGTGATGTTATAAAAAAAATTATAAATGTGATTTTTTTTTATTAAATTATTAGTAGAATCTGATGTTTATTCATGGGTTGCTATTGTGTACACAAGTGTAGATAGAATTCACCCTCATTCTCGCTAGTAACATAATTCAAAGACCTTTCCATTATTGCCTTTGTTTATTTCAGCATTTGAAACAAGAAAACCAAAAGTTGAAAAAGGACCTGTATGATATTAGGTAAAATGGTTCATCTTAACTTCCAGGCAAACTAAACAATAACAAATTTTGTGAATCAAAATAGCTAAGAACTGATGCATTGTGAATTAAAAAAAAGTTTGCACAGTGTGAAGCAGTTTAGTACATATACATTTGAAAGTAGTAACAACTATTTCACGCTGAGCCATCATGATCCAAATGGTATTTATGATAATTACAATTGCTGTTACAAATCAAAGTGCTGTCAGCACTGTAAATCGGACATCATTGAGAGGCTGGGATAGTGCAATAGTTCGCCAATCAAAAGGGCTCACATTTGGACAAAAAAAGTTGGTAAAATATTTGCCCAATTTGTGAGTTTTTTGTCTTAACACTTCATCTTTTCGAGGACATCGCCAGCTCATCCAACCTCGTGGGTCCGATTTTGAAAGTTTGCTGATTCGATAGCCCTCTGCTAGTCTAAATTATTTCTTAGCAGATTTTTTTACGTTGTTATAATGAGCACACGCCAAGCTAAAAGCTTGTCTGATAATATTATTCCTCTCTCTAGAGTTTAAAAGCCTGTTTAGCAACAAAACATTTTTCATTAAACTTTTTGTACAATTTTGATTACCAACATTTTTGTTTTTCAAGCATTGGGTTTTCCCAAATACTATAAATGCATTTTCCCTCAAGAAACACGTGAAATCGGCAACTATGCTATTTATATCTTTGGTTTCTGACCAATCGATTAAATCTAGCAGCACTCTATGATTATTCATGAGTTATTCTAAAAATAGATCTCTTTTACTGCTATCCTATATCAGTTTATCGTATGTTTTTGTCTGTTTATTTGTTGTTGAATAATTTTTCTTCATACCCAAATTTAAATTTATTGTAAATAGGATTGGAGCGTGATCAGAGTGCTCATTGAAATCAAATATTTCAAAATTACAAAATTATTTCTAATTGTTAACACATAGTCAACAGTACTCATTCCACCAGTAGACTTCCCACGCTCCCTGTCAGAGTGCAGACGACCATTGACCAATGACAAACAACTTAATTGACACATTTCGAGCAGACGATGTCCATTGCATCTTCCACGTGGTGTGAATTTACGCGTGGGTTTTGACCTAGTGATAATCATAACAGAATTTGATTGGTTGTCAGCCCTACAACTGGTAAATGACCGTTCGAGAAAAAAATCAGAGTAGTAATATTGTAAGTGCTACAAATTTATTTTACAGTTAACCTATTGTACGTTTCAACTCCTTTACTCAACCGAAAATCTTGTTATAAACACTGAAAATACTAACTGGTAATTACTAAAAGCGAAAATTACATCAAATTTTGTATTAGCATCTTCTCTATTTGTCGAAAAGTAAATAAGATAAAAACAAAGTTTGTAGATTGTGACTGAAAAGGCCGTTTCTTCGGTGTTTGAAAACACATTATTTGGTTTGAACACATTGCTCAGAAGATAAAGGTAAAAATGTACTGGGTCAAACAGACTGGATTTCTGGCAACCGGTATAAATCTCCGATTTAAAAATAGTTAAAGATTAAAGAGTTTAAAAATCAATTGAGATGGCTTCAATTTAATTCTGTGGTTTATAAACTGTCAGTTTAGTGGAGGTATGGAAAAGATAAAGGTCAAATATAAATGGAAGAATATGTATTTGTCAGGCCCCTGCATTATTAGAATTGGGGCATATTGTTTCTGTCCTGTCTGTTTTTAGCTCCACTGGCTGAAAGCCACTGGGGCTATTGTCATGGCGTTGTGTCCATCAGGTGTCCGTCCATCCGTCCGTGCGTGCGTGCGGTCGTAAACTTTTCTTTAAAAATCTTCTCCTCAGAAACTACTGGATGGATTTCAACCAAACTTCACAGGAATGATCCTTGGGTGACCCTCTTTCAAAGTTGTTCAAGAAATTTTGATCCAATGAAAAACATGGATTTAATGGGCATGGCTAATTTCCAAATATGGTAAAAAGTGAGTTTTCTCAGATTCTAATCAATGGATACCAGTTAAATTTTACATGAATGATCCTTGGGTGACCCTTTATCAGTCTACAAAAAATCATTGTGATCGGATGAAAAATATGCATTTTATGGGCGGAGGTCGATTCTCTATATGTTATATAGTGGAAACTTTGAAAATCATTTGCTCAGAATGTTACTGATGGATATCAACCAAATCATTGTGATCGGATGGAAAATATGCATTTTATGGGCAGAGGTCAATTCTCTATATATTATATAGTGGAAAATTTGCAAATCATTTTCTCAGAATCTAATGTTTGAATATCAACCAAATTTCACTGGTATGATCCTCGAGTGACCCTTTATCAGTGTAACAAAAATTATTTTGATTGGATGAAAAATATGCATTTTATGGGTGGAGGTCATTTCTCAATATGTTAAATAGTGGAAACTATGAAAATCATTTTCCCAGAATGTAACTGATGGAATCATTTTCAACATTAGTAGAACCCCAAATATCTAAAAATCTAGTCAAAACATTTATTTGCTATTACAAGAATTTCATGCCTGTGGAGCGACTCAAGCCATTCATGGCTTTCTAGTTGTACTTGTCAGTCTGTCAATTAGTTCCAAAGAACTGGCCTTAACTTTTGATTGGTAAGGAATGGAGTCTACATTAAATGCCACAGGAGTACTAATTACTTTGTGTTCACTGTGAACACCGTGAAACAACCGAAAAAATTGTTGAAAACAGCATTTTTTGGGTTTTTTTTACCCCATTCAAAAAAACAATCATAATGAAAATCATCTCTGATGTCAAGTACTGCATTATGTTCAGGAATCAAAAATGAACATATGTGCAAAGCGTGGCATCAGTTCCAAAACATTTTACAAGGATTTTCTACCTGAATGATGGGCTGAGCAATATTTGATTCAGGTCCCTATACAACCAGTTGATCAAGGAGAATAGCCATGAGAGATTTGATGAGAGACGAGTAATGGTATTGAAGTCCCAGGTCATACAGCTAGAGAGACAGGTACAGTCATACATGGGTTTACACTTGTCCTAATGAATTTGAATTTTGTTAACAGTAATTTCAAAGTTTGGGAAAATTTCAACTATTCAGTCCAGCCTGGTTTGGGTTTTTCTCAATTAAAAGTAGAGAGTAGGCAGTTTAAGCTCAGATCAGCCTGCACATCTGTCCCCTAAACCGCACAATCTGACTATGGTCGATACTTTACACATTACCTATATGGTGCCTTTTGTCTGATTTGTGCACATTTCAACAGTTGTAAACTAAGGATTCATAGCTTGGCAGTTTTGGGCTACAATTACTGAATATTTTGTCCTCTGTCATCTGTATAGGCGTCAGTAATGTGACAAGCTCTCAGTCATTAATGAAGATATTTAAATTTGTTACTTATTTGTGCCTTCTCCACCACAAGAGCAACCAAAGGGATTTATCTTGAAAGGTTTAAAGTGAAGTGAGATAAAGGAAATAGTAATTTATTTTAATTTATGTTTTAAAGGTTCTGATATTAAATGAAGCACTGAGTTCTAGAGGGGCTGTTTTGCTGGAGGTTGAAAATGCTATGAAATGGTTAGCTGATAAATGTAGGTATGTAAATAATAAACAGTGGTCGATATGAACACCAGTCCTCAGGCCAAAGGTTTTTGATTTTTTGGAAGGACTGGCAGTTTCTTCTTTGATACGGGTCCTTCTTGCCCGTGAATTTTAATCAATCTGTGACTAACTTTCTTAAAAACCATGAAAGTTGCATCCTAAGTTGTGAGTGTAAACCTCATAAGATTTAGGGAAAACTCTGAGGAAAAAGAATAAATGCTTGTATTAAGCAATTTCTTCTTTTTCCACACTGTTTTTTTCCTGTCTGGAATTACTTTATGTACAATATTATACTTCATAAAACATTTACTTTAAATTGCAAGAGAGCTAAGAAAGATCTGGAGGACCTGTCCTCAGAAAAGAGGAAGTTTGAATCAACTGGTCTTGAGGGCCTGTGGCAAATGTTTAAAGTGTAACACCCTGCTAAACTGTAAGAAAAGGACAAAAGCAAGTTCATATAAATCATTAAACAGGCTGATAATCAAGGATGAGGCAGCATTTTCATGGAGACTGATCTTTGTCTATACAGTCTGTCAGTGAGAAATGTTATGTAAATAGAGGATATTGAATGAGTGGTCATTCAATACCAAATTTATTTAACAAGTCATCTATAAACAGATAAAAACAAGGCTATGCTGAATTTTTATCTGTATTAGATGATGAGTTTAATAAATTCGGTATGTTATGAGCACAAATTTTATATACTATTAAAATATGACCTAGATTTTCACAAAAAATCATCAAAATTCTTGAAATTTTACATTTCAATTTTCCGGGAAACTTATAGCCCCATTTAAAACTGACATCACAATATATACATCATGACGTCATTTTGGCGGTTACAAAATAGCGTTGCTCTTTGCTCTGAGCTCATTTGCATAGTTATTCTGAAGCGGTGTAATATCAGAAATATTCAATGGGATTAATTCACTCTCGCAACGTAGGTCATGTTATAAATATCAATTTTTTTTTTTTTGCAAATTTTTGCTTATGAATGGTCCTTACCCTTCTCATGCTGTTAACAAAGTTTTAGCAGACAGTACAGTAAAACGTGTATTAAGCAACTACTTACGGGACCACAAAAAAGCGGTCGTTAAACAGACGGGTCGCTTATTACATGTTTAATTTACAAATTAGTAACATATATTTTGATTGAATATGTATGTTACTGCCAATTACTCATTAATCCTTTGTTGAAAAAAATCGTCTCATTGAGACGATTCTAATGAGTTGAACATCATTAGATAATAACATAGTATTCATTAACAATAAATTTTAGACAAATATAATGTACTTTTTAGCTCACCTGAGCAGGAAGTGCTCAAGGTGAGCTATTGGGATCGTAGAATGTCCGTCGTCCATCGTCAGTCGTGTGTCTTCCGTCCTGCGTCGTCCACAATTTCTTTAAACATCTTCTCCTCCTAAACCAGTGGGCCAATCTTGATGAAACTTGGCAGGGATGTTCCTTGGGTCAAGCTTTATCAAAGTTGTTCAAATAAATGAAATCCACCCTTAACTTTCCCTTTACCCGTAACAAAAAGGGTGAAAATATGAAAATCTTTAAAAATCTTCTTCTCTGAAACCAGAAGGCAGACAGCTTTCATATTTGGTATGTAGCATCATCTAGTGGACCGCTACCAAGTTTGTTCATATAAAGACCCTGGGGTCACATGTGGGCTTTGCCCGGGCCCAACCCTTTTTACATAGAATCAAAGAGCAAAAACATTTAAAAATCTTCTTCTCTGTAACCAGATGGCAGACAGCTTAAATATTTGGTATGTAGCATCACCTAGTGGGCCTCTACCAAGTTTGTTCATAACAAGACCCTTGGGTCATATTTGGGCTTTGCACGGGTGCATCCCTTTATCTCTTGTGAGCACGAAGGGTAAAAAAATGAAAATCATCAAAAATCTTCTTCCCTGAAAGCAGAAGGCAGACAGCTTTCATATTTGGTATGTACAATCTTCTAGTGGACCTCTACCAAGTTTGTTCATATCAAGACCCTGGGGTCATGTTTGGGCTTTGCCCGGGCGCAACCCTTTTTACATAGAATCAAAGAGCGAAAATCTTTTAAAAATCTTCTTCTCTGTAACCAGATGGCAGACAGCTTTAATATTTGGTGTGTAGCATCACCTAGTGGGCCTCTACCAAGTTTGTTCATATCAAGACCCTTGGGTCATATTTGGGCTTTGCACGGGTGCATCCCTTTATCTCTTATGAGCACGAAGGGTAAAAAAATGAAAATCTTCAAAAATCTTCTTTTATGAAACCAGAAGGCAGACAGCTTTCATATTTGGTATGTAGCATCATCTAGTGGACCTCTACCAAGTTTGTTCATATAAAAACCCTGGGGTTATAATTGGGCCCTAGGATCATATTTGGGCTCCACCCTGGCGCAACCCTTTTTACATAGAATCAAAGAGCGAAAAATCTTTTAAAATTTTCTTTAATCGAAACCAGAGGGCACACTGCTTTCATTTTTGGTATGTAGCATCATCTTGTGGGCCCCTACCAAGTTTGTTCATATCAAGACCCTTGGGTCATATTTGGGCTCCATCCGGGCGCATCCCTTTCAGCTCATCTGAGCACGATGGGTGAAAATGGGAAAACCTTCAAAAATCTTCTTCTCTGAAACCGGAAGGCAGACAGCTTTCTTATTTAGAATGTAGCATCATCTTATGGACCTCTTCCAAGTTTGTTCATATCAAGACCATGGGGTCACTTTTGGGGTACACCCAGATGCATCCCTTTTTACATAGAATCAAAGAGCAAAAAGGCATATCTGTCTTGGTCTTGGCTGAAAACGTTCCATGGTATTGATCTTAGGCAATTATCTTCTTTTTGACATCTGCCTATCTAATTAATGTGATGTCCAAGGGGTCATAGAGACTCAGGTGAGCAACTAGGACCATCTTGGTCCTTTTGTTAAGTCTTTTTCACTTTAAGAAGGGGATTGTTTAATATGGTTCTTAATAAAAATGGTTGCTTCATACACAAGGTTGCTTAAGCAAGATTGGCCTATATGGGGTAAAATCAGCCTGCACAGATTTGCTGTCTCTTAACTTACATTTCCTGTTTTCAAGGTAATTATTTGTCACTGTAGAAGCAACTTTAGTTTTTGACTTACACAATAAAAGATCATAAGATGTTTAGTAAAACTTTTGTAGGTAATCATTGTGGTAAAGCTTTGAATCACCTTGGATGAAATGTCTCAAAATGGTAATTCATCTGAAACAAAATTTAAATTCAGCTGGATAAGGTTTAATTCATGGTCTTTTTTCTCTGACTAATCAGCATTATGGTGTTATGCTTGAAATTTACAATTAAGCTCAAATTGGTGAAGACATACATGTGTGTAAGTGTATGGAGTATCTAGCTCCTGTGATTCTTGTTCACTCATGTAATATTATAAGGTTAGCAACTATTTTCATTCAGACGAGTCTAAAATTAGTTGATGGTAATGGCTTACAATTGATATTATGTACTCAATCTCGAACTCTCAGTCATTCTACCTTGGGAATAATAAGGGCACAGCCATGAAAGCATTTTGTTTTGCATGAGGCTTTACATGACATCACAAGTACAAAGATTGCATTGAGTAAAAAAAAATCCATGAAATCTGGAATAAAACATAGCATAATTTAATTTGAAAAACAAAATACGTTTCACAGCATTTGCTATCAAATTATTAAATGCCCAAAAGATCTACATAGATGATCAGAATGCATTAAAGACAGTTGCTTTTCTTCTAACGTATTGATTAAAATACCACCAAAAGCTGAATTACCAAAAATAGACCAAAAATTACAATTCTTACTGCTGAGGTACTTTCCAGCTGATGGAAAAGTCCCAGCAATGTTCGCAATGATGATGATGAATATTTTTCTGAAATAAAATATTGGATAAGTTATTTAAGAGATGAAGAGGGTATTTGTTGATTTTGTTGAGATATGAAACTAACTAAGTTTCATACTTCTGTGAAATCAACAAATATTATCTTCATATTTTATAATTTAATATCATGAATCAAAAAGGTAAAGTTTTGTCAGTTAAAAACATATTTCTAAAGGGACTACTTTTTGCAGAAGCAAAACAGCTGCATACTCAGTATTGTTTTCAATGGGAAATGAAACAATCTTTTCAGCCAATCAGAATGTACCATCATTGATGGACACAACTTAAATTAGATTATTACTTCATGAAAATCCACACCTAAGGTTAAAGTTCATTGCAGATCCTTCATTTCCATGGATGTAAGAGGACCTCAAGTACATGTTGAGCGCTCTGATCTGACATTGATGGTTGAAACAACAGAATCTGCAAGAATAAAACTTTACAAGCAACTAGAGGTAAGTTGATTGAAATGTAAACATTTTTATGCCTTAAGGGTTTAGTAACTCAAGAATTTAGAGTTAAAAACTAGCAAACCACCTAAACATATCTGTAAAATAATATCAAAAGCTTATTTTGTCACCACTGAAAATCTAAGAAATTCTTTTATCTTCCTCTAAAATCAATTTTATTTGTATTTAAGATGGTTGGTCAGTATGCCAATTGGTTTGTCTTAAGATTTTTTGTCAAGAGCATATCTCAAACAGTAGCATATGCTAGCTAGAATCATAAAACTTCATAGATGGATGGATCTCATTGAGGAGAAGTGACATGATCAGAAACCATAACTTTACTCATCCTATTTTTAGCTCATCTGAGCACAAAGTGCTCAAGATGAGCTTCTGTGATCACCCCATGTCCGTTGTCAGTAGTGCATTATCCACGATTTCCATAAACATCTCCTCCTAAACCAGTAGACCAACATTGATGAAACTTGGCAGGGATGTTCTTTGGGTCTAGCTCTACCAAAGTTATTAAAAAAATGAAATCCACCATGAACTCTCGTTTGCCATTGCAACAAAAAGGATGAAAATAGAAAAATCTCCAAAAATCTTCTCTGAAATCAGTAGGCAGACAGCTTTCATCTTTGGTATGTAGCATCATCTAGTGGACCTATACCAAGTTTGTTCAAGTTTGTGTGGTGTACATGGTCTAGAGGTAGAGCCAAAGGTCCTGAGTTTGAATCCCGAGAACAGCTATTGATCTTGGTTCTTTCATTGGCCCACACATTCGGCACGAGTACTGGTGAATTTTCCAGGAAGCAGAATCAAGAGGGTTTATTTTATGTTGTAAGAACTTGTTTCCCAATCGATGTAAAATAAATAGGTTTAATTAAGTTTGTTCATATCTAGACCCTGGGGTTATGTTTGGGCTCCACCTGGGCACATCCCTTTTTACATAAATCAAAGAGCGAAAACCTTTAAAAATCTTCTTCTCTGAAACCAGAAGGCAGACAACTTTCATATTTAGTTTGTAGCATCATCTAGTGGACCTTTACTAAGTTTGTTCATATAAAGGCCCTGGGGTGACATTTGGGCTCTAACTGGGTGCATCTCTTTTTACTGAGTCAAAGAGCAAAAATCTTCAAAAATCTTCTTATCTTATACCAGAAGGCAGACAGCTTTCATATTTGGTAACAAGTGGAAGTCAAGTGGATTTGAAGTTTGTTCAAATCATCATCCTGGGGTAAATAAAATTTAGGCACTGCCAGGGTTCATCCCTTTTAACACTGAAACTGAAAGATTGAAAAAATTTAAAAAGGCAGACAGATTCTATATTTAGTATGTAGTATCATCTATTGGACCTCTACCAAGTTTGTCCTTATTATGACCCTTGGATCACCTTTGGGCTTTTCCAGTGAGCATCCTGTTTTACATGAAAGCAAACAACAAAATTTTTAAAAAAATCTTTTTCTCTGAAACTAGAGGGTGGAAAGCCTTTTGTAGGTAGAGTAATCTGGTGGACCTCTATCAAGTACGTTGATATCGATCCCCTGGGGTCAAATTTGGGCTCCACTAAGGCGTATCCCATTTTACATAGAAATAAAAGGTATGAAATCTTTAAAAATCTTCTTTTCTGAAACCATATGACAGAGATCCTTAATATTTGGTAATTAATTTTCTTAATATAATCTAAACTTTACCTTTTTTTAGCTCACCTGAGCACGAAGTGCTCATGTGAGCTATTGTGATCACCTTTCCTCCGGCGTCCGTCCGTCGGTCGTCGGTCGTCGTCCGGCGTCCGTCAACAATTTCTTTAAACGACATCTCCTCCTAAACTACTCAGCCGATTAACACCAAATTTTACAGAAATGTTGCTTAGGTTGTCCCCTTCAAAAATAGCTAAAAGAATTGAAATCCATGAAAAACTCTGGTTGCTATGGCAAAAAAATGTGAAATTTTTAGAAAATCTTTAAAATTCTTCTTCTTCTCAACCAGTAGTCCTACAGACTTAAAACTTGGCATGGATGATCAGATAATAGACCTGAATAAAAATAGCTAAAATCATATCTTTTAGGCAACCAGGTGCGGAGCACCAGGGGGGAGGGGGTAGTACTTTGGGTAAATTTTGTAATCTTTAAGCTTCTTCTTCTTCAGAACCAGGAGCTCTACAGACTTGAAAATTGGCATGGATGATCAGCACATAGACCTTAATAAAAATAGCTAAAATCATATCTGTTGGGCTGCCAGGTGCGGAGCACCAGGGGGGAGGGGGTAGTACTTTTGTCAAAATTTTGTAATCTTTAACCTTCTTCTTCTTCTGAACCAGGAGCCTAACAGATTTGAATATTGGCATGGATGATCAGCATATGGACCTTTATATAAATAGCTAAAATCATGACTGTAGATTCTCCAGGTGCGGAGCACCAGGGGGGAGAGGGTAGTACTTTTGTGAAAATTTTGTAATCTTTAACCTTCTTCTTCTTCTGAACCACAAGCCCTACAGACTTGAAAATTGGCATGGAGGATCAGCTCATAGACCTTAATAAAAATAGCTAAAATCATGACTGTAAAGCCACCAGGTGCGGAGCACCAGGGGGGAGGGGAAAGTACTTTTGTGAAAATTTTGCTACTTTAACCTTCATCTTCTAAAGAACCAGGAGCACTACAAACTTGAAAATTGGCATGGATGATCAGCTCATAGACCTTAAAAAAATTTGCTAAAATCATATCTGTTGGGCTGCCAGGTACGGAGCACCAGGGGGGAGGGGGTAGTACTTTTGTCAAAATTTTGTAATCTTTAACCTTCTTCTTCTTCTGAACCAGGAGCCTGACAGATTTGAATATTGGCATGGATGATCAGCATTTGGACCTTAATAAAAATAGCTAAAATCATGACTGTAGATTCACCAGGTGCGGAGCACCAGGGGGGAGGGGGTAGTACTTTTATGAAAATTTTGTAATCTTTAACCTTCTTCTTCTTCTGAACCACAAGCCCTAAAGACTTGAAAATTGGCATTGAGGATCAGCTCATAGACCTGAATAAAAATAGCTAAAATCATAACTGTAATGCCACCAGGTGCGGAGCACCAGGGGGGAGGGGGTAGTACTTTTGTGATAATTTTGCTACTTTAACCTTAATCTTCTAAAGAACCAGGAGCACTACAGACTTGAAAATTGGCATGGATGATCAGCTCATAGACCTTAATAAAATTTGCTTAAATCATATCTGTTGGGCTGCCAGGTGCGGAGCACCAGGGGGGAGGGGGTAGTACTTTTGTCAAAATTTTGTCATCTTTAACCTTCTTCTTCTTCTGAACCAGTAGCCTGACAGATTTGAATATTGGCATGGATGATCAGCACATAGACCTTAATAAAAATAGCTAAAATCATATCTGTTGGGCTGCCAGGTGCGGAGCACCAGGGGGGAGGGGGTAGTACTTTAATGAAAATTTTGTAATCTTTAACCTTCTTCTTCTTCTGAACCACAAGCCCTAAAGACTTGAAAATTGGCATTGAGGATCAGCTCATAGACCTGAATAAAAGTAGCTAAAATCATGACTGTAATGCCACCAGGTGCGGAGCACCAGGGGGGAGGGGGTAGTACTTTTGTGATAATTTTGCTACTTTAACCTTCATCTTCTAAAGAACCAGGAGCACTACAGACTTGAAAATTGGCATGGATGATCAGCTCATAGACCTTAATAAAATTTGCTTAAATCATATCTGTTGGGCTGCCAGGTGCAGAGCACCAGGGGGGAGGGGGTAGTACTTTTGTCAAAATTTTGTAATCTTTAACCTTCTTCTAAAGAACCAGGAGCCTAACAGATTTGAATATTGGCATGAATGATCAGCATATGGACCTTTGTATAAATAGCTAAAATCATGACTGTAAGTTCACCAGGTGTGGAGTACCAGGGGGAGGGGGTAGTACTTTTGTGAAAATTTTGTAATCTTTAACCTTCTTCTTCTTCTAAACCACAAGCCCTACAGACTTGAAAATTGGCACAGAGGATCAACTCATAGACCTTAATAAAAATAGCTAAAATCATGACTGTAATGCCACCAGGTGCGGAGCACCAGGGGGGAGGGGAAAGTACTTTTGTGAAAATTTTGCTACTTTAACCTTCATCTTCTAAAGAACCAGGAGCACTAAAGACTTGAAAATTGGCATGGATGATCAGCTCATATGCCTTAATAAAATTTGCTTAAATCATATCTGTTGGGCTGCCAGGTGCGGAGCACCAGGGGGGAGGGGGTAGTACTTTTGTCAAAATTTTGTAATCTTTAACCTTCTTCTTCTTCAGAACCACAAGCCCTACAGACTTGAAAATTGGCACGGAGGATCAGCTCATAGACCTTAATAAAAATAGCTAAAATCATGACTGTAATGCCAGGGGGGAGGGGAAAGTACTTTTGTGAAAATTTTGCTACTTTAACCTTCATCTTCTAAAGAACCAGGAGCCCTACAGACTTCAAAATTGGCATGGATGATAAGCATATGGATCTAAAATAAAGTAGCTAAAATCATGAATGTAGGGCCACCAGATGCGGAGCATTAGGGGGGAGGGGGTAGTACTTCGGATCAATTTTGAAATCTTTAACCTTATTCTTTTCCTGGATCAGGAACCCTACAGACTTGAAAATTGTCATGGGTGATAAATATATTGACATTAATAAAAATAGCTTAAATCATGACTGTAGGGTCACCAGGTGCTGAGTGTCTTGGGGGAGGGGGTAGTACTTCGGATCATTTTTGAAATCTTTAAACTTCTTCCAATGAACCAGGAGTCCTACAGACTTGAAAATTGATATGGATGATCAGCATATGGACATTAATTGAATTAGCTAAAACCATGACTGTAGATTCACCAGGTGCAGAGCATCTTGGGGGAGGGGGGAGTGCTTTGTTGAGAATTTTGAATCCCTACAGCCTATATATTTGACATGGATTGATCAACTCATTAAAGAAAACTTTAAAAGTCTCAGACTCAGCCTGTATATCTGGCATAGATTAGCTGATCACAGACCTTTTATGAAAAAAGCTTAAATAAATAATGACCAGGGGAGGAGCAGAGGGGGGGGGGGGGGGGGGAAGGATTATTTCAAATGTTATCTAATTGAATAATAGAAAATCTCTTTTTCTGTGGTTGCATGGACATACCTAGGTAATGAAGCTTTTTTCTCAGGTGAGCGACCCAGGGCCAACGGCCCTCTTGTTTAATTTCATACCCCTTGGATCAGATTTGGGCTCAGCATAGGTGTATCCCATTTTACATACAAACAAAGTGGGAAATCTCGGAAAATCTTCTTCTCTGAAACCAAAAGGCACAGCAGACATCTTTCATATTTTGTCAGCAATTTTATACAGTGGACCTCTATCAATATTTTCATTTCATGGACCTGGGGTCATATTTGGGCTCCGATTTGGCCCATCCCATTTTACATAGATACAAAGGTGGAAATCTTAAAAACTTGTTCTCTGAAACCAGAAGTCAGGAACTTTTTATAATAGTTTCTTTTAATTGAATTTCATCAGAATTTATTCAGCACGACAAAGAGAATAGTTTAAATAGTATAAAGTGAAAGCAATTATATTGCTTGATGAAATGGGTAGTAACAGATTAATTTTCTTCACAGAATAGAACAACAGAACAGCTAGTACAACCCCTAAAGTTTTACAATGACTTTATACACCCTAGTAGAGAGAATGATGTGACTTTGCTTGATGTGGCTTCTGGTAGACTGGAACACCTGAACCTTAAACATGTGGTAGGTCCTGGGATATTTCAGCTATATGCACATCAAAGCTATTTCAGATAAAGGCACTAGTCAAATGGCTAAATTCAGGTAAGGCATTCGGAAGAACACCACAAATTTTTATTAATTTATCATAACCTAAAATGAAATAAGTTGCAAACACAGCTTGAAGCTAAAGTAAAATGAGATGTGATAGCAGCTTGAGGCTAGAAAAGGATATAATGGTAGTACTGGTTTAAGAAATACTTAGACTCTATTTTTAGGTGTTCCAACTACCACAGTATGACTGAAAAATTGTTAACAGCATTCACCCCATTCAAACAAATAAGCTCATATAGATGTAGCAGATATAGCAATTTATTAATTTTGCTTTGAAATGATGTCATAATGTTATTGTAAATTATTTGTTATTGTTTAGGCTAAACTTGAAGGCAAATTAAGTACCTTGTATAAAGAGTTGATAAGCCTACACAGTGTGATGGATGAAGATTCCAACAATCCTTACCTTATATGGACATCAGGTCATGTGACCCAGGCTGTCAGAGAGAGGCTGATGACCCAGATTTTGAAATCCTGTGCCATCATGAAGGATTGTACAGATGACTTGCTGGAACTATCTTTGTTATATCCAAGTGCACCATGGGTAAATGTGAAATGTATAATTCAAGGCTTTACAATGTAACTTCTCTATGATGTGCACCTATCAAAATGGTGAAGTGATATTTTCTCTTATTCTTACTGAGTAAGAGAAAACATAATGAATTCAGTTTCTGTTTTGCCAACATGCTATTGTTATCTGTATTTTGAAAAGATGTGCTATTTTATTACTGTTAATGGGGACCCAAATGATTAGCAGTTATTTTCTAAACATTTTAGAGGGTGCAATAAAAACATCTTATTGCGACAAAATGAGCTGTGCATTCAGGATAACCAAACTGTGCAAACAGTTTGCCAATAATTATTCCCTACTTTGCACGCAAGTGCACCCCCAAAATGGGATAAAATGGACAAGCTGTTTGCACCATTTTGTTATCCTGAACACAGGGCTGGCTAAGTGAAAGGCAAACATTTTGAGAGCCTATTCTAACAGCTCCTTGAGGATCAGTTTGATCTCGTTCTCATGGTTTAAGGTAGTGGACCTGTAATAGTTCCCAAATTAGGAACTCATAAATTTTCACTATGTTGACATAGGTTTCCTAATGAAAATCATTAGGAAACCTTGGTAAACACTGTTAAAGTTCATTTCTTCCCAAATGTTGTGGAACTATTACGGATCCACTACCTTAAAACCTGTATGGAGCATAACTCCAACAATTATTTTAAAGATTCCATAACAAATTGGCATATTTTTACTTTATTATTGAATATTATTTTCAAGAGATCTGATTAGATAGCTTTAAAATGAAATGTCAGTGTCATATCAAAGAAAAAGTGTGATGAAAAAGGTACCTTTGAAGCAGGGCTTTACTTGCCAGCATTTACTGCAGGAGACTGTTAACACCATTTCTATTTTCACAAAATTTTCTTGGAAAACTTCCTCGTATTTTAGTTGTAAACTTGTGAAATACTTGAAATTATTTATTGTGTATAACCTCATTTTAAACATGACAGGCAAATTGTTTCACAAAAATGTCATATGTTCAGCTTTTTAAATATGTAGTTAGAACATTTTGTCAACTTACAAAAATAATATTATTTGTGAAATTTCAGCCACCATTGAAGGTATCAGCCCTAAAGAAGATAACCAGTGACTATGTATTGAGGTGTTTGCCACAACATAGATCTAAACAGAGTGACACCACCAAATGTGTTCAAGCTTTAGTCAGGGCCTATAACTATAGAGTCTACATGTTGAATAATGAGGTATGGCTTGATTTACAATTTCTGCTTGCACAGAACGAAAGATTTTAAAGTAGTGGACCCGTAAAAATTCCGCAACATTTCGGAAGTAATAAACTTTTAACAGTGTTAACCGAGGTTTCCTTATGATTTTCATTAGGAAACCTTGGTCAACATTGTGTAAGAGATCATTAGTTATGAAATGTTGGGGAACTATTACGGGTCCACTACCTTAAGTTACAAATTGGATAAGAGACATTTTGAGACCAAGAGAAATATGCATAAGTCTTGTCACCTTATGTAAGATTGACTTGAAACTTGGTAGTTATGTTCCTCTCATGATTACAGAGTGCTTTGCAAAAGAACTCTACCTAGCTTAATTTTCGAGTTATTACCCTTTGTTGTTTTTCATACTTGGACACCAAGCAGTGTAAATGGTGTATCTTGTGACAATTTGCCACCTTGTTTCCATATTTTTAGATGATGCCGAGTTTTATCTGTTTTAGATAACAAGTTTGATAAATTGGGTGTTAGATGACCAAAAATTTGATATTCTATTTATACTTTTTGATAAAAGGAGGAAATTAAGATATTTATCTATTCAAGTTAGCGAAACATATAACACCGTTTGAAAAATGATGTTAGCAAATTTCCTATGACATCATTTTCAGAATGAAAATATTAAGTTACTATATGTTCTAAGCTCATTTGCATAGATATTCCACCAGTGTTATAATACCCATGTAATATCAAAATTATTCAATGGGATATTTCACTCCAGCGACGTAGATCATATTATGATAAACAGTAAACCATTGGTCTATTGACCATCCTCAGACATAAAACTGTAATGCTGTTGAAAGCAGCATTAATCTAACACAAACCACATCTGTTCAAAACGATTTGTAACCCCCTTGACATTTCAAAGTCAGAATTATTAATTGAAGGACTAATATGTGATTGCTTAAAATATACTTTCTAAAAGGAAAAAAACATTTTGTTGCTGTTATTCAAAAACCTTGTAACTACAGCTTTGATCAAGCTGAAGTTACAAGGTTTTAGTATTACATTGATGATTTGAAACTTTGAAAGGAATAGATGAAGCATTTTTAGCTCCACTGGCCAGCGAGCTATTGTCATGGTGGTGTGTCCGCCCTGCTTCTGTCCATGCGTATGTGTGTGCTTAGACTTTTCTTTAAACATCTTCTCTTCCTTAACCATTTGGTGGATTTTGACAAAATTTGACATGAATGATCCTTGGGTGACCCTCTTCTAAGTTGCTCATGAAATATGGATTGACCCCAATATGGGTGTGGCAGTGCTGGATTATTTTCATTATTTTTTTTTTGAAAATCTTCTCCATCCAAACCATTGGCCAAATTTCAATGAAATTGGCATTAATGATCCTTGGGTGACCCTCTTCTAAATTGATCAAGAGATTTGAATTGATCCCCAAATAGGGGTGTGGTAGGGTGGGGCTTATTTTATCGATAAAAATCTTTTGAAATTTTCTCCTCCCAAACCATTGTCAAATTTTATTTAAACTTGGCATGAATGATCCTTGGGTGACCCTCTTCTAAAGTTGATCAAGAAAATCAGATTGACCCCCAAAATGAGAGGGTGGGGGTTGTGCTTATTTTCACTATAAAATCTTTTGAAAATCTCATGCCAAACCATTGGCCCAATTTCAATGAAACTTGTCATAAAAGTTGTTCAAGAAATTTGTTTGATCCCCCTCCCCCAAATATGGATGTGGCAGGGTGGGGCTTTATTTTACTATAAAATCTCCTCCTTCCAAACCATTGGTCCAATTTCAATGCATTTTTACATGAATGTTCCTTTAGTGGCACTCTTCTTTAGTTGTTCAAGAAATTTTATTGACCCACCCAAATATGGGCTTGGCAGGGCAGGGCTTCTTGTAAGCTCCACTGACTGAAGGCCAGACTAACTAAAGTGATGGTTTGGTTCCCATCTATCCATCTGTATACAAATATTGTTTAGGCCATAAAGTCCAAAAAATAATCCCATTTCCCTGCAACTTTCACAGGATTATTGTAGGGTCATCAGGAAGGTTTCCTTTCGAAAATGGGACTGATTTGTTTGAAAGAGGCTGGAAATGTCATAAGGAAGGTTCCTTTCGAAAATAGGGCTGATCTGTCAGAAAACACTTGAAAAGTGGCCCAATGGATTATTATTAAAACTTAATTGAAGAGGAGTATGTCAGCTAGGTCAATTGTAGATTTATATTTTCCTTTAAAAGCAATAAATTAAATTGAATGAAAACAGTCATGATTGGTCTTGCTATAATCTTCTAAGGTGATGACCTAATATGTTACAACTCTATTTTTCTGGAAAAGGAATTTGTATAACCTTATTCCTTGCCTATGTTGTCAATTTGCCCTATTTTGGAGAAAAAGATAAAATATGTTACATTTCATTTGTAGGTTGATATATTGAAAAAGGAGTTGAAATATCATCAAAAGGTGTATAATTTACAGCTGAAATATACAGAATCTCTGTTTCAAGTTGTACGGTATGTAATTTAACCCTTGTCATGCGTATAAAAATGTACAGGCTAATCTTCGTCTTTTCCTCCTGCTATAACAGGAGTATTCTGGGTCCAGCATTACAAGAGTTAAAAGACCCACCTCTGAATTTTTATTTCTCTATTAATCTAGATTTAGATCTTGTCTACCAGGAAAATTCCCAGCAAAGATTCCTAGGGCATCAAGTTTTCCAAAGAAAGTGTAAAATAACAATCTTTTGTACTTTATATATCGTTCTTTCAAGATGAATCAAACAAAAGATTTTTTGAATTCTTGTTTCTCGAACTCTACCCATTAAGGTAAATGCGGACAGATAAAATGGTAGAATTTTCGACTTTCTTGAAATCTCACAATAATTGCCGAGATTTACATTTGAAATGAGGGCATTAGCTAACACACAATGAAAAGGGTCTGAAGCTCGTTCATTTGACATGGTGACGTCATTAAAGGGCCAACCCCTTTTTGACCTGCCAAAATCATTATTTGCAAATATTTTCTGAATCAATCGGCCGATTTTTACGAAAAAAAATTTCATTTAGAGTGTTCAGGAACACCTGAGCTAGTCGTTTAATTTCCGTGCAATTTAAATAGAAAAATAGGCCCGAAACGCTGTCTATTTCGGGATTTTTTAGATTTGACGTTCCTTTTTTTCCACTTCATTTTTTGTAAATAAATAGAAATTTCTCAAAATTTTGCCCTGTGACCTATGCTGATTTTTTGTTATTTTGTAGCGAATGAATATGCTTTGCATAAATCAAATAAAAATGATATGTCTTCGGGTAAGATTTTTTATTAAATTCGACTTTCCGAAGTTGTTGCAACATTTTTCGCCGAATTGTATGTCGCACAAAAACCATCCGTACCATACTTATTTGGCGCCAATCTCCTTGTAATAATGCATTTTAAAATATTTGTAATTAAGGTTTATTGTAAAAAGAAGGATTCAGAAGTATCAAATCTGAATGCGAATTTAAGGAATACAAAAATTCACTTATTTTTTCATCAATTTGAATAGACAGCTTTTGTGAACATTTGATGAGACATTGAAATATCCTTTGATTTGCGATATCATGGCGGAATCGAATTTTATAAAAAAAATTTACCTGAAGACACATGGTTTTTATTTCAAAAATCTTCAGCGGAATATCTAAATTTCAGCAAAGGTCACCAGGCAAATTTTCGAGAAAAAAGGCAATATTTTCAGTAACTGTACTCAAAAACAGCAAGGCAGATAGCATTACTATTTGATATGTCACAGTTTATTGTATTTCTTACAATTATATCTTCATATCAATAAAAACATAACATCGGGCGTCTTGTTATGAAGCAAATGGCTTTTTGGGATAAAAATTGGTTTATTATTTCCGAAAAAATGGACAATTACTGATTTTGGTCCCTAAAAGCATTTTGGTCCCTAAAAAAGGGGTCGGCCCCTTAATGACGTCATGACGTCAACTCTATGTTATGAAAATCTCATTTTATGACCAAAATATGAAAGTGGGTACTTCAAAGTTAAGTTTTATCACATTTGGCATGATTTGCAGACAATTTAAAATTTGGACCTTGTTGTTAAGACCTTGATCTTACACTGAAACAAAGGATTATCCTCTATGTAAACTTATTATACACACAGTCTGTTTATTTTACAGAGAGGGTTATACAGAATTTGAGAGAATGGGAAATGATGTCATAGTCAAACCTCTTCAAGGTAAACTTTAGAAATCTTCTATCAAAAAAGAGTTGTGGTTTAATACGCAACCTCCAGTAATTAAACACATTTCCCTTTTGGAAATGATCGGCCTCTAAATCATGGGGTAACAGGATTCATCCCCGACAGCAGCACACATCCCTTCCAACATTTGTTTTGCACCAATGGATTAATAATTTAGCCTATGCATGGGAATTCCAACAATTTCAAATATGGGCAAAGCAAAGACTCTGATCAGCCTGTGCATCTGCACAGTCTGCCCAGGGTCTTCACTATACGTTTAGTAGATAGATTAGGTCTAAAAGTATCTGGATACCATCAGGTAACTTTAATTTTTCAGTATGTGGCTTTCTACGTTACCCAATGTTTGCACCTCACTAACATTTCAAATTGTTGAAGTGTCAGGCACAGGCTCTATTGCAAAGCTATGGGGGATGAGCAGCTGGAGGCCTGGAAGGGATGCCTTTGAAGCATTGGCGAGAGAAATGCAGGAATTGATGGTTAGGTTATCCAGCCTCTACAAAATGACTGAACCTTGTTAAAAGTGTTGTTTTCCTGCAATTAGTCAATTAATTATTTCCGAATCAACCTGATGATTTCTCTTTTTTTTTTTTTCAAAACTATTTTCCCAATGCAGGTTATTACTATATATTAAATCATTGGTAGCAGTGCTGTTCAGTTATATAGTTATATAGAATTTCACTTTCAAGCTTACTCATACTTGAATATTCTATTTAAAATTTTATAACAACAATTGGAATGCATTTCAAATAAACTCAAGCTTTCAGAAATTTTACAATTCTAAGTGAAAATTTTATGGTTTCAGAAGTTCTAGATGCCTATATCAAGCTCAACCAATCAGCATCAGAAGAATCTCTGAAGAAATTTATTTCAGTGTTCAAGGTTCATGCTACACAGGTACCGTATTTCCTCTAATAATAGCACCCCTGCATTTTCAAATGCCTAAATTTTAGAAACTTTTTAAGACTTCTTTCTAATTTGAGATGAATTTCCTCTAAACAATCATTTATATGATTGTTTAAAAGAAATTCACCTCAAATTCAAGGGAAAAAGGCTTAAGAGACATCAATTTTATTGATTTTTTTTTAAATCAGAAAATACATACTTAATAAAAGCTCCCTAAGCATGCTATGTATCGCTCCCAGGAGCGCTTATAAGGAGAAATATGGTATGTCAGTGTGTAATTGTTTTCTTAAGGGGTTCCTGTACAACAAATTTGAAGGTAGAGACAGTGCAATCATATGAGGCAGTGTGTGACGCACAGAAAGTAGACTTGAAGCTTTAATGTTTGACCGAGAATTTTACAAGTTTCTTTGATCTAGAGGATTGCAATTATAAGGGCCGAGTGTCTTTTTCACTGCGTTCATTGGAGTATAAAGTGCAATTGCCTTAGCACATGGCTTAAACATAACACCAAACGACACTCATCCCTATAATATTGACATAAGTGAAAAGTCACCCACCCACTAAATAATTATTCAAATTTACTCCAAGTGTTTTATTCATGTATATGACTTTTTATTACAGCTCAGTGATGTTGTTGAAACTCTTAGAATCAAAGACTTTGAAGAGTCTGAAGGTTTGTAAAATTTGTATTCATACTTATGTATTCATTTGTGTCCAACATATGAATAATTGTGGATTAAGAGATGCCCTATAACAAGAGTCAATACCCTTCTCTATCTAAGGCTTCTGATTCTGCTGAAGGAAAACCCCTTACTTTTGCCCTACCCTACCAAAAAAAAGAAGCAAATATTTTAAACTCTGTGGGGCCAAAGATGTTATAGAAAACTAATTTTTCACCCTCTTTTTATGACCCTATATAATACTTATCATTGGTTGATAATCGTAGACCTATGTGGGATAGCAGCTGGAGGCTAGGAAAGGATGTAATGGTAGTACAGGTGTGAGAAATACCAGGAATCCATTGTTAGGTGCTCTGTAGTATTACTGTAAGATTGTTGCAAACGGCTTAACACTCCATTCAAAGAAACAAAGTAATAATACTTATCATAGCTAAAGAAGCAAACATTTCAAATTATTTTGCAAGTTTTTTTGTTCCAGAAGTAGCTTTAGAATTAACAAAAGACATTGTTGACATGTATTTCTCATCTTATTCCTCACAAGGCTATTTTACATTGGCTCACTTTGATAGTCTTGTGTTTAGGAGAGTTAAAGATTTTACTCGACCATCATTTCCAATAATTCACATTTGCATTCATGAGGTATAAACATTGAACAACTAAAAACCTTATCACACTGATGTATGAATCCACTTTAGGTATTGATACAATGTGATTAGGTTTTTAGATTTATACCACAATGAAATCAACAAATACTCTCTTCATATCATAAATACATTTATTTTGTAGGTTCAAAGGTATTGTCACAATATGGAGATGAATTCTTTATGGCTCTTGAGAAACTTGTGAAAGAACAGCAAGCAAAGAGAGATCTCGAGGCTGTTAGAACAAATGATATCAAGGGTGAACAAGAAAAGCTTGACCTTGAGCTGAGAGAAATTCTTGAAGAACAAGAGGAAAGATTACAACAGAAATTGATGACATCACCAGTTTCTGAGCACCAAGAAAATTCTACCTCTAATTTTGAAGATTCACAATACCAGTCTGTTCTTGATAAAGAGGAATCATTAACCCAGACTGCTAGATCATCTTCAATTTTGAGCAGGACTGAACCTCTAAGTGTCAGAAGTAAATCGAATGAAGATGAGATTAATACATCAGGATCATGGAAAACAAAAAAGAAGGCAACTAATAAACCTCTACATGATAAAGAGTGGGTAGACATTTTACAAGTTGAGAAGTCTTTAGATGACCTTGATCTTGACAAAGATACTTCAGGTGATTTAAGTGATAGAGAGTTAATGGCACTTGTTGGACAGAATGATAAAGAAACACAAAACTACCTCATGCCAAATCATCCGCCCAATATAGCACAGGAGTCAAAAGATAGGTCAGGAGACTCAGAATCAAATCAAACCTCAACTTCCAAGCCAAAAACAAAGAAAAAGTTGAATTATACTCCAAATACTTTTGTGCCAAATAGAACCCTAAAGTTAAGAAGGTCTGGCAGTTTGACTAGAATTAATAAGGATATATCAGAAAATAGTGCAAGTGGTTGTGATAGTAACATTGATAATTCAGTTGTCACAGAAATGGGTAATAATTCCGTTGTAACAGAAGCACATACAAAATCAAACTCTGGAAGTTTGAGGGCATTACCACCAGCTCAAAGAGATAATTCTGCATCAAAGCTTCCTAAGAAAAGACCTGCATTTAGATGATATTTTCTAATAAATCCTTTTTACACTGTTGCAAAATAGAATAGGTTGCATACAACAATGAAACATTTTTCATGTTGCTTGTGACAAGCAATTTCTTATTGTCCATAACATTTTCAACCCCCAAAAAAATCAAAGATATGTGTGACCAGTCAAACAAAAAGGCACCATATGGGTAAAGTGTCGAGGATTTGGCAGACTGACTGAGATTGAAACTTTCCGTATTTTGCTGATTTTCTGATATTAGAATGATCAGTCTATCATCCCTTGAAAGAATTTTGGAATCTGACCTGTAGTTGATGTATGCTGGACCCTATCTCTTTTTCAAATATTCATTTTAAAGAGTTAGCAGATGGGCCCTTTTCGTGTGATGGGTCACATTTAGAACTTATTCAACTGAAGATTTCTTTGACTTTGGACCAGTCTAGAATTTTTTGCATCTGGATATGAGTAAAATTGCCAATCCTTAAGGTGGTGACACCGTGATAGTTCTGCAACATTTTGGACCACATGTTCTTTCACTATGTTAACCAAGGTTCCTAATGAAAAATCATTAGGAAACATTGGTAACACTTTTAACACTTTCCTGTTTTTCAAAATTTTGGACCTGTCCAAATTCAAAGGTTTTGCAGACGGAAATTGAAAGTGAATTTAATTTGAAAAATAACCATTCAGTAGGGTAGAAAATAGTGTGGAAAAAGAAGAAATTGCTTGTCAGGAGCAATTTCTTTCTTTTTCACAATGTTTTCTCAGTCATAAATCACAGGCACGTAAAAAGCAGGGATTAAACAGCAAAGGGTTAAAGCTTATTACTCCCGAAAAGTTGCCAAACTATTACGGGTCAACTACCTTAAATAATTGATCTTTGAAAAATTAGAATTAAAAGTTGATTGTTTATTTATTATTTATTGCTACATTTATTTTTACACAGATATAAACATTAAATTATTGTTGAACCTAGCAGCTAGTTTTTGTTAAACCTCAAAAGGTCCCACCAGTCTATCTCTTCCTTTTACACTAGAGCAAGTGAGGATACTTTCTTCATTGTGATGATGGTGTCCTCTCTTACAGCTGAAAAATATTTAAGAAAATTATATAGAGGATATTTGTTTGCTTCAGTGTAAGGTTGATTTATATTTCATTGAGTGAACAACAAGAGTTGTATTTTCGTGAGTGGTGGAGCCATGAGTTAAAACAGCTTGAGTTGTTCAGGAAATGAAATATCAATTGATCTAACTTGTAAAAACAAATGATTATAATTCTATATTTTTAATGCAAAAATGAGATAAAATGTGAAAATTTTTGTACAAATTTTCTTAAAGTGCATCATTTAACACAAATAACATTCGTGATGACATCATTTTTTGGTCTCCCCTTAAATAATTTCAAATAGGGTAAAACAAACAAAAGCAGGATATCAGTTTTTGATAATATCACTGGTTAGGCATTGAGTTTATCAAATGATTTTCTGCCTTAATTTCATGATAAACCACCGAAAAGCTTAAAGAATAGTCTTTTTCATAATGGAGGAAATAAGCTTAAAAAATATTGCAATCAAAGAAATTCTTTGTACCCTGCAATTATTCAATTCTCATTTTGATCTGATGAGGGTTTACCATCCAATGTCTAAAATCTAGCTCTTACTTGTAAAGTCTAGGTCAGAATGAAATTTTTGTTTATGTTACTAGCAATATTTTCTTTCCACATTTTTTTCTTCCTTCTTATCATTTAATCTGGATCTTTTGGTAAAGGGTTAAGGTAGTTGACCTGTAATAGATCTGTAACATTTCGGACATAATGATCTTTCACATTGTTAACCAAGATTTCCTAATAAAATCATTAAGAAACCTTCCTTAACACTGTTTATCACTTCTGAAACGTTGCGGAATTATAACAGGTCCACTACCTTAGGATAAATCTAAAACAAACTTCATGTGTTTTAATTAACAAGGTTTGTAATATCTTCCTGGGTACTTACACAGTCGTCTATGGTCTATAGAAGGAGCTGTTTCCTCGAGTCCTGGGTCTGATACCACAATACAGCGTTTTTCTTCTACAATGACTGGCACATTGATGTCATCTCGATTAAACTGATCTACAAATACAGAGAAGTAATAGAACGATTTATCTACCAGCTTAGCCTTGGACATACTGCAAGGAACAGATAAGTAGGGGGCAACCATTCAACAATAATTGTGGGTTGACAATAAAGACTCTTACAATTGAAATGAGCGCCAACAACATAGGGTTTGTTAAAGTATAAGATCTATTAAGAGGTGTGTTCGTTAGAGCCAGATTCCTAAGATTCTTTTTAAGATTTTTAAGATAAAGCATTCAGTAGAGCGAAATGCGGCTCAATAAGAATCTTAAGATATCTAAATGGGGAAACAAAGATAGTTTTGCATTGGCTTAATATGAGTAGTCATGATGACATCAAATATTTTCACTAAAAATATCCAAAATTGTTCATTACGACGTCTTAAAAATCTCATTTAGATAGATTTTTAGCTCCACTGGACAAAAGGCCAGCCGGCTATTGGCATGGTTGGGCGTCTGTCGTCTGTGCCTGCGTGCGTCCGTCCGTAAACTTTTCCTTTAAGAATATTCTCATAAAGTACTGGATGGATTCTGATCGAATTTCGCAGGAATGTTCCTTGGGTGACCCTCTATCAGATTCCTTCAAAGAAGTAATCGGTTGAAAATCATGGCTTTAGTGGGCGTGGCTAATTTCCATATATGGTAATAGGTTACTTATCAAAGAAACTAATTGATGGATACAAGCCAAATTTCACTGGAATGATCCTTGAGTGACCCTTTATCAGTCTAGAAAAAAATTTTGTGATCATATGAAAAATATGTATTTTAAGGGCCTAGGTCATTTCTTAATATAGATTATTTAGCAGAAACTTTGAAATCATTTTCTCAGAATCTAATGAATGGATATCAACCAAATTTCACTGGAATGATCCTTGAGAGACCCTTTATCAGTCTACAAAAAAAATTTGTGATCAGATGAAAAATTTGTATTTTATGGGCGGAGGTCATTTCACTTTTTGTTATATAGTGAAAACTTTAAAAAGCATTTCTCACAATCTAATTGATGGATATCAACCAAATTTCACTGGAATGATTCTTTAGTGATCCTTTATCAGTCTACATAAAAGTATTGTGATCAAATGAAAAATATGTCTTTCATGGGCAGAGGTCATTTCTTCAGATATGTTACATGGTGGTATATCCAATATAGGGAAAACAAACTTTCTCAAAATTTAAACATGGATTTCAAACAAATATCATAGAAATTTTATTTCTGCAAAATTGTATCAGTCTGCTAAAAATATTTTGATTTGATGAACAGCATGTATTATATCGACAGGGAAATTTCAACATATAAAGTGAATATATGATCACCCTTTGTATGATGATGATTTTTTCTAGACTTATAAAATTTCATAGGTGTAAAGATTGTAGATTAGAAGTAACAAAACCTTTGTTAAAATCCAAATGTATAGAAACATTAGTTGAAATAGGTA
This sequence comes from Fragum whitleyi, assembly GCA_948146395.1. Taxonomy (NCBI): domain Eukaryota; kingdom Metazoa; phylum Mollusca; class Bivalvia; order Cardiida; family Cardiidae; genus Fragum; species Fragum whitleyi. The sequence goes on from OX411543.1 coordinate 77,614,483, forward strand.
GGCTGAGAATACCCCCTGAGAATTGGTCAGTTTAGTTGAACAAAGGGTGACTGCACAAAGAGGACAATTGGTGTAAAATATGTTGACTGAGGTTCAGAGTGGGGTAGAAAGAGATGAGTTGACTGCATTTAGCAGAATACAATGAATATATTTGATTGAATATTTAACATTTTATCATCATTAGTTAGAATTTTGTTTTGATTACACAATAATTCATGGAAGATAATGATTTTTTTAGACTTAAAAAATTTTATAGGTGTAAAGATTGTAGATTAGAAATAACAAAACCTTTGTTAAAATCCAAATGTATAGAAACATTAGTTGAAATAGGTAGGCTGAGAATACCCCCTGAGAATTGGTCAGTTTAGTTGAATGAAGGGTGACTGCACAAAGAGGACAATTGGTGTAAAATATGTTTACTGAGGTTCAGAGTTGGGTAGAAAGAGATGAGTTGACTGCACTTAGCAGAATGCAATAAATATATTGGATTGAATATTTAACATGTTATCATCATTAGTTAGAATTTTGTTTTGATGACGAATAATTATTCTGAAGTAACATCCTTTAAGTAGTGTTTAATGAAAGTGGAAAGATCTACAATCAAAATTTTGTTGACAAAGTACTGTATATTGTGAAGTAACATTCTGTTAGTGTTGAAATTTTTATTTCTGGATTTCAACCAAATTTCACTGGAATGATCCTCAGGTGACCCATTATCAGACTACACAGAATTATTGTGTTTGAATGAAAAATATGTGTTTAACAGGCAGAGGTCGATTTTCAAGATGATATACATTGATCATGATTTTTCTTTGCAGGAATAATTCAGCATATGACACTTAAAACCTCTTATTTACTTGAAATAAGCATTCACTCATTCATTCACTTCAATTCTTGTTTACACAGCCTTATCACCCTCTAACAATTATCAGGATATTCAGGCCTGTGTAACCAATCAGGCGCTCAAGCGCCTCTAGTTTTATATTGCTCTAACGAACGCACCTCAGGTGTTTGAATCATAAATCGAAAAACCTCTCTGTTAGGGTTTGACACTAAAAGGAGTGTAGGAGACTGAGACTTGTGGACAGAACTCTTTCATAGGCGTAACTAGGATTTTGAAATGTATACTCACTCGGAAGGCGAACACCAAAGAATATACAGGATAGAGGTAATATGTGGACTGTGACAAAAAATAAATGCCCTCCACCTCTCCTTTCTTATGATTTGAACGTTGGTGAATAATCAAAACACCGTAAGTACAGCTTATTTAAGCTGTAGTTGCGATGTTTTGATCATACATCAATGATATCTTTCGAAAAAGGATTTTTCATGTTACGCACTTGCGAAATGTGCTTAATGGTCGTTACGCCCTTGTCATTTTTCTTGCAAGTTAGGAGTCCATCTTGGTTATAGTCTTTTTCCACGAACAAATAATCATTGAAGTTTCTTAATTCATCCCCTTTGTATTTGTCAATATTTCAGATCCCTTCAAAACAATTGTTGTTTGCATCTGCTCATAAGAGAAATTGCTTGTTTCAAGCAAGTCCTACTTTTCCACAATATTCTTCCCAATACAAAAGTTCGGACCCTAGCATCTTAACAATAGCTTTAATTAAGTTCAAGTAACGATTCAATTTCTAGGCAAGCATAAAGAATGGATATTTAAAAAAACGAGATGGTTAACTGTTCGAGTTTACTGAAGCACGACTTTCATGCCGTTTTTCTAATTGCTTACTTACACATTTTCTTATGACCCAATTAAAAGAAGATACCTCTAGTCGGTGATCTAAAGTAAGGATCAATTCAGAAATTTTAACCGTATTAACTCCAAGATAAAATTATTGTCGGAAATAAACCAATTTTATTATTTCAGTTTAAGTAGTTGAGATCACGAAGCCTTGTTGATCGGTACATGTATGCCAATTATGGCGATACATTGTTTTATAAACCCTTCTTTTCAAATATGGTTTGCAAACTTCTTGAAATTGAAAGATTGACAGGACACTATCATTTTAAAAAAAAGAGTTTGGCCAACCAATTTTCCTTCATTTTATCTTAGACATAAAGTGCATCTATGACCTCGGGCATTTCTGCCATTCCTTTCAAACATTTCCGTGGGTGAATTACTTAAAACTATAGTAGGAATCATTTTTGGCTTGAGATATTGAATTCTCTCATTTTTTCACCAGAAATTTCGTTAAAACTGGTTTTATAAGAGCAAAGCAACGTGTATTTTAGTGAAACATTCGGTAAAATTTCTCACCAAAATTCTTTATCTATCATTAGATTTGGCTAATAGAGATAAAATGTTTGCATATGGTATATTTTGAACCGGAATTGTCCCTGCATTTCAGTTTAGGCGTTAGGTCGTCCATTTTCATGACTCTGAACACTGTATGGAAACACTGTACGGTAGTTTGCAACGGTATATTCAAAATGGCGGATAGGCGTTCATGAAAAAGTAAGTGCTTTTTATTTTTGTTCGGTGTTGATTTAATCTATCATCCTGTAAAATAATGACAACATTTACGCAATCAGCTTTGAATACATTATCCATCGTACCTAATGATTAAACGTCCTATAGCACCGTCTGTGTGTAATACAGCTTCAAACATTGTGTTTTGATGACATTTAAAATTGAAGCGCAAAACGAAAGTAGAAATGGCCATATTTTCCCTAAAATGACCGCACCAGCAAAATCAAATGTGTCGGTGGATGGGGACAAGATATATCCCTAAGTATGACCCAAAATGTATTGGATCTAGCCCCTTGTCCGCCATTTTGAATATACCGTTGAAAACTACCGTACAGTGTTTCCATACAGTGCTGAAGTTTGCAGACAAATCACGTCCAAAGATCTTAACAGGCCGGTCTTGACGGGGGGTTTAACAGATGATAGCTCAATCTAGGCAGCTCATGTCAGAATTTTGTCATGTGAAAGTGTAAAAAATATAAAATTCATACGATACCCGCTATTTTTTCTTTGCGTTTCTCTAGTTTAGCCTTTCTTTTTATTTTCTTGTCATGCCACGCGTCAACTATAGCGTCAACAACCACATCAATCTGAAAGTAACGTTATAGTTTTTTTGAATAAATGTTAGAGAAGCAAACCATTTTGGAGCTACGCAAAATAAATATGTGACCCGTCACGCGAAGTCTTGGAACTCCTTGAAAGAGATATTGGAAAAAGACATTGGTTTTAGGACAGGTCAACCAGAGGTCGCATTTAAAAACTTTTGCATATGAAGGTAGGCTGATCATTCTAGATTAAAAAAATCAGCTCATTGCGAAAATTTTCGACCCTAGTCAGACTGCGCTGATCGCGCAGTCAGACCAGGATCGACACTGAAAATTGTTGTAAAGGAAAGCTGATTGATTATTCTATTTTTTATTCAGACAATATAGATCTACAGATAGGCGGAGTTTGTCAAGTAAGCATGTGCAGTCTGACAAGGATCGACATTCCTCTTCACAGATGGCCCCTTTTCGCGTTGGGGGCCACAATTTTGTGAACAAATGCATTGCTCATTCCGAAGACAAAAGAAGGTCGGAAAATCGGCTCAGTATATTTTAAGCATTTACCTAAAGTTTAAGAATGGTCGAAATCGAGAGAGATTGCCGAGACGACTGTTGCGAAATTACAAATGGAGGCGCTGTTGAAAAAAAAAATCCAGAAAAAGACTAGTCGAGCCTGCAAGTTAAGACTTGTGTTAGACTTTTAACAGCTACAGCTCATCTCTAGAGGACCATACGTGCTAAATTATTTTGAAATCCATTCCTCAATGTACAAGTTAGGCACTTTCTCCGGACAAACATCTGAGACAGCGAATGGATTCCTTCAAATTACACATATATTTGTGACATGTGCAACAATTTCATGCTGGTTGCGTGATGGACAGACATTTTAATAGCGGTCTGATCATCCACTTAGAGTATTAAAAATAACTTGCGACCATGAACAAACACCATATATTTAAAGCTATTTATTAAATGACCCAGTGCGCGACATTTACAACAATTTGATATGTGCAAAAAGGACCAACATTAACAAGGCTAGACAGCGACAGTGTTTGATAAAAAAGATTACCAGACGGTCTAAAGACACTTGGAGATCTTATCTATCTACTAATGGCAAAGTGAAGACTCTGGTCAGATTGTGCAGATGCACAGGCTGCCCAGTCTTTGCTTTGTCCACATTGGAAATTGTGGGAAATGTCACGCACAGGCTCAAATGCGCAGTGAAGATTATGATCGGTCTGTGTGGGAAACACGGGTGGATCTGAGTCTTAACGCTGCGCTCATGTGATTTTTCTTTAGACATGTCATGCATAGCCTCAAATTTTAAGAACGCAGCGGGTAACAAATTTGAAAACATATTTCGAAATGTATATCCTTATTTACCGATCTTGTAAGAGTTATGATCCTGACGTTATGTCAAAAGTTTGAGTTAATTTTGTTTTTAACCCTCGCCGCGTTTTAGAAATAAACAATAATTTCTTTGTATTTCTTCAAAATGATATAAATTACGACTGCGCTGTCATCCTACTTGCTTTTCTCCCCGTCTGCCAGTAAACAATGGAACAAAAACTTACTTCCAAGATGCTCTATCATTCTCCAATAAAATACCCCATCCTTTAAAAATAGATCTACGTCGATAGACAAACTATCAGACAGAACTTTGTGGCTTTCCATATCAAACTATCAATGGAGGATTAATCGCAACTAAGGCTAGTAGCCTACTTTTTAGCAGTTCGTGAAAGACAGGCATATAAGCTGAAAGACAAAAAACAAACCCACACAGTAGAGAAAAATGTTTGAAACGTGTAAATTAGGCTAGTTATACTTACACACTGAAGGAAACACATTTTACTTCCTACTCAATGTCAATAGTGACGTCATACTTTATGAAGTGACGTAATCATCAGAAATGAGTAACTAAAAAATAAGATGAGCATGGGGCTTTTTGGTGAAACAATTCAATAATGTAGCCTATATTGCACAGAGGGGCCTTTTAAACACCTGTATGCTTGAGCTGTTGCACATATATATCGTCCTCCATCTTCATTTCGTTATGGTCTTGGATTCGTGATGCTGCGATTTTGTTTGTTTACTCGCGAGATTCGCAATGCGCATGCGCAACTTTGTGTCTGCGGAGGTTCAAGTCCAGTCACTTTCGGTTTTTGTGTAGATCTTCGAAAAAATGCGAAAAAAACAGGTAAATGATTCTCCAGATCGTAAAAAATAGTAAAATACCTATAAAAACCATAAGCCCATATATTCCGTAAGTTAAGATGATTTTTTCATGCATATTTCAAAAGAAATCTTCAAAATTGTCTTTGTCGGCTGCAAGTGCTTTATTTCAAAGGAGGTTGGGTGACACAAAAGACTGAGAAAATTAGGCCAAGCCAATTTTATTTTTTGTTTCATACCTTTGTACCCTTACATCATTTTTACAAAAAAAATAACAAAGAACGTCATTTCAAACTTAAACTGAATTTTTACACTCGCCATAAACTTCAAGAAACTGGCCTGTTTCATGCATTTTGGCTTGATATGGGTAAAAGTGAATAATTTCTTGATTAATTCCCTCTATACACCTTGACCCTATTACCGGTGGTCTTAATGCAAGTTGTCTGTGTTTAAGAATCTCTTGATTTTTTCTTAGAATATATTATGTCATCACATAGCCATATCATTCCTTTATCAAACTCAGTACTTTTGTTTCTAGGAAAATGCATTTTAACAATAGTCTTTGGTTGGAAACAACATGACCCTCAAGATTTGTCGGAACTACTTTTGTACCAATTACCGGTGTACTGAGGAAAACCTTCAAAGTTCACAAATTACAAACCCTTTTGTATTCTTTCTATACATCGTATACATTCTTTGACCTATTTAGGTATGATTTATCATATTTTCTGTCCCAAACATTGCTCAACTTAAGTCTACAAAGAGAAATCCATACACCACCATATCTAAATTTTGAATTCCTCTGTTAAACAGTAAAATTGATGTATGGATGCTATAAAATTTTAAACAGGATCTATCAGGGACCAACCTAGTTAAATTATCGTATCATAAGGATTAACTAAAATTTTGAAAAATTGTCTGAAGTATTTCTGTATTTGAAATTCAAAATGTATTACTACACCGGTAATTGGTATACCCCGGTAATAGGGTAACTGAGCATATGTTGATAAAATTAATAGAAATTTGGGCATGCAGATACATCTGTCTATAAAAAAAAATGTAATTATGGTAGGGAATTTTTCAGTTGCCCTGAATGTGAATGTTTTCTCACCTATATTTCACTTTCTACTGCTATCTAAAATTATACAAAATTGATGGAATCCTATGACCAGGTACATTTTTTTTTTTCTTTTTCAGCAAAAACCTACTGGCAGAAGGCAAAAATATAGGCCTTACTCTCCTTCAAGCTTAACAAATGCCTATATAATGGTCAAGGAAGGGAAAATGTCAGTAAGGAAAGCTTCAATGGTGTACCACGTGCCTGATACAACCCTAAGAGATAGAGTACTTGGAAAAGTAGATCCTGAAACGGCTGGATTTGGGCAAGCCCCAGTGTTGAACTGTTTTGAGGAAGCTAATCTTATGAACCATTACAAAACTATGGCAGCCTATGGGTATGGGTACACTCAGCAAGAATGTATTGACATTGCTACGGATTATGCTATTCAGGTTGGGAAAAGAACTTATGACAAACCCTTCACAATGAACTGGATGCGTGGTTTTCTGAAACGGTGGCCTGAGTTAAGAGTACTGAAACCCAGAGGTCTTGAGTATGTAAGGGCTAAAACAGCATCTGCTGAAACCATACATGATTATTTTAGAAATCTGAAAGGAACTTTGATGAAGTATGGGATGATGAATAAACCTCACCTAATCTATAATGTTGATGAAAAGGGGATTACAGTTGACCACAAGGCTCCTTATATTGTTGCTGACTCTTCTTACTGCCCCCAGGCTGTAACTTCAGGTAGAGGCAAGACCATCACTATCTTAGGTGGAGGAAGTGCAAGCGGTGTTTCTATCCCTCCTTATTTTGTTTTCCCAGGAAAGCGCATGAGACAAGAATTGTTAGAAGGTGGTTCACCAGGTGTTGGAGGATCAGTTAGTGAGACTGGTTGGTCAAATGGGGCAATTTTCAGAGATTACTTAGAAAATCATTTTCTAAAATTTGTACCTGGTCGTGATGGTGAGAAGATACTTCTTTTACTGGATGGTCACCGGTCACACATTTCTGTTGATCTTGTGGAATGGGCAAGACTAAGAGGGATAATTATATTCATTTTACCAGCCCACACCAGCCATGTTTTACAGCCGATGGATGTGTCTTGTTATGGTCCCTTTCAGAAAATATATAATTTGCTGTGCCATAAGCTTATGAGAGAATCTGCAGAGCCAATCAACCGTTACAATGTGTGTAACATTGCTTGTAAAGCATACATGAAAGCATTATCATCTGAAAATATTCAGTCTGGATTTAGGCGCACAGGTATCTATCCTTTCAATACAGAATCTGTACCAAGAGAATATCTAATTCCAGCAGAAGTGTTTATTGAAAAAGAAACCATTGTATCACAGGAAATAGACAGCCAGGCAACTATTGAGGGAGGTGAATTAGTTGCAGATGACAATTTTGAACTTGATAATTGTGTACCTCATGAAAGGCCTATTGCTGAAAGTGCATCTTCCCATCCTGTAAAAGAAAATGGTGCATGTGTTACTAAGTTTTTGAATGAGAAGGAAAAAAGACTCAAAGAATCCAAATCTAGAAAAGGAAAGAAACAAAGAAACACTTTAAGTAAAATTGTTGCAGGCAAGGAATTGACAGAAAACATTCAATCATTAATGAAAAGTCATGAACTCAATCAAAAGACAAATAAAATATCAGAGCAGTCAGTTGGAAATAAAAGAAAAGAAAAAGTATGTGAGAAAAAGAAAAAAATAGTTAAAGTTACCAAGACAACAAATAACATCAGTGATCCACAACCTGGCCCTTCAGCTATTAACCTAGTATCTGATAACTCAAGTGATGTAGATTCTGAAATAGACCCTGCTGATCTCTGTTGTCAATGTGGCAGATTTCAACCACCAGAATTAAGAAACTGTACATCACTTGTATTCACAAAATGGGCTCAATGTGATAGGTGTAATCACTGGGTTCACCTGTCATTCTGTACACATATTAGGGTGCTGAGAAGAGGTGACAGTTTTTTGTGTCCCCACTGTGAACCTGAACAATAAAATACAAGCAAAACTAAAACTGTAAATAAACACTGTATATGTTTTTTTTAGGAAGTTATCAAAAAATTACTTTGTTATTTTCACACAAGTATTACATTTTCATTACCAGAACCTAATAGTCATAATATGCCTGGCCTTTTAACCTAGTTAGCTGACGTCACGAATCCAAGAACATTAATCAAAATGGCTGCCTCCACTGACCTACTCCTGAATATTTACTGTTATAGTTCACAAAACCCGTTTATGTATGGATTTTTAGTTGAATGAGAAGGAGAATTGGATACTTATAACAGGTAAAAAAAATTCTTTCAAAAAATTATGTTATTCTGTTGATACGAACTGTTTAACCCTTAACCTAACGAATCAACGACATACGAGGATAAAACATTTTGTCGTCCAAAGCATGCATTAAAGCAACTTGCACTTTAAGTCAAACTTTAAAAATGGATTTTGGATTTTTCTGTCTACCAAAATTGCCTATTTACCTACCTAAATGGCTACCTTTATGGGCCTATCGACTTGTGAAAAAAAATCATTGAAGTTTGACAAACGCCCACATATGGCAACCCCCGAAAAATCAAAACTCGCAAATTAGTCTATACTCGACATTCAGTAGATCTAATTTTTACAAAGGCCAGTTGGTGGATTTTGTAAGTGCTTGTACTATTGAGCGAACGATCGATACATTGATTTCATGATATTCTCAAGATATTCTCAAGAGAAACTCGCAACATGATTTTCCATTCGGTCTACGCGCTTCCTCAATCTACTCACCAAAGCGAACACATTGCTATCTTCTGGACTCCCATTGAAGATCTATGTCACTACAGTAGGGGAAAACCATAGAAGTTCGGACAGACGTATAAATTCGGACATACTTTTAAAGATAATTTTTTGAAAAAGCAATGACAATAGCGTTTTTATCAAATATTTCTATACATTCTGATATATATCTTGCATAAGTCAGTTTAATTTGTGATGAAATATTAGATATGTTGGTGAAAATAAAACCATTTGAAGTCACAAACTCCTGTCTCCCTTGCAAATTGAACTGACATTCATACACTGCTGACGAATATAGGCTCGGTCAACGGTTAAGAAATAGGTATGGATTGGCGAGAAATAATTGTAAAACGGTAATTATTCGATTAAAATGTCACATAGGTTAACAATTTTAATAAAATTATCAACAATTATTTGCCCAGAATCGTAATATATAGCTTTTTTCAAAGTGTCCGAATATCTACTTTCAATTTTCAAAAGAAGTAAAAATTCGGACTATACAATTGTATGCTTTGAAAACCAAGTAATATCAATTTATCCTCTTATATCTAATTTTCTTTGAATACATCCGAACTTAATACACGTTTAGACATTTCTTGTCGGCGTCTGTTAATATACTCATTAGTCTGTATTTTATTCGAAATATTTGCCAATTTTTATCAAAGCTGATGAATAAATATAGTATCTATAGTCAAAGCATTCCTGAATTGAAGTTTTAAAGCTTCGTATTAACATTCTTCTTTTAAAGTAACAAAATCCGTGACTTTATTCCCCTAATTATTGATATTCCTTAATTGTCCGAATTCCACCCTTTGACGATAAACATGTCCGAGTTTTTCAACTTGAATGTCCGAATTTTTCCAACCCCGTCCGAATTTACCCGTTTCATGGTACTCTCAAACTTCTCGTTTTCACAACGTTTTGGCCATCATTTGCTTCACATTTTTTTTGATAAAATGCAAGCTTAATGATCGCTCGAGTGATGAAAATACGGCTAGTGTCCGGGTTTCCACCTATAGCTTCAGAATCAAGCCTGAAATAAGGTTGGTAAAAACCGTCCGAATTTACCCGGTTTTCCCCTACATGTATTTGTATAGCAAATAAATTTAGTTTTTTACGCCAAGCTGATATTTACTGCGTCTAAATAGTAAAAATGCACTTTGAACAACGTGAATATATATGGTAGTATAAGATGAAATGACCAAAGTATTTTTTTCCTTGAAAGAGCCAAACATTTTCAATTTCTATGGATCATAACCGAAACATTTCATTCATTATTAGATAGAAAAAGACCAGCTGGTTGTCCCAGAATAAATCTTTGAGCGTTCTGAACATTTCTTTCAAAGGAAACATCTTCTATAATGAGGAACAATTGTGCCAAACAATTTTGAAATCAATCCATAGGTAGCCTAAACTGTGGACAAGCTCAATTTTAACGCTTGACTTTGCCCTTTGACCTTGGAGCTATCAAAAATGCGTTGGAAATAGCAATACTAATCTTGATATAGTCCGTTTGACTTCTATATGGACCAACCTTTTCATCAATTACATTAAATTGCGTATTCATGGATGAAAGATTTTTATGTAGAAAAATCTTAATTTCAGCTTAATACTATTCCAAAAAGTATTTTTTGAAAATGAAATGATTTCAAAATAATGATTTTGCCTATCTGATTAATGTTAATATTTTCGCATTTTTCGCTCTTAAACACGAGGGGTGAGAATATACACCCAGAATTTATATCCGAGGGAAGTGAAATCTTCGATAAAATTAATCTTATAAAAATACTCGATTTTATACCAAAACGAATCACTTTAAATCATACACTTTTGACTCGGTCACTGTGCAAATCAGAACTATTTGCTGTTCCGTTTAATATAGTCACAAGAAGGTATGAACGACTGAGAGTTAACATGTAGACAGACGGACAAAATCAGCATTTTACGTTAAAAAATTCTGAAAAACTAAATTCTTCATGGTATTAGATAGAAAATATGACATGACAAGAAAAAAAATAAGATTAATCAATTCGATTCTGAGATTTTCGGCGAAATGTCGGTCTATATAGAAGTCAAACGGACTATAAGAACAATTGATCGGAGTCATTTTGAAAAATGAAGGACAATTTTTTCCTAGATATTCGGAAGGACTTACGGACGAATTAATGGACAAACAGACGCAATAACTACAAGCGAGCTCAACAAAAAAAAAAAAAAAAAAAAAAAAAAAAAAAAAATAGTAGGCTAAGGGAACACCTGACAGAAAATTCACAGGGTGGCTTTCAAATATCGTAAAAAAAAGGTTATGACCATAGACAGTTATTTCATTATACGATTTTGTCATAAATAGGATATAGAATAAACTTCCGAAAGTTCTATGATGAAACAACTTCCTGTGGTTATAATATTTTTTGTGTCTGATGACTGAATTGTCAAGAAACAGTTAGATTGTGTTTGGGTTGACATCACGTTACTTTTCAATATGATAAAATTAGAATGAAGCATTAGCGTATCGAGCTGTACGCAAAAAGAAAATTCTTTAATTCTTTTAGGTGGTTTACGAGGGAATAACGGCAGATTATCATTTAATGACTAACGTTAAACACAGTGAAATTATAAAAAAAATCTACCTTTCGCCTTCGTCCATTTCACCATGTGATATCTGACGTCATCTACCAACGTTTCAAAGCAAGCACGTGCAAAATTACCCACTTTAAGAAAATTGGCCTGAAATCATCATAAATAATCTCATTTTTGGCTTGATTTAGCAGGCCATAGGAAACAATCCTGTATCCTGGAAATTGCCTAGGAAAAAGATAATCGAGTTAAAAACCGAACAACTTCGGTAATACGTAGCTTTTTTGTGCTCACACGCGCGCAAAAATAGGTGTAGAATACGTCATCAACTTTTGTGCGACACGAAGTGCTTTGTGTGTTCAACGTAGTGCTTGCATATCACTACGCTGTGCTAAAATCAAAGTACTGATAGTACTGATGGCGAGGGAACTGAATAGACGAAACAACACACGAGGTCAATTTTCTGGAATATAACCTTGATTATTCACCTTGTCCTTATCATGTATACCAGATATTTCCTTTCTTATCACTGCCAAAATCACTGCTGTGTTAAAGATACAGAGCTTCTTAATTTGATCTTAACGGATGACCTTGTTAATATGGAAAAGAAGAAAATGCTGCTAACTAACACTTTCTCCTTTCTGCCTAAGATTATCTACCCTTTCTGCTACAAATTTTACTAATTTACCCACATATTGTATGTAATCTGCAACCCTTTACAATTTGGACCTGTCTTACATTCGTTGTCTTATAATGGATAAATATGAATTAGAAAAAAATTAAAAGCCTTGTCCCATCCTTAAATCCTTAATGAGGTATGAGTATAGGACGGACTATATTATGGGAAAGGGAGAAATTGACCCTATCAATTTCTTGTGTTCCAACAGTAAAATACAACTTTTTTATGGAGTTCAATTCAATGTAAAAGAAAGAGCCGACGAGCTTGTGTCCCTAGAAAAACAGCATTACTACGATTGTTAGACGGAATGGTCGAAATGATAAATTGACTGACTAGTTGCAAACCAACCAATTAACCGTAAATTGTAAAAACACGAGTTGCGCCTGTCTGCAAAGTGGGATCGGGCGTAGTAATCTATACATTGGGAATGAGTTTTTTTTAGGACTCAGAGCTATATAGTGAGCATAACGTTCGACGTTTTTCCTTTGAAGAGAGTTCGGAATGTGGCTAACGATCCCTATAGGTAAATGACACCCTTGGTTTCCAGCGCCTAAAAAACTTCCTAAAAGGATTTAAAAATTGGAGTGCATGCCTTCAAATGTCACCTTGCCTCTTTATAAACCAGGCCTTCGGCGCTTTTAGCGCTTTGATTCTTTAAAGTTAGAGAATCATCGTTTGTTTGTGTAAGACCGATTGCTTTTTCGTTTCGAGAACAACAAAAATTATATTTCAAGAGTGGCGGAAGAGTCACTCACGGTGAAAATATAGCTTTTGTTGTTCATAAATAACAAATACAGTGAATTGAAATTTTAAATTTGACATTTTTTTTGGATTTGGGAAAATTTGAAAAGTTGGTATTTGCTTCAAGTATGTAATCTAACACTCAAACGAGGGTTGTCCCAGAAAATCTAAATAAATTTAATCATTCACACAATCCGGAAAAGAACAACATGAACTTTGTGTACAAGCGTCGGTCTTTTTTTCAGTTACCTTTATACTAGAGATATAAAATCCCACAAATAAAGTACTATCCATAAACTTTTGTATATAAGATGTAAGTTCGTGTTCTTTAGAATGACGACAAACCAATGAAAGTGTTGGGGTTGGGTTTCTTTGTGCGTGTGTGTTAGTTAAGGTCTTTTTTTCCTTCTCTCTTCTTTTTTTTTTAATGGATCTGGTTTGTTCATTATATCAAATTGTCATAGACTAAATTCTTTTCCGACCAACGAACATTACTGACTTAAGGTACAACTGCGATCTTATTATTACTAAAAATATTTTTTTCGTTGCTTTTGTCCAAATTGACAATGAATTAATTAATGATATTCTTTTCACATTCGACAAAAAAATATAGGAACTCTACATACCAACGTTTCCGTGGGTCGAACCCGCTTCTATGTGTGCAATAAAAATGAAGGGGTGTTATGATCGGCCCTACTATTTAGCCATCACAACTAATCTCCGGATTACTGCTAGGATTTAGAAAATTCTATTTCACTGTAAAAATAATTACCGGGGGCTATACTTTAGTTAGTTTGTTCTTTGAAGAAAATCTAACTCATCAAAAATAATAATTGCAATCTCGTATTTTTTCTGCACATGCATGATGACAGCAATTAAGAATTATCAATTTAATTCAATTTTCCCTTTAAACTGTGTTGATAACTATTGAAAACTTTCTTAGAGAACTGAAAATCAAAAACTCCTTTTCTACTATTTAGATAGATTTAATTAAATATTCAAAACCTGATAACGGAGACAAGACATATACGTTCCAAATAAAAACCAAGAATCATTAGAAAAGTTAGTGCTGATTAGCCACTTCAAGTGCAATTACATTCAAGTGAATGCACATATTTTCGAGTGAGTGCCCGGTGGGCATTCCTCTTTCTGTCTCTTTCTCTATCCCTCTTCACCATCATCTCATTAACCTGTCACGCTTAAAGGGACAACTAAACATTTAAGAACAGCATTTTAAAGGCGCTTCACAATGTATGCAGATAAACCAGTATCAAAACTACATTTTTACGGACTTCCTTCTAGAGTTAAAAGGAACCGTCCCTGTCAAAAGCTAAAAACATCGTTTAATAATCTTATTGGCTGTTCTTCTACTGCAATGAATATACTATGCATTTCGTTTGTCCCTTTAAATGTGACAGTGTTGGATAGGATACAACGAAGTGTGAAAGAGAGTAGGTTGTGAGTGTCGAAGAGAGTGGAGGAGGAAGTGTGTGAGAAATTGTGTGAGTGTGTGAGAGAGGGTGTGAGTGAGGGAGTAAAGAGGGAAGCAAAAGAAGGGAGAATGAGGGAGAGGAAGAAGGAAAGAAAGAGAGAGAGAGAGAGAAAAAAAAAAAGGAGAGAGAGAGGGGGGAGAGACAGGCACAGATAGAGAGAGGGAGGGACAGGTGAGAGAGAGGGAAGGTAAGTGTGTGATAGAAAGGGGGAGTAAGTTTGTAAGAGAGAGAGAGAGAGAGAGAGAGAGAGAGGAGAGAGAGAGAAAGAGAGAGGGAATGAGAGGGAGGGAAGAGAGAGAGAGGGGGGGAGAGAGAGGAGAGAGAGAGAGAGGGGAGGGAGAGAGAGGGGGAGAGAGAGAGAAGGAAGAGAGAAAGGAAAGAGAGAGAAAGGGAAGAGAGAGAGAGGGGAGAGAGAGAGAGAGAGAGAGAGAGAGAGAGAGAGAGAGAGAGAGAGAGAGAGAGAGAGAGAGAGAGAGAGACAGAGAGAGAGAGAGACAGAGACAGAGACGGGTAAGGTTGGTGGAAGAGGAATTCGGGGATTTAGGGTTGAAGTTAATAATGGCGGAAAAGTTGTGGCCGACATGAAATTCGAAGTCACGACTCCCGGAACACTAGCACGGCACTCTACCAACTGAGCTAACCGGGCACCTAGCCATGAATCTACCCACTGTCGATCACTACAGATTGAACCAGGAAGAACTTGCACGACGACAAACAATTTGCTATGTAACATGACACCGATTTTTTTTTTAAATAGTAAATGAGCCAATGCGTGACAGTTTCACGCTACCTGAGATCTAGGGGCAATTGCCTAGTCTATCGATTTCCCATGAGTCTCATTAAGAAATTTCGCCTTTGGGACACTCGAACCTTGTTGGTGTGTACATGTTCAATTACGGTAGCAGACCCGTAACACTTCCGCAACGTTTCGGAATTAATTCTTGTTAACCAAGGTTTTCTAATAGTTTCATTAGGAAACCTCAGCTAACATTATGACAGGTCATGAGTCCCGCAATGTTGCAGAACTATTACAGCTCCATTGTTTATACGAGGTTTAGTTCAATGAGCTTAAAATATTCAATCGCAGCAGTGGAGAAAGTACAGTACAGTAGAGAAAATGCACCTCACTCTGTTGCAATTAAAAAAAGAAAGATGGAAGCAAGTAGAGGTAGATTTATCATTTGTTCATAAGCGATTTCGCGTGAAAAAATAACTATTAGAAAAAAGGGGTTTTTTTTAACACAATCACGTCTTAATTTTTTTTGTATATAGAAAAGAATGACCTCATAAAAGTCACATGTCAAAATCCTCAAATAAAAATATTAATCGAGCATCATCGAATCATTACTTTTTTACCCTAAATAATATTATACGGAGAAAAAGTTTTCCTTTTAATTTTCCAAATCTTGTTTTTTTTGTGTTTTTTTTCAAAATCGACTGGAAAAAAGCTAAATTTACCAACGTTTGATTGGGCTTGTACTATGGGCTGTATGGCTGCTTAGGCACCAAAAATGGCCCTTGTGGTGAAATATATATATAAAAAATCTCCTCCTCTGAAACTACTGGCCAGATTTCGACCAAACTTCATAAAAATGATCACCAAGACCCGCAGTCTCCCAAATTCCTTCTTTTAAACTCGATACGACTGATAACAGGTGATATGGGCTGTAGAATCACCAAAAGGTCCCTTATGGTGAAGTATTAAAAGATATTCCTCTCTGAAGCTGCTGTTCAGAATTCAACCAAACTGCACAGGAATAATAATCAGGGCATGACCAGACTCCTTCATTTAATCCAGATCGGGCTGATAATACGCTTTTGAGAAAAACAAAGAACAAAAACAGTTTTACTATGAAACCAAACTGTACAGGAATGAAAACTAGGATATACTCTTTCAGGTTCTTTCATTTAGGAATGGACCCTAAATATGTTTATTAAGAGTCCCTGAAATGGTACAAATATGTTAAAAATCAACAATGACGTGGAAAAGATCTGATAAAAAAATCTCAAAATCTTATGATACTGACGTTACGTCAAAAATTGGATTTAATTTGATTTTTAGCCCCATAGCGTGTTAAAAATAAACAATAATTCCTTTGCATTTCTTCAAAATAGTTTTACACCAAAAGAAAGGAGAGAGAAATGCCTTTTGAATTATCTATTTTTTATAAATATTTTATTTTTTATCAAAAAGTATCATGCGGTGTACCAAAATACTTTCAAATAAAATCTTATAGAGATGTAACAGTATTTTCTAACCAATTGAATTTATACATGTTATCAATAAATACTTATCTATGGTTAAGCAGGGCATGCGAAACGACCCTGTATCCTGGAAAATGCCTAGGAAAAAGATAATCGAGTCAAAAACCGAACAACGTGTGTACTACGTAGCTTTTCGTGCTCACGCGCTCTCAAAAAATAGGTCTTGTATACGTCATCAACTTTTGTGCGACACGAAGTGCTTTTTGTGTTCAACGCAGTGCTTGCATATCACTACGCTTTGTCTAAATCAAAGTACTGATAGAACTGAAGGCGAGGGAACTGAATGGACGAAACAACACACAAAGTCAATTGTCTGGAATACAACCTTGATTATTCACCTTGTCCTTATCATGTATACCAGATATTTTCTTACTTATCACTGCCAAAATCACTGCTGTGTCAAAGATACATAGCTTTTATATTTGATCTTGACGGATGACCTTGCTAAAAGGGAAAAGAAGAAAATGCTGCTAACCAACACTTTCTCCTTTCTCCCTTATATTATCTACCCTTTCAGCTACAAATTTTACTAGTTTACCTACATATTGTATGTAATCTGCAACCCTTTACAATTTGGACCTGTCTAAACATATTTTGTCTTGTAATGGATTAATATAAATTAAAAAAAAAAAATAAAAGCCTTGTCCCATATATAATCCCTAAAACGGACGACACAATTTTAGACTGGGCATACTTGGAACAGGTTGCAGACAATAAATCAATATGAGTGCAATTTGTTTTGTATCTAGGGTAGAAATTTGAAAATAATGAAACGTGAGTCTAGGTTGGACCATTTTGTTGGAAAAGGAGAAATTGACCCTTCTTGTGTTCCCAAAGTAAAATACAACTTCTTCCAATTCAATGTACAAGAAAGAGCCGACAAGCTTGTGCCCCTTTGAAATGAGTCTGGAATGTGGCTTACGATCTCTATAAGTAAATGGAATCCTTGGTTTCCCTACCCTAAAAAAACTTGCTTAAAATATTTAAAAATTGGAGTGCATGCCTTCAAATGTCACCCTGCCTCTTTATAAACCAGTCCTTCAGCGCTTTCAGCGCTTTGATTCTTTAAAGTCAGAGAATCATCGTTTGTTTGTGTAAGACCGATTGCTATTTCATTTCGTGGACAACAAAAATGATATTTTCACGAGTGGCGGAGGAGTCACTCGTGAAAATATAGCTTTTTTTGTTCATAAATGACAAATAAATCGAATTGAAATCTTAAATTTGACAATTTTCTGGAGTTGGGAAAATTGGAAAAGTTGGTATATGCTTCAAGTATGTCATATAACACTCATACGAGGGTTGTCCAAAAAAGTCTAAATAAAATTAATCATTTACACAGTCGGGAAAAAACAACATGACCTTTGAATACTAGCGTCGGTCTTTTTTTTAGTTTCCTCTATACTAGAAAGAAAAAAAATCCTATAAATAAAGTACTTACCGTAAATGTCAGTTTGTGTTCTTTAGAATGGCGTCAAACAAACGAAAGTGTTAGTTTTTTTTGGTTGTGTGTGTGTGTGCGTGTGTGTTAGTTAAGGTCTTTTTCTTTTTCCTTCCCTCTTCTTTTCCTTTTTTAATGAAAATGGTTTGTTCGTTATATCAAATTGTTATAGACTAAATTCTTTTCCGTTGAAAACTTTATTCCGACCAACGAAAATCACTGATTTAAGGTACAACTGCAAACTTATTATTACAAAAAATATCTTTTTCGTTGCTGACCGTAAATAATTAATATTATTCTTTTCACATTCGACAAATAAATATAGTCTGAACTCTACAAACCGGCGTTTCTGTGGGTCGAACCCGCTTCTGTGAGTCCAATAAAAATGAAGGAGTCATATGATCGGCCCTACTATTTAGCCATCACAGCTAATCTCCGGATTACTGCTAGGATTGAGAAATTTCTATTTTACTGTAAAAATAATTACCGGGGGCTATATTTAAGTTTGGTTATTCTATGACGAAAATCTAACTTTTCAATAATAACAATTGCAATGTTGTATATTTTCTGCACATGCATGATGACAGCAATTGGGAATTATCAATTTAATTCAATTTTCCCTTTTAATTGTGCTGATAACTACTGAATACTATCATAGAAAACTAAAAAACAAATACTCATTTTCTACTTTTTAGATAGATTTAATTAAATATTCATGTCCTGATAACGGAGACAAGACATATACGTTCCAAATAAAAACCAAGAATCATTAGAAATGTTAGTGCTGATAAGCCACTTCAAGTGCAATTACATTCAAGTGAATGCACATATTTTCGAGTGAGTGCCCGGTGGGCATTCCTCTTTCTGTCTCTTTCTCTATCCCTCTTCACCATCATCTCAATAACCTGTCACGCTTAAAGGGACAACTAAACATTTAAGAACAGCATTTTAAAGGCGCTTCACAATGTATTCAGATAAACCAGTATCAAAACTACATTTTTACGGACTTCCTTCTAGAGTTAAAAGGAACCGTCCCTGTCAAAAGCTAAAAACATCGTTTAATAATCTTATTGGCTGTTCTTCTACTGCAATGAATATACTATGCATTTCGTTTGTCCCTTTAAATGTGACAGTGTTGGATAGGGTACAACGAAGTGTGAAAGAGAGTAGGTTGTGAGTGTCGAAGAGAGTGGAGGAGGAAGTGTGTGAGAAATTGTGTGAGTGTGTGAGAGAGGGTGTGTGTGAGGGAGTGAGAGAGGGAAGCAAAAGAAGGGAGAATGAGGGAGAGGAAAAAGGAAAGAAAGAGAGAGAGAGAGAGAGGGGGAGAGACAGGCACAGATAGAGAGAGGGAGGGACAGGTGAGAGAGAGGGAAGGTAAGTGTGTGATAGAGAGGGGGAGTAAGTTTGTAAGAGAGAGAGAGAGAGAGAGAGAGAGAGGAGAAAGAGAGGAGAGGAGAAAGAGAGGAGAGGAGAGGGAGGGAAGAGAGAGGGAGAGAGAGAGAGAGAGAGAGAGAGAGAGAGAGAGAGAGAGAGAGAGAGAGAGAGAGAGAGAGAGAGAGAGAGAGAGAGAGAGAGAGAGGTAAGGTTGGTGGAAGAGGAATTCGGGGATTTAGGGTTGAAGTTAATAATGGCGGAAAAGTTGTGGCCGACATGAAAACACTAGCACGGCACTCTACCAACTGAGCTAACCGGGCACCTAGCCATGAATCTACCCACTGTCGATCACTACACATTGAACCAGGAAGAACTTACCCGACAAACAAACTGCTATAGAACATGACGCCGACACAATTGTTTTTTAAATACTAAGAAGTGAATGAGCTAACGCATGACATTTCAAACAATTTCCGACAATTTCGAATGCCAATGCGCCAAGTAATGACTCTGGCCAGCCTGTGCATCTGCACAGTCTGACAAGGGTCTTTACTTTGCGCGTTGAGAAAGATTCGGTCCTAAAGTATCTTTGGACAGTCAGGCAAACTTTTTAATTATACTACTTGGCAGGCAATGTTGGCCATTTACGCACATATCAAAAGTAGGACATGTCACGCACAGGCTTAAATATTATCTTTTTTTATGTTCCATACTTCATTTACCTGTTTTCCAAAATAACCGAAATACCTATGCATCAAATTATTCTAAATCAGACTGGCTGAAACGCGTTATGCCGCCCTACGACTTATTCTAAATGCCTTATGACGCCCTACCACTAACTTGAACGCATAACTAAGTTTGGATATTTTATTTATAGAACAGATTCACTTTGAAAAATGAATTTTTATTATAACTTTGACTTTTTCTACTAATTTTGGCATATCAATAAATCAATCATATCTTTGCAGAACTGTTACTTTTCAGAAATGTTACTCAGCTTTGCACGTCGATGGTTCAGTGCGAAACAGTTGCAACTGCCTATATGTTTATAGGCAGTTACAACTGTTTCGCGCTGAGCCATCAACGTGTACTCATCGGTAAAGCGGGTATGATTTCTAATCGTTACAAATGTTTTTTTGCATTCTGAACATAGCACTGCGTATTAGGAGGTAGGGTTATTCTGTCCTAATTAAATCTCATGAAATTAGAAATGTTTTTTGTTTAACCTTAAACCACTGTCGCTTAAGTGGACCCGTAATAGTTCCACTACGATTCGGAAGTTTTTATCTTTAGCAGTGCTAACCGAGGTTTCCTAATGATTTCATTACGAAACCTCTGTTAACATTGTGAAAGATCACGAGATCCGAATGTTGTGGAACTTTTATGGGTCCGCTACCTTTAACAAAGGTACGAGGTGTCGTTGAAACTGCCCGCTTTTCATTATCTGTATAGTTATCGTCGATGGTTGACAAAAACATCGTAAATACAGGTGCAGCTACTATAGTTTGGTCGCCCATTGTCATTACGTAATTCTAACTATAAGTCGTTCTAAGATGTTTCTAGACTAATTACATTGACATGTTCCCCCTCCGTGTCTTCTAATCACCTGACTTACTGAAAAAGCTGACTCGTCACGCGAAAAGGGGCTAACTAGGATGTCCGGAAAAAAAATATTTGAAAAAGAGATTGATTTCAGTAGAGGACAACCGGAGGGTGAATTTTCTAAAATTCACACACAGGCAGGTAGATTAACCATTCTAGGTTCAGAAAATTGCCAAAGTGCTTAAAATTTCGAACCTAGTCCGTCTGTGCGTAACGCGTAGTCTGACAAGTTTCGACATTTTACGCACTGCCCTTTTCGCGTGACAGGTACATATTATATATTTGATACCCGTCCTGCGATAAGAAACATTCTGGGAAGCACAAAAAGTACCAAAACTGGACAGATTGCGCGAACTGCGCAGGCTAACTAGGGTCGAAAGTTTATATCATTGGAATGTTTTCTGAACCTAGAATAATCATTCTACCTTCCTATTAAATCAATGTTGAAATTCGTCCTCTGATTGACCTCTTCTGGCTTTTTTTTTAAATAGAGTTGCCATATTTGTCCTTTCATGGTGATAGGTCATAATTTTGTATTTATGTATTTCTATGGTGTCCATATCTATATATATATATCTTTGTATGTTTCATTTGTTCAATTTAAAATTGGACATATTGAATCATTTTCACATTTGATGATAATTTAGAATGTATTTTTTTTTTATCTATTTAGATGAAAGGAACCCTGGAAAGGTCGCACTTTTCAAGACGAAAAACAAAAAAAATGTATGCATGTTCATTTTTTGTTTGTTTTGTTTTTGTTTTTTTGTTTGCGCGTTTTCGGTTGTTTGTCCTTTGGTTTTTTATTTCCTTTTTTATGGATATTTTTTAAAAGCATTGTGGAATGAAGTTCTAGTATAGAAATAGTCGTATAAAAAAAAGGGAAAAAAAGCGGGGAGGGTAATAAACCGAAGGTAACTCGATTTCCCTAAACTGATAACCCGCTGTCTGAGAGACATCGATAGATCTAAAGGCAGTAGCCCAGTATATCGGTTTCCCAGGTCTCTCAAAATGAATTTCGTCTTCCAGGGAGTCCCAAACCTTGTTGGTAGGTACATGTTATTAAGGTAGCAGACCCGTAACACTTCCACAACCGGTTTCGGAATGAATTCTTGTTAACCGAGGTTCCCAAATGGTTTCATTAGGAAACCTCAGTTAACATTGTGATAGGTCATGAGTTCCGAAATGTTGCGGAACTATTACAGGTCCATTACCTTAAGTTGATAATACGAGGTTTAGTTCAATGGAATTAAAGTGTTCAATCAAAGCTGAGTACAGTACAGTAGAGAAAATGTACCTCACTCGGATGCAATTAAAAAAAGAAAGATGGAAACAATTAGAGGTAGATTTCTCATTTGTTTATAAGCGATTTCGCGTAAAAAAAAAAGAATTATATGTATTAGAAAAAAATATTGCTGTTGTTGTTTTTACAATCACGTATTAAAGTTTTGTGTATAAAGAAAAGAAGATTTAAAAAAGGACCTTATAAATGTCCCATGTCACTATTCTTAAATTGGAATATTACCCAGCATCATCGAATTATTACTTTTTAAACCTAAATAATTCTACACGGAAAAAAATTTCATAATCGACTGGAAAAAGCCAAATTTACCAATGTTTGATTGGGCTTATACTATGGGCTGTATGTGCTGCTTAGGCACCAAAAATGGCCCCTTGTGGTGAAATATATATTAAAAAAATCTCCTCCTCTGAAACTACTGGCCAGATTTCAAACAAACTTCATAAAAATGATCATCAAAACCCACAGTCTCCCAGATTCCTTCTTTTAAACTCGATCCGACTGATAACAGGGGATATGGGCTGTAGAATCACCAAAAGGCCCCTTATGGTGAAGTATTAAAAGATATTCTTCTCTGAAACTGCCGGTCAGAACTCAACCAAACTGGAATGATAACCAGGGCATGACCAGACTCCTTCATTTAATCCAGATCGGGCTGATAACATGCTGGCGAGTCACAAAAAAGGCCCCTTATTTTGGAAAAAAAAAAGAATTACAATGAAACCAAACTTTACAGGAATGAAATCTATGATAAGCTCTTTCAGGTTCTTTCATTTAGGCACGGACCCTAAATATGTATATTAAGAGTCCCTGATTTAAGGAAGTGGACCCGTAATAGTTCCGCAATGTTTCGGAATCTGAGTAACGAACTTTAACAGTGCTAACCGAGGTTTCCTAATGATTTCGTTAGGAAACATCGGTCATCTTTGTGAAAGTCTTTAAGATCACCAGATGCTAAGGAACTAATACGGGTTCACTACCTTGGCATGATCTGACTGATAACATTGGCGTTTCGGGGTCACGGTTACAACAATAGTTCGGCAAAACTTGAATTGTGACACCATAGGGAACTGTATGAAACAAATATTGTCTCGGTGTTCTGAAATGAATGTTTAATCATTTTTGTCAGGATTGTTCCAGTTTGGTGTTTTCTCCCAGCGGGTTTCTTTTCTTTGTGATGTGATGTGATGCCGCAATGTGTCATGGAAAAAGGGCCCGATGAAATAGGTGGTTGCCATTCTACCGACGTTAATACTTTATTGCAAAAATCAGAGTCCAGTTCGCTGTGAGAAAGTCAATTTCGCTCAATGGTCGATCTACAATGACCTGGCCCTCTTTAAATATTCCTTTTGACCCCTATTAATGGTCGCAAAATATATTTCTTAATATAGACTTAATCTTGTGACTTTCAGATTTAATTAAACATATCAAATCTCATGATGCACATGGAAATTTAGCGGTGGTAGTTTGGTTGTTGTCTCATAACCGGGAGGTCGTGAGTTCAATTTTTATCATTGTCAAATATATAAAAAATTCTATTTCTTTTAGAGGGCAGCAGTATTTTAAGTATCGTTTTGGTTACATCAGTAAAACATTAGGTTTTAAGTATACTGCACATTAATCTTTCTGCCAAACTTTAATTTTATTTGTAATTTGATCATTTCAAAGTGCCGTCTATTCATCACTGGAAATCAAAACTGCATTTCGAGATCATACTGAAAACACGATAAATTATGTATCTCGTTTTTCATGTCCAAATACACCGCAAGCGAAACTGAATAATTGAAGTCTGGTAACTATATTCAAGAGATGAAGATGCAGTCGGTTTATTTCAATTTATAGCAGTATGAAATTAAAAACCTATTCAGGGTTTGAATACCGTGATGTACGTTAATCGAATTTCTGTCTAAGTGTGATTAGGTTATCATTGCCAAAACCTTTCTTCTCTTCGTATCTTATGATTAAATATCATAAAGAAAATAAGATTTCTATTTGGACTACTTTTTATTGCAAGCTTACCAAATACTTAAAATTGTTTTCACTGAGGTATGAAACCAAATTTCAGCCTATCCTAATACAATAGTCTTGGTTGGTACAAACAACTAAAATTGAATGACATAGGAATGAAACAATATTAATAACAACTAAAAAAATCAAAGTACTGATAGTACTGAAGGCGAGAAAACTGAATAGACGAAACAACACACGAGGTCAATTTTCTGGAATATAACCTTGATTATTCACCTTGTCCTTATCATGTATACCAGATATTTTCTTACTTATCACTGTAAAAAATTACTGCTGTGTTAAAGATACATAGCTTTTATATTTTATCTTGACGGATGACCTTGCTAATAGGAAAAAGACGAAATGCTGCTAACTAACCTTTTCTCCTTTCTCCCTAAAATTATCTACCCTTTCTGCTACAAGTTTTACTAATTTACCCACATATTGTATGTAATCTGCAACCCTTTACAATTTGGACCTGTCTTAACATTTTTTCTTATAGTGGATTAATATGAATTAAAAAAAATATAAAAGCCTTGTCCCATCATTAAACCCTTAAACAGACTACACAATTTTAGACTGGGCTTACTTGGAACAAGTTGCAGACAATAAATAAACATAAGTGCAATTTGATATATAGTAGAGTCGGTTAGGTAAAAAATCGTGACAAGTCGGACGAAAGTGTAACTTTTTGTTCATTAATAGAGAGTTCGATTAGCAATATTTTGCACTAAGGGTGCCCGGATTTAAGTGCATAAGAGACTGGAAATCGTTGCTTAAATATTCGGATATTGTGCTATCCGAATACTGTTCCTTTAAAACGAGAAATGTTCAATTTTGTCTAACTCCGACCTAAATTTTGCCTTAAAAGGACATTTACATATATTTTACATTAAATTTCAAATCTTGAAGCATAATTCTTTGGAAAATTATAGTTACATTCAATATTTAAGACAAATGTATTATTTTTGTATTTTCGGCATTTCGGCATCTTATTAATTAGAAATGCAAGAGATCCTGGCATGCAAAGAAACAGAAAAGTAGCCTAAATCTTTGAGAATAATATCAGCTTGAATTCTCACTGGGAGTGCCCGATTTCAAAAGCCTCTGGACCTTAATGTTCATTATTAAATATTCGGATAACGTGTTATCCGAATACTCTTCCTTTTGAACATTAACAATTTAACATCGGACTACAATTTGAATTCAATTGGGTAACCGAATGACGGAAAATAAATCTAAGCTTACTTGAGACTTATGTAAATGTCTGAATTTAATTCTCTCTCTCTCTTTTTGAACCTATATCTGCAGCGAATCAAGGATTTCTATAAGGGGGTTCAAACATTCAAATGATTAGGGGAATTCGTTTTCGTTTCACCTGAAATGATTTATTTCTACAATGAAATTGAAATATTATAACTACAGAGGAATGTTTGTTTAAACCCCCTAACACCTAACGAGATCCGCCACTGCTATATGATAAATAACTAATGGTTTCAATAATCTTGCTCCGTGAATTCGGTGATTCATATCTGCACATTACCAATCTGACACATTTTATCACATGTATCGCGTATTACGCAGCTTGAAACTGTGATGCGACTGGTCTTCAATATTCCCATGACTAAATAGTTCGTAAATTTTGAAATCTGACCGTGTTTTTAGTCTCAATAAAGTTGCAACATTAGGCATAGTTCATTACATATCAATTACCGATGAATTTTTGACGATTCGGTTATTGTTTTTGTCTTAGTCTAGCAGACTTATTTTGGCTTTTCGACAAATTGCCGAAGATGTCGGCGAATAATATCAATTCGTCGTTGATTAGCAAAAATATTGAGGATGCGTGAATTGGTCATTAATCGCTTACAATCAATCTGATTCGACAACAAATTGATGTACCTTCGATATCAATAAATATCTAATCAACTGCTGCAAGGTCGGTTGATAATCGCTGTAAATGACCGACTTGTAGTAGAAAAAATATGTCTTTATTGTAGAATGATCGCCGACAGACTAGACGTAGCTATCAACTATCCATCACTGTAGCTTACAGAAGTTTACTATAGTACTATTAAATAAAGGATATCACTTCCCGAGACCTACGGTTTCAGTGAGATATATAGAAGGACACCTTAAGTCATGAAATAGTCTGTATGTTCGTTCTTTTGGGCATTTTTTAAAAGGTTTCTTACCGAGATATCTCCAGCAACTCAACAAATATTCATCGGTGTTGCCCAAAATTAACACTCTTACAGGTTTTATAAAGCATAAATAAAAAAAAACAGATATCTGTTGCCAGATACAATCATGTATATTCTAGCGTGGTTTCGTGAAAACGCACCGCTTTAATCGAAAAACGATCTTTAATTAGTTCATGATAAATATAGAATATATGTACTGGCATGTTTCTTCTTTGCAAAGAGAGAGAGAGAGAGAGAGAAACACAGGTCATGCTTCATTATACTCATTTATATATTTTCCACCCACATTCTTTTAAATTGAATAATCTAAATAAAATCTTAATCAGATTAATAAGTCTCTTCAATTGAAATTGCATTAAATTGGGAGACGTTTCAGAACCAATCTTTCTGTAATAATTACCTAAATGATACATCTACTCCTGACAATTAATAAAGGCAAATACTTTTGTCAAACAATAAAGAAAGACAGCCAGAGAGTTTTGCGGATCGACATATATAATAAGCCCACAATCTTTTGACTTACAATGATGCTGGTAATATATAGATATGACTATTCAAACCGGTGAAATCTCTCTTGTCTGAACGAGAATTAGTTACCTGCGAACATTGGTCAAATGTTTTGTCTGTTGTGGTCTTTTGGGGCTTTTATGAAGATCACCAAGTACGAGGCATTTACATTCTAAATTTTAATTGGCATAGCAATAGATAAATTCTATTTAACCTCGTCAACACATGAACATATTTACATATTTATGCATTTCCTGAATGTCTGTCGTATGATCCTATTGTTTTTTGCAAAGGTAAAACGAAACAGAACTCCTTTCCAAATATGCGTATCAATCAGTCAACAGATAAAAAAATAGATAATAATACATGTGAATGAAATCATCAAAAATCGGAGAAGCCCACGATATGAATATAACCTCCGCGTCTTCATAGTCGTCATCGTGTTACTGGCGTCGTGCGATAATTTTGTTGTTGTTCCTGTGTGTGTTTTATTTCGGCCCTGCGTTTGCGATAAAGAGCGTCTATTACACTTTTCTTGGTAATGTAGGGTGTCATGACTCTAGCCCTCACTTATTATTTTTCTATCCGGAACGCAGAGCTTGTATGACTAAAATATTCGCTTATTATTTTCATATGCTGTAATCTGTAACCCTTGAACAGCAGTGCAAGTCTTTTGCAATTCTTCGATAGATGCGCTATCTTTGAACAAAAACAAAAAAAAAACCAAAATAAAAGTGTATAACAGTTGTATTACAAATACATAACTTTCAGGAAGATAGCTGCTAATAGCAATCAATATTTCCTTTGTATTTCACATAACTTAACAAAAATATAAAATTTTGACTAGAAATATGAACAGTATCTGATAGAATAACGTCAAATCACGGCTGCTGGAATACCAAACCCTTCTGTGTTTTTATCATTCACAAAAGTATTACCATCATTTGCTTTAGTGGAAGATTGATATAGGTTTTAAAAGCTTTTCAGTTACATCGCGGCTGCTAAAGCTACAAACCATTGATTTCCGGCTTTTTTCTCACCCAACTTGAATTATTTCCTAGTCTCTAGCTGTCGTTTCCTAATAGAAATGTTAAAATCCTTCCATCAATGGGAAATTAAATCGGAAAGGACATGCGGCACCGTCGAAGATCGAATTTGGGACCTCATAATTGGGAGATACACGCGCTACCAACTGCGATAAGTCGGCATCAGTACCACTATTCAAACCTCGAGCAGCTAATTGTTTAGAAACAATTCTGAGAACGACTCTCACTGCGGCGGAGGATCAAATCCGAAACCGGCCTCGAATCCGACCGAGACCGGTCTCGTGATTCAGAGAGCTCAATGCGCAACCCGGCAACATCGCAATGGCTGTGAACAGATATGCCAGATAATTTTAACTTCGTCATCAAGTGATACTTATAAATAGGAAATGACTAAGATTCAGTAATACGCAATCTGCCGCAACTACGGTTGTCAGATTACATATATAATGCAGTTCAGCTATTTAAGAATACACAGAGGGATCGACAAACACATGTACACCTGTTGAAATTACAATTATAATTAATGGGAGGCATCAAACTATTGAAGTTGAGACAAAAACGGCACTTTTGTGTCATGTTTAAGCGTTTAAGGAAGATAAATTTCGAATTTGAAAATAAAAAGGAAGAGTATCCGGATAGACATCTATCCGAAATTTGAAATCGCTCTTATGTCTCTTCTAGACACGTCAAGTCGGGCACCCCTAGTGCAAAAGTTATCTTATGATAGTAGCTTACTATAAAAAAAAATTGGCACTTTCGTCCGACGTGTCACGATCGACCCAATATTTTTACATAAGAGCCTAGACTAATATATCTAGGGTAGAAATTAAAAGATACTGGGACGTGAGTATAGGGTGGACCAAATTGTTGGAAAGGGAGAAATTAACCCTTCTTGTGTTCCCACAATAAAATACAAGTTCTTTATGGAAATCAATTCAATGTAAAAAATTGAGCCGACGAACTTGTGCCCCTAGAAAACCATTATTACCACGATTGTTAGACGGAATGATCGAATGAATAAAATGACTGACTAGTAGCAAACCAATCAACTCAACTAAAATTATAAAAACGCGAGTTGCGTCTGTCTGCAAAGCGGTATCGAGCGTAGTAATCTATACCTAGGGAATAAGTTGTTTTTGGCGGACAAAGCGCTATATAGTGAGCATACCGTTCTACATTTTTCCTTTGAAGTGAGTTCGGAATGTGGCTTACGATTCCTATAGGTAAATGGAATCCTTGGTTTCCTTCGCCTTAAATTACCTTGCTAAAAAGATTTAAAAATTGGAGTGCGTGCCTTCAAATGTCACCTTGCCTCTTTATAAACCAGACCTTCAGCGCTTTTAGCGCTTTGGTTCTTTTAAGTTAGAGGATCATCGTTTGTTTGAGTAAGACCGATTGTTATTTCATTTCGTGAACAACAAAAATTATATTTGCACGAGTGGCGGAGGAGTCACTAGTGAAAATATAGCTTTTGTTGTTCATAAATGACAAACAAATCGAATTGAAATTTTAAAAATGCCCTTTTTTGGATTTTGGAAAATTGGAAAAGTTGGTATTGGCTTCAAGTATGTAATCCAAAACTCATACCAGGGTTGCCCCAGAAATTTAATCATTCACACAGTCGGGAATAAAAACCAACATGAACTTTGAGTACTAGTGTTGGCCTTTTTTCAGTATCCTTTATACTAGAAAGAAAAAAATCCTACAAATAAAGTACTATCCGTAAACCTTTGCTTTTTTATATTTTTTTAATGGAACTGGTTTGTTCATTAGATCAAATTGATATAGACTAAATTCTTTTCCGTTGAAAACTATATTCCGACCAACCAAAAATTACTCATATAGTACAACTGCAATCTTATTATTACTAAAAATATTTTTTTCATTGCTTTTGTTTAAATTGACGGTGTATAAATAAATATTCTTTTTTACATTCGCCAAATAAATAAAGGAACCCTTGCGTTTCTGTGGGTCGAACCCGCTTTTGAAGGCCAAAAAAATGAGGGAGTCATGGGATCGGCATTACTGTTTAGCCCTCACAGCTTATCTCCGGATTACTGCTAGGATTGAGAAATTTCTATTTCACTGTAAAAATAATTACCGGGGGCTATATTTTGGTTTGTTTGGTCTATGACGAAAATCTAACTTTTCAATAATGATAATTGCAATATTGTATTTTTTCGTAGCATACATGATGAGGGCAATTGAGAATTATCAATCTAATTCAATTTTCTCTTTAAGTTGTGATGATAACTATTTAATACTTTCATAGAGAACTTAAGATAAAATACTCCTTTTCTACTATTTAGATAGATTTGATTAAATATTCATCACTTGATAACGGAAACAAGACATATACGTTCCAAATAAAAACCAAGAATTATTAGAAATGTCAGTGCTGATAAGCCACTTCCATTGCAATTACAGTCATGTGATTGCACATATTTTCGTGTGAGTGCCCGGTGGGCATTCCTCTTTCTGTCTCTCTCTCTCTTTCCCTCTTCACCATCATCTCAATAACCTGTCACGCTTAAAGGGACAGCAACACATTTAAGGACAGCATTCTTAAGGCGCTTCACAATGTTTGCAGTTATACCAGTATCAAAACTACATTTTTACCGACTTCCTTATAGTGTTAAAGAGACCTTCCCTGTCTAAAGCTTTACATCGTTTAATAATCTTATTGGCTGTTCTTCTTCTACAATGAATGTACTATGCAATTCGTTTGTCCCTTTAAATGTGGCAGTGTTGGATAGGATACAACGAAGTGTGAAAGAGAGTAGGTTGTGAGTGTGGAGGAGGAAGTGTGTGAGAGAGTGTGTGAGAGAGAGTGTGTGTGCGAGTGAATTAGAGAGAGAGGGAGGCAAAGAGAGGAGAATGAGGGAGAGAGAGAGAGAGAGATAAAGGGATAGAGAGAGAGGGAGAGAGAGGCAGGCAAAGAAAGAGAGAGAGAGAGAGGTAAGGGAGGTGGAAGGGGTAATCGGGGATTAAGGGTTGAAGTTAATAATGGCGGAAAAGTTGTGACCGACATGAGATTCGAAGTCAAGACTCCCGGAACACTAGCACGGCGCTCTACCAACTTAGCTAACCGGGCACCTGGTCATGAATACACCCACTGTCGATCACTACAGAGTGAACCAAGAAGAACTTACACGACAAACAATTTGCTATGTATCATGACGTCTTCACAATTGTTTTATTAAATAGTAAATGGGCCAGTGCGTGACAATTTCCCACAATTTCGAACGTGCGCCAAGCAAAGACTCTGGCCAGTCTGTGCATCTGCACAGTCTGACCAGGGTCTTTACTTTGTGCTTTGTAGAAATATAAGGTCCTATAAAGTATCTTTGGACAGTCAGGCAAACTTTTTAATTACCTGGCTGGCAAGGTTGCTTGATGGTGGCCATTCACGCACATATCAAAATGTTGGACATGTCACCCACGGTCTTAAATATCATCATTTTTTGAATGCTTCATACTTCATTTACTTGTTTCACAAAATAACCGAGAAATGATCAAATTTATTCTAAATCAGACTGGCTGAGATGCGTTATGACGCCCTTCCACTTGAACGCATAACTAAGTTTGACTATTTTTTTTTTTGTTGTTATAATACAGATTCTCGTTGAAAAATAATTTTTTATAATATCTTTGAATGAATAGTTTCTACTAATTAATGTCATATCAATAAATCATTCACGTCTGCAGAACTCTTACGTTTCAGAAATATTTCTCCGCTTTGCACGTGTACTCATCTGTTAAGCGGATATCATTTCTAAACGTTGCAAACGTTTTGCATCCTGAACGTAGGACTGCGTAAGAGAGGTAGGGATAATTTGTCTTTGCTAAATCTCATAGAATTAGAAATGTTTTTTTTTATTCTTAAGGCAGCCCTACACCATTTTGCACTTGTTCCATTTTTTATCAAATAATATATGTTTATAGGCAGTTACAACTGTTTCGAGGAGAGCCATCGACATGTACTCATCGGTAAAGCGGATATGATTTCTAAACGTTGCTTATGTTTTTTGCATTCTTAACGTAGGACTGCGTATCAGGAAGTAGAGTTATTCTGTCTTTATTAAATCTCATAAAATTAGAAATATTTTTGTTTAACCTTAAACCACTGTCGCTTAAGGTAGTAGTCCCGTAACAATTCCGCTACGTTTCGGATATTGAAAACTTTAGCGGTATTAACCTAGGTTTCCTAATGATTTCATTAGGAAACCTCTGTTAACATTGTGAAAGATCATGAGATCCGAAATGTTGCAGAACTATTATTGGTCCATTACCTTTAAACAAAGGTCTATTTTACGTGTCTTTGAAAAATCATAATTATTGGTAATTAAAATGTAAGACGTATAATTGCGTAATCTACGCTCATACATGTATCAAAATTAATCCACGGCACGTTTGGACCATCGCAATCTTTGATATGTCGTTGGGATACCTAAACAGAGTACCAATTTTACAGAAAAGAAGCTGTTTATCATTGATATATTCGCAGTCAATAAGCCAACTATAACATTAGGTATCATTTAATATTATTTTATCCGAGAATAGCAAATGTGAATGCATATAAACAAAAATAAATGCTTCTGGATCAATGATTTCTGAACCTGCTAAGGAAGGGTTCCCGGTCGCATTTGCCGTTAAAGACCAGGGTTCCCTGTGCGCCTTTTTCAAATCGAAACCAGGTTCTCTGTGCGCCATTTTTTAAGCACCGTCCGAGTTTAACGGTCTCTTTCTCTGCGAATTCTCAATATTTCAGAAAGAAATTTGGCAGGTGTGCTAAGAAGACATTGCAGAATACGAGTATGTCACACATTTGGTCATTTTTTGAGTGCAAAGATGTAATTTTTTACACATAAATCACACGTCGTTCAAAACCTCATTTAAACTGGATTTTCACGATTGTTACAGCACCAAAAGTGAAGAGTTTTACATCTGCTGACTCGTCGTGATATCATTAATACTTACGCATTCAGTGTACCTTTGGAAATTGTTCCACGTATAAGAAAATTGAGTATTTATACTCACCTTTTAATGCGCGTGGAAAATTGACATTAGCAGCGTTCTCTGTAGCAATCGATTTTGCAGGATTCTCTGCCGCGGGTTGCACGGTGTGCGTTTGTTCATAAGCGATTTCGCGTGAAAAAAGAGCTATTAGAAAAAAGTTCTTTTTTTTTTAATACAGTCACGTCTTAAAGTTTTGTGTATATAAAAAAAGGAGAGAAAAAAAAAGAAAAAGAAAAAAAGAATGACCTCATAAATGTTTCATATCAACATTCTTAAATTAAAATATTGTTTCATAGGCATAATAAGACTAAAGGGCCAAGTGCAGACTACTAGGTAATTTCGGACTTGAGTTGGTGGGGTGCAGGACAACGAAACTTGTAGGGTCTGCCCTTGGTCCCCGCCTAACTTTGCTGAACTAAGTCAAGACCATAATAATGTTACATATTTTTATTCTACTCATTTACACATAATGCTTAAGTTTGGCATAATGGTGGGCGTGAACCTACGATAAATTTCGCAAATAAAAGCCAATAAAATCAATAAATGTTTTACCATTATATATACATTTTGTGCTCAGTTAGATCGAAACAAATAGCTCAGATGGAGCTGAAGCAAAAAATACCCAGATGGGGCCGAACAAATAATTCTCAGTTGGAGCGGAACGAATAATGCACAGTGGAGCGGAACGAATAATGCTCAGATAGAACCAAACAAATAATGATCAGATTGAGCAGAATAAATAACGCTCAGATGGAGCGGAACAAATAATGCTCAGGTGGAGCGGAGCTAAATTAAGTTCAAATAGAGCGACAATCAACTTCGACTCAATTGGAGCCCAAAGAATTTTACTCCTAAGCACTGTTATCATTAATTCTAAGACTCGTATGGCACCGACAAATCGTCGTAGGGCGCCGAATTGAACACACACAAAAATACTGGCCCCGAAAAACGTGGTGACCCCTAACGTGGTTGAATATATACATGAGATATATAAAAATGATAGATTATTTCAGAGAATTTTGGCTGCTGGTTGGCC
Source organism: Fragum whitleyi (assembly GCA_948146395.1). Taxonomy (NCBI): domain Eukaryota; kingdom Metazoa; phylum Mollusca; class Bivalvia; order Cardiida; family Cardiidae; genus Fragum; species Fragum whitleyi. Next base: position 77,648,825 of record OX411543.1, read on the forward strand.
ACATGAAAGGAAACCAATGGCCTCCATGGGGACAGGGGTTTCGTTTCACCGCCAAAATAGAATTTTGCGCCAGCAAGCCAAAATCTGGTTCACGCCCACACTTAATTATCCATAATATAAGGGCCTGGTTGCCTGTACTTGAGACCCTTGCTAATTAGCACATACGTTTCAATATGGAATTAAGGCAATTTAAAAAATTCGTCAGTGATCGGTAGGAATTATTTGCAATGGGACAATGACCTCTTAGGTAGCAAATTGAGTATTACGATTTGAAAGCCCATGTGATAATATTGTCATTTTCAACACCGTTTGGCTTTGTTTAGTTTTATTAGATTGAAGCACTGTGCTATGAAAATGCATAAATGGATCAATCAGAGCAAGACGAAAAACAAGCTAAATAAAATTTAAGAGACGCCATAGAAAATGATTTCCGAAAAAAATTAAGTGAAAGTGTTTACATTGTGATGACTGCTGCTTTTAAGCCAATGTAAACGGTGTTCATTTCGTCATGTGATTAAATATCTTAAGATCCTGATTAAGCCGCTTAACAATGTCGCTCTATAAAACACCATCCCAGAAAGCTAATTAGAATCCTGAGAAACTTGCTCCAACAAAGGCACCAAAATTAACATGCACCCATACATATATATCTTCATATATGGATACATGCTTTATTTTCTATCTTGAAACGATGCCAAACTTAATCATTGACTAGCCATCTTGGTCTTTCATAGTGGTATCCTTACAATGAACAAATTAATGTTCACTCCATGCCATTGAACACTACGTGAAATTGGTTCTACATAATAGAAATGTAAATATTTGTATATATGATAAAATAATGCACTGAAGTTAAAGGAGGAGAAATGTAAAAATCCCTTTAGCATTCAATATATATATAATTTTTTTGTTTGTGTTTTTATTATTTCTTTTTTATTTTTTTTATTTTTTTTTTAGAAATTTGTAAAACTTTTTTCTATAAATCCAGATGAAAAAACTGAACGTTTCTATTTTGTGACTTACTGGTGCCCGCTATAATTCAAGTGCACCATTACCTCAAACTTTATTACCAAGGATGTGGTCGCGAAAACTCATTCCATTTCAAGAAGATTATTTTCCTCTAGTAATTTTGACTTTACGTGAATTGTAAAAGTGTTTTCTGTAGAAATGTGCAAGATAAAATTCAAGGTCCGTGTCATTATTTCTTTTTAAGGACAAGACAGCTCCAAATAAAGGCAAATAAACATGTAACCAGAACTTGTCAATTAGCAACAGCCAGTTCTAGGCCGTCATCTATTTCTAATGTTCTTAATAGGCAGATGTTAATTAACGTTTTACTTAATATGGTTGAGTAAATCTCTGTGATTCAAGATTTGTAAGCGTTGTCTTTGATAATTGTAAGTGATGTTTTGTCAGTCTGAGATTACAATAGATTTTTGATTACGCCTTTTTGTACCAGTTCGACATAGGACATCGAATAGGATAAGGGTGCATACTATCAGTGGATTAGAAGGTAGCTATAGCATCTTGCACGCCTTTTCCAGTTACTGATCCTTTGAGGTTTTCAATTCATTGCGGTTTTGAGCCCATGAATTGTTTGGCCCAACTCTTGGGAATTGGTGTTTGGGCAGAAATTGGTGGGTTGATTGGGACTGCAATGGAGACATAAATTATTTTTTGTAAGAACAGGCAAGATTTTAGCAAAAGCCATAGAATTAATCATAGCATTTTCTTTCTGTCCTTTCTGGCTGGAAGGAGGAGGCACCCATACATAAAAGCCACAACATTTGATCTATCTCCCTGAAGGACCTGCTAGGTGAATTGCTCTACCTCAGAGCTCAGATTTCAGCTCACATACTCGCATATAGATTGTGCCAACTACAAATTGCAAATTGTGCCAACTACAAATTGAAAATCCGCAGTAAAGATAATAGTTTATACTGTAGCAAAGTTTTTCGTGACTAAATCTTGCATTTTTCAATTCTTAGACACCTGCATAAATGCACAGGAATTCTTTTGTAGCTTCTCTTTTTGTGTACATGTTTTGAGTGATTGACAAGGGCTTGACAGCATTTTAGAAAACATGGTTATGGAGAGAAAGGATCATTTTTTGACAGGCTTATTTAACAAAGAAAATTATTCATTATCTAGAAATTCGGAATATAGCTTAGAATAACTGCAAATTTGTTCGAACAAGACTAGGGAAAGCTCCTGTCAAAAGCCTAATTGTACCAGTTACAGGACAAGCATGAAAATAGGATACATAATTGCTATTTAGTTAGACACCAAAATTTCGATTTAACTGGAGGGAAGAATACTACTTTGGGTAAAAAGGCTCAAGAGTTTGCCAGCATAAATACTTTTATATATATACAAGTTTCGTTATTGCAGGTCAATTGCTTCTCCGTTTATCTAGCGGAAAGCAAAAGATCAATGGACTGCGAGACAGACATGATGAAATCAATATATGCTCCTTTACTTCTGAGTTGGGGGTACAATTAATAACATCGTGAAATTGATGAGGTAAACGATTTTGGAATGATTTAGGCATGATGTTGAATGAGTGAGCGGAGCGAGTTTTGAGTGAAATTTAAGGGAGGGAATCCAATGTCGCTTATTTTGTTTAGGATGAACAAAACTAGAAAGCCATGAATGGCTTGAGTCGCTCCACAGGCTTGAAATTCTTGTAAAAGCAAATAAATGCTTTGACTAGATTTTTAGATATTTGGGGTTCTACTGATGTTGAAAATGATTTTCAAAGTTTCAACTATATAACAGATAGAGAAATGACCTCTGCTATTAAAAGACTTATTTTTCATCATATCAAAATAATTTTGGGCTGCATGAAAATGGGTAACCAAAAGATCATACAAAAAATGTCGATTGAAATCTATCATTTTCATTCTGAGAAAATGTTTTTCACAGTTTCCACTTTTTAACACATTGAGAATTGACCTCCACCCATAAAATGTATATTTTTCATCCAATCAAAATAATTTTTGGTACACTGATAAAGGGTCACTCAAGGATAATTCCAGTGAAATTTAGTTGATATCCAAAAATCACATTCTGAGAAAATGATTTTCAATGTTTCCACTATATAACATATAGAGAAATGACCTCTGCCCATAAAATGCATATTTTTCATCCAATCAAAATAATTTTTGGTACACTGATAAAGGGTCACTCAAGGATCATTCCAGTGAAATTTGGTTGATATCTATCACATACATTCTGAGAAAATGATTTTCAAAGTTTCCACTATATAACATATAGAGAAATGACCTCCGCCCATAAAATGCATATTTTCCATCCGATCACAATGATTTTTTGTAGACTGATGTAGGGTCACCCAAGGATCATTCATGTAAAATTTAATTGGTATCCATTGATTAGAATCTGAGAAAACTCACTTTTTACCTTATTTGGAAATTAGCCACGCCCATTAAATCCATGTTTTTCATTGGATCAAAATTTCTTGAACAACTTTGAGAGAGGGTCACCCAAGGATCATTCCTGTGAAGTTTGGTCGAAATCCATCCAGTAGTTTCTGAGGAGAAGATTTTTAAAGAAAAGTTTACGACCGGACGCACGCACGCACGGACGGACGGACGGACGGACGGACGCACGACGGACACAACGCCATGACAATAGCCCCAGTGGCTTTCAGCCAGTGGAGCTAATTAGCGATATATAAAACCAATATAAAATATTCATAAAAGTTCAATCAATAGCTTTCTATTTCGCCAAGAACCAATCAGACGTTTTAAATTTAAATTTTGTCAGTGAAATCGGGATTTGGTTCTTGCTTAATTCATTTTGAATGTACATGTTGATCTTATTTTTTAATAACTTTGAGCGTTTTTGAATGGTTTAAGTGAGTGTTTTGAATGAATGAATGGAGCGCTGTGTGAGCGATTAAGAATGTTTTTTATTGAGATGAATGTCAATTTCACGATGTAACTAACTGTATGATGGTGCTCTTAAAAGTGTTGATGTGTAAGAATGTGAAGAAAACGAGTTGAACTAGTTGGTTTGTTTCAAATGACAAATTGTCTTGGTGATGGAATGCAATTGGGCAAAGATATTCATAATTCAATTGAAGACGAGGTGGCAAGGGTTTAATTGGATGAGTATTGGGTTTTAACAATGAAAAATTCATGTAGATAACTGCAATATGGCGGAAAACAAACGACAATATGTTGCAAAAATATTTTTTAACTTTAAACGTGTATCATCACTTTAAGGAAAGATTTTTATTTCGTAGCTTAGACAGAAATTTACAGTATAACACCTTGTCAAAAGTCAAATGTGTAATAAGGTCGTTTAGAAAGAGAAACTATGCCTTTAAAAGAAGCTACAACATAATTCTACGAAAAACAAGTCGCGACCTTACCAAATAAGCAGATCACGTGATTGGTCTGTGCATGCCAAGAATATCCTGTACCAAAACTCCCTTTTAAGAAATAATAGCAAAAAGACCCTATCTCTCTGATTGTCCGTTAATATCCCATTAAAATTGTCAGAGAACAGTAGACCGTCTCGTCTTTGTTATGTATGCGGTTTTAATTATCCTGATGGGCACCGAGAAGCCATAAATTTATTCAGTCGGATTGTTGGATACATCTTCATTGTCTGCCTGGTCTTTCACTTTATCATTGCTTACAAATGGCCAGTTCAAAGTATAAAAAGTTGTGTTACTTTGTTTTCTTTATGGTATTCGATTCTATCTCTTGAACTTATTTAAATAACAATTATACGTTACTTCAGGGAATACACAGAAATCAAAAAAAAAAAAAAAAAAAAAAAAAAAAGCCCATAAATTCTTGCTTTCGTCACAAATTTTTCAATACGTAGGTCTAGTATTGAACTTTAGTTGAACAGTTTTATCTTAAACCTTTAAAATAAGACAATTTGAGAAAATAAAAAAATGCTCAAAAGATTGGATTGGATCGATCAAAGGTTGATTAGAAATGCAGTCGGGAAATACCGTCTTTAAAATTCTCTTTTTTTTCAATTAACAACGTGCAATGATTTTTTTTCAATAACACTATTTCTGCGAAAGAGATCATATTATAGCAGTTAGGCATTGGAATATTGTAATATGGTATTGGGTTATGGTAATAGGGAAGATTAAACATTATTCTTTCCCGTGCTGATTTCTGGAACAATCCGGGATCGATCGTTCAGTTTGAAATTTGTCATCTTCTATCGTTTTATTACAAAAAAATACAAAAAATATCCTAGCCAATCTTCTCCTCTATCGGTCTGAATTTATCTTTTCCTGTCTCTTTTCTTTTTCTGTCTCTCTTGCTTTTTCCGCCTCTCTGTCTGTCTGTCTCACTCTCTGTCTGTCTGTTTGTCTGCATGCCCTCTCTCTTTCTTGTTTTCTCTCTCTCACTTTTCATCTCTCTCTATTTCTCTCTCTCTCTCTCTCTCTCTCTCTCTCTCTCTCTCTCTCTCTCTCTCTCTCTCTCTCTCTCTCTCTCTCTCTCTCTCCCTCCCCCTCTCTCTCTCTCGCTCTCTCTCTCTCCCTCGCTTTCCACATTTTTGTTCCGAAAGTTTCCGATTATGTAGTTATACTTGTAGTAGAGTTTATTTTATAAAACAAGAAATAAAAAAAATTAAAACAGAAGATTAATTGTATACAAATAGAGTAAAAAAATCCTCTACGAATCCTCTACGAAATTGACTTGTTTGTTTTTATAAGGTTAAATGCCATTTTTAACACTATCACAGTTATATTGCGGCGGCTGGTGACCATCACATGATTTTCTTTCGTTTCTCACACCAGCGGAAGATTAACAATATTTCGTCCGAGTCATCAACTGCTTATTCCTCTTTAGAATACTACTTATCAAACGTGCTAGGTTAGAGAATAATGACTCGTGTCACAACGACTTTTGTTAATTTTGCCGTATGAATCTTGCCAAGTCGTTGTTCGAATTCTCAACCCAGGATTTGCAGCCAAAATCGTTACCGTTGAGCTAGCCTGACTCGACTCTCTTAAAAGTTCGGTATTTTATTTAACAAGCTAAGATGTTACACTGGTTTGGAAAAATAAAAGCATCTTCCATTGTAACCATAGCAACGCAATCAAAATTTGATATGTCCAACAATTAATTACATGCAATGGTCATTTCATTCCCATAAATAACACATCTGGAACCATGTTTGCGGCTCGAATTAAACATGTGGCCTTAGAGTCTTTTGGAAAGAAAACAAAATTTGAAGTAAATAGAAGGAAATGCGCCCCGTGGAAGCTCTACGATCTTTCTTTTTGGAAAGATGAGTAGGGGGTGGAGTGGAGGTTCAGAGATATGATGATGCGTTGTTGAATGCTTTCACACCTAGACTTCTATTAATGATAATGCAGAACATTAGTCAATGTCTCGCTTCCTTTCATACACAAGATTATACATTTCATCATTTACGCAAAAAATGTTACTTTAACGTTCGAAGGCTCTTATTTAAAAAAATGTATACAAATCCTGACTAGACTGTGCAAAATGATCGGACTGACCGAGATTAAACTTTTTACTGTTGGAATATGTTCTAAATCTATTCAGTATTCATGTATTGTAATGCAAACGATGATTGGCGAGCGACATGCTGAGTATAACAAACAAATATGGCAGATTTTTTTTCTGTCATGGTTTATGATGAAACATTGAAGCATTTATCTTATTATTTTAAAATATCAGTTTTAAAGCGCCAACGGCCGGTATGTTCAAGATAGGCCGCACGCTATCCTGAACACTGTTTATGTTTAACGTTTTCTATTTCCTGAATGTTCAGCTAATTTTCAGCTCACCTGAGCACATGGTGTTTCATGGGGACGAGCCTTTTTGATCATTGAATGTCTGTCGTCGTAATTGATCTTATTCTGCAAAGGTCGAAAAAGCTACCTCGAAAATATGATTTCTATAGACGGTGCAACTAAGGTTGTTTTTTTTTTTAAATTTTTTTTTTCATGTATAACATGACAATTTGAGCACCCAACATTATATTCCTGGTATTTCTCCCATCAGCACTACCATTAAAAATTACTTCTTTCCTGGCCTTCAGGCGGGAGATGAATGTAAGAAAAGATATGTGCCGCCGTTTCGGTCATATTTAGACTACCGTTCACATTTCACTGATTAGTGTCAAGTTCAATGTAACAGTCATAGATAGATAAAATCAAACCATTGCCTGGGAAATTTCAAAACCACCCATGTTGCAATTCTCAAAGTAGTAAAATTGGTATATCGTAAGCGGAAGGCTTAAACCTCGTATTTACAGCTTGAAAGAACGTGAGTTTCGAGGTTTTTGTCGTATATTGGTAATATTGTTTTCGAGACTTTATAATACAGTTTCGTGCTTATATGTTCATTCACCATTTTTTCTATGGAGGTATTTCCGAAATGGAAATGTCACAAAATCGAATTATTTGAGCATATTTCTACAAAAAGGAGATCTAGTACTATGAAAGGTTAAAAAAGGGTATCAGCTAATTTCTGTGAGTACTTGGGTATTTACGAATAAGATTTTTTTATATATATTGCACAATTTAGGCCACCGAAACAATATAACAACAAAAGGCCCAAGAGGGCCTTATCGCTCCACTGGCTTAAAAATCTCAAGATTTGAAAGAGAGATGTTGAAAATAGAAGGTAATGAAAGTGAACAGCATTCAGAAGGAATTCCTACTTTTTCTAAGTTGAAAATGACTTATGAAGGAATGAACTTATTTAACTAAATTACAAGGAAGAAAACTATTTAGATATCACTTGAAAAACAAGAGGACAGAATGGCCCTAAACCGCTCACCTGAATTTTATTGATCCAGTGGATCTCATCCAATCCAAATTTCTTGAACAACTTGAGAAGAGGGTCACGCAAGGAACATTCTGGTAAAGTTTCATTGAAATCGGCCTAATGGTTCAGGAGGAGATGTGATTAAAAAATTTCGGGGTCAAAATAAGCCCCGCCCTGCCACGCCCATATTTAGGGGCCAATCCAAATTTCTCGAACAACTTTAGTAGAGGGTCAGCAAAGGAACATTCTTGAAAAACTTTAGAAGAGGGTGACCCAAGGAACATTCTAGTAAAGTTTCATTGAAATTGGCCTAATAGTTAAGGAGGACATGAGGTTCAGAGATTTTGGGGTCAAAATAAGCCCCGCCCTGCCACGCCGATATTTGGGGGTCAATTCAAATTTCTTGAACAACTTTAGAAGAGGGTCACCCAAGGAACATTCTAGTAAAGTTTCATTGAAATTGGCCTAATGGTTAAGGAGGACATGTCGTTCAGAAATTCTGGGGTCAAAATAAGCCCCGCCGTGGCACGCCCATATTTGGAGGTCAATCCAAATTTCTTGAACAACTTTAGAAGAGGGTCACCCAAGGAGCATTCTAGTAAAGTTTCATTGAAATTGGCCTAATGGTTCAAAAGGAGATGACGTTCAAAGGTTTTGGAGTCAAAATAAGCCCCGCCCTGCAACGCCCATATTTGGGGGTCAATTCAAATTTCTTGAACAACTTTAGAAGAGGGTCACCCAAGAAACATTCTGGTAAAGTTTCATTGAAATCGGCTTTGTGGTTCAGGAGAAGATGACGTTCAAAGATTTCAGAGTCAAAATAAGCCACGCCCATATTTGGGGTCAATCCAAATTTCTTGAACAACTTTAAAAAAGGGTCACCCAAGGAACATTCTGGCCAAGTTTCGTCAAAATCCACTCATTGGTTTAGGTGGAGAAGATGTTTAAAGAAAAGTTTACGCACGGACGGACGGACGCACGACAGACACCTCGCCATGACAATAGCTCGCTGGCCTTCGGCCAGTGGAGCTAAAAAGTGTTTACAAAAACATATAAGAGAATAGCGATCAAACTTAGTTAAATTATTGCACTGAAATGTTCAAAATCATGTTTTAAATTCTTGTAACAATAAATTTTGGTATATCGTCGGCTAGAGACTTAAACCTCGTTTTTACGGCTTGAATACACTGGGGCTATATGAGATTTTGGTCGCTCACAGACGATATGATTTTAGAGTCCCGGTAATAACCGGTTGAGTATCATGCATATGGTATTTAAAATAACATAACCAAAATAGACTGCATTTGCAATAGTTGGGCGATGCGTTAATCATATTATGCAGGTCAGCAAGAACATGGATGTCGAATAAGGGGGCATCAAACCATTACCTGGTATTCCCATTTTTTCTCAAGTTTGCGGAATTTGCAAATACATATTCTAAATTTAATAACTGAGTAACACTAAAGCATTTTTCCTTCTCTGCTTTAAGCCTAGTTTACATTTGCTACGATCGCCTTACGATATTGCCACTATTCACAAATCGTGCGGTGTCCACGCAAAAATAAAACGTTTTGAAATTAGTACTATTACTACAGGTTACATCACATACGATTGTTTCATAATACTTCTCTTATAAAAAGTCTCTTGGTAGTACATTTAGCAACATACACTTTAAAATCGGATTTTAAAACAAAATGCATGTGAGGTGTATCATTTTGATTACTCGATTGGTATATCAGATTCTTGATTTTGTCAGACATACATAAAAGTATTGGAAAGTTTAAGATGTTTGGCAAAACTGAAAACAACCTCCAGTATGAATTGTAGCTATGGCAACGGAGGTATTTTGACATATCTCACTAAATTTGTGAACTATTAATTACATGTAATGGTCATTAATAAGGGCAGCTGGTATTGAATCCATATACATGTAGCTTTAGAATCTTGGATTACATGGATAACATGTATTCGAGGAAAATGTTTCGTTTTCACACCAAAAATAGAAAATACATCATTCTAAATGATCTTGTAAAAAGAGAAGTGAGTTGCAAATATGACCCGTCAGGCGAAAAGGAATCTTCTTGGTATTACGTGACGATTCGATCATAGCCAGACTGTGCGGACTGTTCACAGGCGTAACATTTTGCCTTTGGCTTTCTTTTCTGAATCTGTGATGATCTTTCTTCTTTCAAGTAAGAAAAACTTTGAAATGCGAACACCGGCTGACCTCTACTGGAACCAATATCTCTCTAGGATATTTATTTTACGAAGTTCCCGGGAGGTCATTTTTGCATTACTTATCACATAAATTGCAAGTATTGTTTATTCCATCTCGCTTTCTTTCATAAACTAGTTCCTTAATTTCGATGAAATATTTTCATTTTAAATACAAAATAGAAATTTCAATAGCTTCAAAAATCAAACAGGGAATAGTTATGGTTCCTGTGCATTGTAATATCATTTTAAAGGATCATTTCGCCACTGAAGCTTGAAGTTGATAACAAATGTACGTACAGAGATGTTCCGGAAAAAAATCTGAGTCATTATAATAACACAAATGACAATAATCCCAAAATTATGCACCACTTTTCTCCTTCAAAGGTCTAAGGCCCGGTGCCACTGCACTAACGGATGAATTGAGAATGCAAAGCGTATGAAAATCTTACAATGCGTCGAAAAGATGATTTGTAAGCGTACATGTGTATGTATTTATCGTTTAAAATTTATTGATACGCGTTGTCTTTTGTCCTTCAGCTTACGAGGAACATACGACATATGCATCCGCCCTTTCATCTTGTCGTACCAAAAAATGGGCTATATTAGAAAAAGTAGACAACATTTTTGCTCTCCTTTACCACCAGTTTGCCCTTCTTTCTTTGTTCAAAACTTTATAGCCGCCGTCATAGCGCAGTTGGTAGCGCGACGGACGGTCATTCTAGAGGTCCCGGGATCGATCCCCGACGGCGGCACTCATTCTTTCCGACAATTTGTCTCTCATTATCTAGTAAGGAAGCCCGTCGATCATCGTGAGTACACCAAATAGGCAATCCCTTCAATTTTGGAAAACATACATCAACATCGCTATTTGTGTTCATCCTGAACACAATTTGCGATATAGGAATACCTCCCATTAAATTCACTCAAAACTCGATCCACACACTCATTCAATTTCATTCCTAAATCATTCGAAAAATTTTCACCTTGTCAATTTCACGATGTTGTTAACTGTAGAAGCAGTCATTTTTGAAAGCGAACTCAGTATGTCCGAAATTGAACGATCACTAGCCTGGATTCTGCTCGCGGTGAGTGCATTTAACATCCTGTACATGAAGCTGGTTTTTTACATAAATTTTGACCTGTCTGGCAATAAGGGGTTATCTTGGAAGTGCGAAAAGTAACGATCCAAGTCAGGCTTTACCAGCTGTGCGGACTAACTATTTTAACTCAGACCGAATGGAACTTCCTTCGATGGATTCATGATGCTTCGAATCAAAAGGTAAACATGGTGTGCAATTATAACTTAACTTACATTTGATTTTTTTTATTGAAATTAGGCTTTACATCGCTTTGTAACAGTTTTCCAGTCATATCTCGGAAGCTGGGGCTACTGACCATGAGTTCCTGGTATTCCTCTTACCAAATTACCGATATATGCTTTCCGAATCTCCAGCCACTCATTCCATATAGATTTACGATTTCAAACCCGCTGATGTAATACATATATCGGAAGCTATGGGATATAAGAAATATGATCCTCACCCCACCCCAACTACCCCATCCCCACTATGATTTCGAGCCTGATGCGCTCCGACGGTAGCTCTACTTAAGTAAGCGGCATTTTGTTACATGTCCTTCATTATCACGTCGGTTTATTTAACGACAAAAATCTGAACTTTGACATTTTGGGGAAATCTCGATTTGTCAGTTTTCCTTAGTATATGACTAAGTTTCGTTTTACAATAAATTGTACTTTGTATTCACTAGCTCAATGTTGTTCAATGCTAGTGCTTTAAAAAGTGATATCTTTTGTACTTGATACATATAGAGAAAGCCAATCACATTATACGAAAATTTGCTATCCTTTAAATATCAAAATTCAGTTTTGTCACTAGTATGATTATAGAGGTTTCTTTCAGTCAAAACACGGATTTCAAATTTCAATTCAAATGTTGTTGTTTGAAATAGATGTGAAGTTAATGTTTTTGTTGTCAAGAAATATTTTTGAAACATGAGAAATTTCTTAACTTAGGTGTTCGTGTAATGTGTCTTTGTCTTTGAAATGGGTGTGCTCATTACAACCTCCTATGCTTGATGGTGATCACCATCATCGGGCAACTAACCCAAGAATGCCAGTTTCGTAAAATTTAAACATAAGTAATTGCTTTAGGTGTCAGTAAAATAATCACCTGTTCCTTGTCTATGCATGTATGGTAGATAATTTGCCGGTACATATAGAATGGAAGCACTCTACCTTAAGTTTTTTTTCAAACTATGAAAGTTGATAATTATAATTTGTTGAATACTATTTTTCTTCAAAAAAAACTAAATTTTCGACCTAAAGACATACATACATTATTTTTAAATAAAAGAAATCACAGGCTGTAATTATAACCCTAAACAGCTCTTTAGTTGTCACAGAGTTCTAGAAAACAATACCCTGTCAATACTTTTACAAGTAATGTCCCCGGTAAATAAATATGCAACTTCGTTAGGATTCGAACCAGGGACCTCTTTGTCCAAAAGCGAGAGCTATACCGCGTTGCTATAAAAAGCTAGCTTGTACGACAAGGCAGAACAAAACCCCTTACACACAAACCGGCTATCATATATAGTTAAAACAAAAGCAATCATAACATCATAACTACAGTACAAACTTTAGTTACAAGGCAGACGAAATTTATAAAAGGATTTTGTTAAGAAAAAAAAATACGTAATTAACTTCAAAATTCAAGTTTGGGTTTTACTATACAACGTTGCCAATTGCATATTATCAATTAAATAAATCATTCGAATCTTCTTCAAAATGTAAGCGGTCTGGATGTGTTGTAAGTTAATGTTTAACAGAGTTTTTTAAAGGAACAAAACATATTAAAATTCCAAAATAAGATCTTGAGACAAACTAGACACCAACACCAGTTATTCCTGGATATTGATGTGCAGTAGATATAACAGGACATTAAGAATCAGCCCCGACCCCTAGCTGACTAAAGAAAACAAACCCCGGGAGTTAATGGCTATTAACGGATAACAAGTCAGATTTATGGCATTAGTCCCAGTGCTCATTTCACCTATCTACGGTCTCCGGTGCATTTCTTAAAAGGGAGCAATATTCTTCGCATGCTATTGCCACAATACCGAGAAAATCAATCGCGACATTACCAATTAAGCAGATCACGTGATTGGCTAGTACTTTGTCAATTGCTGACCTTATAAGAATTGATTTATCACATGATTTCCAAATATAGTAATGCAAACATGTGATACTAATATATTCGTACGCAACTTTCAATAAAAATCGTTTAAAACATAAATGGGCGTGTTAATAATATACATGAAGTGATAGTTGCGTAATTGTACAGCATTATTACTTTTTGATGAGATAAACTGTATGTCTTTGTCAAGTTGAGATATACAAAATAGGCCGAAGTGTATTCACATCCTGTTCACGTGATATGTGTTCTCAAAAAACCCGAAATGAAATTATCTTGTGTTCATTTTGCGGTTTTGTTAAATCCAAGTTGGAATTGCTCCGCATTCTAACTTAAAAACTTATTATTAGCTGAAATGTGGTAACAAAAACATTTACCTTTGTTCTATAGCAAAAATGGAGGTGAGTGACGTCACACTTAGACTTGGAGTTTTACTAAACGATCTTATAGACTGGAAGATGCCATGGAAACAACGAGGACTATTAACTAGTAATAGTCCCTATTAATCCAGCATCATCGAATTGTTACTTTTTAAACCTAAATAATATTATACAGAGAATTTTTTTTCCCTTTATTTTCCCAAATCTTGTTTTTGTTTTAAATCTACTGGGAAAAGCCAAATTTACCAATTGTTGATTTGGCTTGTACTATGGGCTCTATGGGCTGCTTCGTCACCAAAAATGGTCCCTTGTGTGAAATAGATAAAAAAAAAATCTCCTCCTCTGAAACTACTGGCCAGATTTCAACCAAACTTCATAAAAATGATCATCAAGACCCGAGTCTTCCAGATTCATTATTTTAAACTCGATCCGACTAATAACAGTTGATATGGGCTGTAGAATCACCAAACGACCCCTTAAGGTGAAGTATTAAAAAAATATTCCTCTCTGAAACTGCTGGTCAGAATTCAACCAAACTACACAAGAATTGGTTTAAACCTTTTTATTTTACATCGATTGGGAAACAAGTTCTTGCAACTAAGATTAATCCCTCTAGGTTCTGCTTCCTGGAAAATTCACCAGTACCGAATGTGTGGGCCAATGAAAGAACCAAGATCGATAGCCGCTCCCGGGAATCGAACTCAGGACCTTTAAGTCAAGAGGCCGACGTTCTACCACTAGACCACGGACACCACACAAGAATGGTAATCAGGGCATGACCAGACACCTTCATTAAATCCAGATCGGGCAGATAACATGATGGCGAGTCACAAAAAAGTCCCTTATCTTGAAAGAAAAAAAAAACAAACATAACAAACACACACACACACACACACACACACACACACACACAAAAAAAAAACAGTTTTACTATTAAACCAAACTGTACGGGAATGAAAACTAGGATATACTCTTTCAGGTTCTTTCATTTTGGCACGGACCCTAAATATGTATATTAAGAGTCCCTGATTTAAGCAGAATTGGTACAAACATTTTAAAATCAACAATGACATGGAAAAGATCTGATAAAAAATCTCAACATCTTATGATACGGACGTTACGTCAAATTTGTAAATATTTTATTTTTCATTCAAAGTATCATGCGGTGTAACAAAATACTTTCAACTAAAAACTTATAGAGATGTAGCAGAATTATCTTAACATTTGAATTTACATATGTTATCAATAAATACTTATCAGTGGTTTAGCAGGCCATACGAAACAACCCTGTATCCTGGAAATTGCCAAGGAAAAAGATAATCGAGTCAAAAACCGATCAACGTGTGAACTGCGTAGCTTTTTGTGCTCATGCGCGCGCAACAAATAGGTCTAGTATTCGTCATCAACTTAATTGTGCGACACGCAGTGCTTTGTGTGTTCAACGCAGTGCTTGCATATCAATACGCTGTGCTAAAATCACTGAAGGCGAGGGAATTGAATAGACGAAACAACACACGAGGTCAATTTTCTGGAATATAACCTGGATTATTCACCCTGTCCCTATCATGTATACCAGATATTTTCTTACTTATCACTACAAAAATCACTGCTGTGTTAAAGATATATAGCTTTTATATTTTATCTTGACGGATGACCTTGCTAATAGGAAAAAAAAGAAAATGCTGCTAACTAACCCTTTTCTCCTTTCTTCCTAACATTATCGACCCTTTCTGCTACAAATTTTACTAATTTACCCACATATTGTATGTAACCTGCAACCCTTTACAATTTGGACCTGTCTTAACATCTTTTGTCTTATAATGGATTAATATGAATTCAAAAAATATAAAAGCCTGGTCCCATCCTTAAACCCTTAAACAGACGACATTATTTTAGACTGAACTTACTTGGAACAGGTTGCAGACAATAAATCAACATAAGTGTAATTTGATATATATCTAGGGTAGAAATTAAAAAATACCTGGACGTGAGTATAGGGTGGACCATATTGTTGGAAAGGGAGAAATCGACCCTTCATGTGTTCCCCCAGTAAAATACAAGTTCTTTATGGAATTCAATGTAAAAGAAAGAGCCGACGAGCTTGTGCCCCTAGAAAAAAACATTATTACAACGATTGTTAGACGGAATGATCGAATGGATAAATTGACTGACTAGTAGCAAACCAATCAACTCAACTAAAATTACAAAACGCAAGTTGCGCCTGTCTGCAAAGCGGTATCGAGCGTAGTAATCTATACCTTGGGAATAAGTTGTTTTTGGCGGACACAGCGCTATATAGTGAGCATACCGTTCTACATTTTCCCTTTGAAGTGAGTTCGGAATGTGGCTTACGATCCCTATTGGTAAATGGAATCCTTGGATTCCTTCGCCTTAAAATACTCTGCTAAAAAGATTTAAAAATTGGAGTGCGTGCCTTCAAATGTCACCATGCCTCTTTATAAACCAGGCCTTCAGCGCTTGAAGCGCTTTGATTCTTTTAAGTTAGAGAATCATCGTTTGTTTGTGTAAGACCGATTGCATTTCATT